>CM060270.1:15389100-15502805 GCA_030684275.1 Acipenser oxyrinchus oxyrinchus
TGAGGTGGCAAAACACTTGACTACAGTACTTGACTTAGAGCTGTCTATTATCAAAAATGCAGAAAAAACTAAATTTGTTATTTTGGTTGAAGTTTTTAAAGAACGTAATTTATTTGATTTAATCAGCAATTAAAATCTGATTTGTATTTTAGAATGCTCTTAAAGGAAATGCCACCAGAGGAGTCCGATTTTACTTTAAGAAAGTTACTATTAAATGACTTTCAGTCCAAGGTAATCCTAAAGATCCCACTTCATTTCAGCACTTTATTGTATGCCAATTTTTTTATGTTTATAACAAATTGTATTTTACCTTGTGTATCTGCTTGTGTGTTGGAAATACTGTAGCAACACCCGCTCTTACACATGCAGCTAATATTTTCAGTAAATGCATTAAGTTCTGTACCAAGCTACAGTAAGTGTGTTTTGTATTGTAATTGTTCTTAGATATAAAGATAGATAAATAATAAATAAATGAATAAATAAATAAATAAATATAAATAAAGATACTTCTAGTCCACTGGTTGTTGTTTTTTTTTTTAATTTTTTTACCTGCTCAAGAAAGTAGAGGGATAATGAGACACTGGCTCTGGAACAACACTCCCAAGCGCAGATGGTTTCAAAATCTATTGTGGTTGTGTGATCTAGACTCAGTTCTGCTGAGGGCAAAGTATAGACAACCAAACAGGGATACCCTTGTAAACGACTACTTCAGTGTTAATGGGTTATTCCTGGTTTAAGAATGAATACATTTAAAAAAACAAAAACAAAACCAGGCCTCCGGAGGTGAAGGCCAGTGAATTAGTCCACGGTGTCACCCACCCCCCTGCCTGTGCCAGGGAATGTAGTCTCAAGTGAATTCTTCCCTGTCCAGCAATGACAGATCATTGAAAATGGAGGGCCTAACACCATCCTAACAGCTGTCGGAAGAAGTGTGTTTGAACGGTAGCCTGTCTGTGTGTGTGTGTTTCTATAAAGCAATGTTGTTTGTTTCTGTGTTGGAGAAACATGACTGGAAAAGTGGCAAAGCTCCTTGGGCTCTGGTTTTATTTTATTTAATAATCCAATTAAAATAAATCATATCCCTGTCTGGCTAGCGTCAAAAGACCCAGCATGTCCTACTTGGTTTAGTCAGACAAACACAGTTTATGTATCCTCGGCCTGGCCTTGGTGTAAAAATGCTTTTTACGAGGAGGGCAAAATAGGTTGATCAAATTAGGCTTGTGCCTTAATCAGTGATAGAGTTTTTTATGAATATATACAAAAAAAATGTAACTGCATTTTGGCGTGCCCCATATAGTATGTGATATGCCAACGTATTTTTATTCAGATTTGTACATTCCATAATGTAAAGGTCAAATTCCATATGATTTTTTGGGGACCATATCTCTCATTTGAAAAGAAAAAAAAGGATAAATATGTAAAGATAAATAGTCAAGCCTGAAGTGTTCACCAGACCAACCTGTATATTTAACTCCATACAATCAAACTGAAGCAAAGGGCAGCATTCTTGTTTCAGCTGCCCCCTTCTCCCTGCCAGCTCTGCCTGGCTCCAGAACTCAGAATGCCTGCTTCACAGCATCTTATTTACCTTTTAGTGGAAAAACAGGATCTCAAGCCCCAGCGTTTTCAGCTGAGGCTGTTTTTTGGCAGTAGCTGTCTCTAAAGTCCAGACAGCAAGCTAATGTACATTCAGACATGACTGAAAGGGCCTGGAATGCCATAGCTTGCTTTGGACTAATTTAGAATGACACTTTTTTATTTACGGCCCTGTTTTTCAAAACATTTCGTCTTGGTTTCTGTTTAATAAATATTGCTCCCTTCTTCAGGAGGTTCAAGGCAGACTCTCTTGTGCAGCACAGGCCTCCTGTCAGGACTGGCTGACAATTCAAAGCTTCAAGATTAACGGTAGCCTTTACTAGATGAGGAAACCAAAATGGCAAGAGAACCATGGATTTAACCACGACCATACTCTGGTGACTTTTGAGAGTTTAAAGCACCCCTGTGGCCTCACCAGAACACTCAAAAAACCAAGTCTAATTTCATACATCTGGTACACCAGAGTGTAACCATTAACCGGTCCCCCTGCAACACATATCAGAAAGACCTGGGGAAGAAATACCATAAAGAACAAATGTGTCTACATCCACTAGGGACAGATCATTATTTGAATCCTTGTGAAAGCATGCTTAAAGATCTCTTTTATTTAGAAAAGAGAAAGTGTTAAAAGTAATACATGGGGGCAAGGCACCACTCTTGGGGAAATAAGTGTCGCTGCTACGAATAGGTTCAAATGCGGATGTCCATCAATATATGGGGTTTGCTAAACAATGCTACTTACATGCTGTGTCACTTTTTATATATCTAGCGTGTTTGAAATGTAAGAAGATAATCACAGAGGACATGAAGTATATATGCCAGTCTACAGTGTGGTGGAGGACTGGTCCGGGATCCTACCCAACCTATCACGCCGTGTCAGTGGGATCGGGATGTCTTCCTGTCAGTGCGTGTAGGAATCTGTCGAGAGCAGCTGTCCTTTCCCATTCAGTTTCTGCTGCTCTGTCACTAAAACTTCCCAGTCTTCACGGCCTCAATCTGAAGCATCCAGTATTTATGCCCTTTCAGCAGTGAATGCTTTTGTGATAGATGTGCATTGTAAATACAATCCTTTTACAGTATACCTCTGGTACTGGGCTGCTGTGCTTAGAATTGGACCACACTGCAAGAAGATCAAAATCACTTCATATTTATAGCAGGCTGCTGACAAGTAAACACAACCCACTAATAATCAAAATCTGCAGAATCCCACAACTGTGTTGAATTGAATACTAAAATATAATTCCTAAATGCTAGTTTCCTACATTCTTCTATCGTTTAACAAAAAGCAAACCTGTGCTTTGATTAGTCCTGCTTGTTTACATTCTCCTAGATGTTAAGGCTGTAGTGCTACAAAAGCTCGAGGTTTGAATGATGTGTGGTATGAGTGCAGGTTTGTGCCCTGGCTGTGTGAAATCGATGGACTTCGCTGAGGGTTCCAAAGGGAGCTCTGGCACTCCCGCTGGTTGGGAGGCAAAACCTCATCGCACTACAGCGGACCCTACTGGCCAGGCCTGGTGAGTTCAGGCAGACACCCGCAGGGCTAGCCTTTGCCCTCCGGAGGCTGGTCGCTCACTGACCTCTGCTCTTCCTGGGTTTAAAGAGGTAATCAGTTAATGCTCATCCGTCCAGGCTTACGAAGCTGGAAAGAGATAATGAAAAAAGTGGACACATTGATTTGATCACAGCTGGTGCACCCACTCCTCTGTCTGATAGAAGCCTGCTAGAGCTCGCTGACGGTATTGATTCATTTTCTAATTTAGCATTCTAATGTAGTACTTTGATAGGGTCAATGGGTATGAAATTAAGTGGCACATTTGTTTTAACCACTCTAGGTTAGGTGTTAAACTCCTGTCATTAGCTTAGGCCTAAATTCAACCCCCTCCACATTTTCCCCTCCAAAGGTCTGTTAAAAAGATGGTGTTTTTTAATTGTTTTTTTTTTGGGGAGGAGAACCATTTTCCAGCACTGTCTAGTTGTATAATAAAACCAGAACAGCTTTGAGACACCCCCTATTTTTCTTAGTCTACCAACCTCCAGAGGGAGGCTTTCCGGCTAAAAATACAAGCACAAATATTTAACCAGCTGCCTAAATGTAATAATCTTCAGGGAGAAAAACAAAGTTCCGTAGGCCTTGGTGAGTTCCGTGCTTTGAATAGAGGGCCACTGGCAGCTCTGGAAGCTACTCTGCATGTAAACTTGGTCTCTAAATGCCTGGCTGTAGTTTTCAAATCCTCGGTGTCCCTGTAGGAATAGCACAGTAGCCTCATTCACGGCAGCACCTCTGAATCGCGAATGACCTGACTTTGTGACCTTGCTGCTGTTGGTGCCACTTCCTTGTGAATTCGTCAAAAGCGAACAGAAAACAGAAAGGCCTCTGGAGGCCTGTGTTTGAATTCGCCTCAGGTGAAATGCGCCTGGTTGTTTAGTTTTAGCCCCAGTGGACATCCGTACATGCCATGTAATCACAACAACTCGACACAATTAGCAGTTTCTGTGTGAGAGGGTCATCATGGTGCCTGCTCAGACAAAGATTTTAAGCATTGTAGTAAGAAAAAAAAAGATCTTTATAATATTCAAAAGGCACACATTATGTTTCAGTGGTACGCAAGTGTTTAAACATTCAGGGATGTATTCCTAAAGCATGTTTATTTGTTAGTGTCCAATGTGTCGGTGCATCTACAACCAGCAGTATTGGTTTGTACTGCATTCATAAAGCATGCTTATCTCTACATGTGTCTAAGTCTGTTCTAAATTGCAAACGTGGTTAACCAAAGTCTAATTGAATGCATCTTATTTGTTTACTTGTATCAAGAATTGAAAAATGTATTAATTTTTATTTTATTTGCTACTTAATCCCATAAGGTACACAAGGAATTGAACGGTTGTTCAAACAGTTTAGTCTTTAAACTCTATTTGAGAGCAACTCAAGTATCACAAGGAAACTGACAATTTGGATGACCACATCCAACCTGTCAGTACATTTTTAAAGTCTGTTTCGTGCACCTCATTGCAAAAATAAGAAAGTTGGCATCATTTTATTTGTGGGACACATGTGTCCCTTGTACCTTAAAGGGTTAATAGAATATTAAGAACAAAAATTACTTAAACAACAAATTGCTAAATCTTTATGAATACAGCCCTTAGTAAACAGCCTATGGCTGATATATGTAGGTATTTGTAATGTATTTTATACATAGATGTGGTACTACACATGCAATAAACATGTTTGTAGTAATAAAAAAAAAGATCTACTGGAGACTTGCGGATGATGGTATCACTGCTACAAACATGTTAGTTTTAACAGTTGAAGGTTAAGAGAAAGGAAGCAGCTTTGAGTAGTGTAAACAAACTGGACAGACAACAAGATCTGATTTAAATGCACAGGAAACACCTTAAGGTTAACCTAGGAACCATATTGTATCATCAATAGATTTATACAGCTTTTAAAACAGCAGTCCTATGTTGGACTGATCAACCAGAATAAGGCACCACTTTTAAATCGCTTTTGTCTTGACAGGTAACATCACCACACATCTTCAGTAGTTGAGTGCTGTCCTTCTGACAGGTTTATTTAGCCTGTCGGGTGTTCTTAACTGCAGGATTCTGCACATGCAACACTTTCAGTACTTAGCAGAGCTGTCCTGAGGAGGTTCAAAGAGAACAGCAAGATGCTCATGCCTGCGTTGTTTGCCCTGGAGGCAAAAGCTTATTGTACTGACCTTAATTTCATAGATGAAGGAAATGGTCGCTATATGATCTCAGTATGATGTCCTGTTAAGACCAGTGAGCCGTGACTTGATTGAGCAGCTGAGTTTGCTTCATATTTACATTACGGTCTTAATTCGGTGTTGCTGGCTTGGATGTTTAATGTAACCTTTAAGAATACATGACTCCCCCTGTTGTGCCAGTAGAGAAATCACAACTGTATTTTCTATTAAATAGTTTTACTACTTTATGGTGTTTTGCAATTGTTCTGAATGGTTCTGTTCCTCCAATATTTAGTTACTGTAGTTTTCCTCTAAATCTGCCTTTACCTGGCTTTGGTTTCTTTTGAGCTAGTTTGGAGAATCCTAATTGGTGGCACTGAATAGCATTCCTTCTACCATTCAAAACCAGCCCAACCTCCTCGACAGTTATATAGACAGAGAGTGGGTGGGGATAGCAGAGTTGAAAGGTGTCCGTGTCACATGATTTGAATAGAATAAGGAAGATGGTTCAGTCCGCACACTTAGGATTCTACACACAAGCTCAGAACCAGGTAATGGCAGACTACTGGAACAACAGAACCACTCCAGAATGACTTGTAAAAACAGAACAGAAAAAATAAAAAATATATTTAAAACTATTACTCTTTAAAATATTGAGCTACATATTTTGCACAGCTTTTTAAAATAACTGTATCCAGTGCCATAAGAACATAAGAAAGTTTACAAACGAGAGGAGGCCATTCAGCCCATCTTGCTCGTTTTGGTTGTTAGTAGCTTATTGATCCCAGAATCTCATCAAGCAGCTTCTTGAAGGATCCCAGAGTGTCAGCTTCAACAACATTACTGGGGAGTTGGTTCCAGACCCTCACAATTCTCTGTGTAAAAAAGTGCCTTCTATTTTCTGTTCTGAATGCCCCTTTATCTAATCTCCATTTGTGACCCCTGGTCCTTGTTTCTTTTTTCAGGTCAAAGAAGTCCCCTGGGTCGACATTGTCTATACCTTTTAGGATTTTGAATGTTTGAATCAGATCGCCGCGTAGTCTTCTTTGTTCAAGACTGAATAGATTCAATTCTTTTAGCCTGTCTGCATACGACATGCCTTTTAAACCCGGGATAATTCTGATTGCTCTTCTTTGCACTCTTTCTAGAGCAGCAATATCCTTTTTGTAATGAGGTGACCAGAACTGAACACAATATTCTAGGTGAGGTCTTACTAATGCATTGTAAAGTTTTAACATTACTTCCCTTGATTTAAATTCAACACTTCTAACAATATATCCGAGCATCTTGTTGCCCTTTTTTATAGCTTCCCCACATTTGTCTAGATGAAGACATTTCTGTGTCAACATAAACTCCTAGGTCTTTTTCATAGTTCCCTTCTTCAATTTCAGAGTCTCCCATATGATATTTATAATGCACATTTTTATTGCCTGCATGCAATACTTTACACTTTTCTCTATTATTTTTCTTTTGCCATGTGTCTGCCCAGTTCTGAATGCTGTCTAGATCATTTTGAATGCTGCTGCAACAGTGTTTGCCACTCCTCCTATTTTTGTGTCTTCTGCAAATTAGGAATAGCAGAGGACCTAATACTGATCCCTGTGGTACACCACTGGTTGTCTCTCACCTTTCCATAAGCACTCAATTCATCACTGTACGTGGAACATGTGTTTATTTTGTCTTCCTTTCTTTACAGGTGCTGTCCTGAGATGATGTGTTAAGCAAAGACAGTGCCAGCAGTGCAGGGGTGAATGCCTCTCTAACACAACATAGGAGACAAATGGTAAGAGCCTCTTATATCCACTGTACAAAAAAAATTCCTAATGTATATTTGAGAAATTCAAGGTTTAACTGAGCCTGTAGCTAAACTAAATATTCATAAATTATACCTGTCATGCATTTCTATTCATTGTATGTCTCAAATGTGGCATTTAAAAAGAAACATGATAGCACAAGAATGGGTTTTATTTTTACATCTTGTACTACACTAGATAAAAGAACGTTTACCGTTTGCTTGCCTTCACCTATCCAGGAAATTGGTTACACTTTTGCATCTGTTGCACTTCCTAGGTCATTTCACCACAGCAGTGTCTTCAGGGTCAAGCGTCTTACTGGCTGCAAAGCATGTCAATCATTTGGGGGAGCAGCTGGTTGGTTAGTAACATGAAAGGCGGCCCTGAAGCACTGTGGATAAATTCTCTCTCCCAGGTGAAAGAATATCAAAGCAGGGCCAGCAAACAGAGATTTCTTTAACCAGGTGTAGTCCTGAAAGTACTTATTTATATTTCTTTCCAAACTATACATTTGAGACCTATATAGTGAATGGTGACAATTCAAGGAATTACTTTGGTCTTATTGTCTCTGGTGATGCAATTAAAACCTTGGCTTAACTATTTCCAGAGCCCTTCAACACCGTAGTTAACATAAGTGATATGTTTCCAGGGACTGTATTGGTGTATGACATCTGTCGTGCCGATGTAATACTCATATAGACTTCAAAGGAAGCTTTATTCAAATTGATTCCTGATCATAAATTTTAATGCTTTTGAAGCCATTCCACACAATCGCAGATAAAAGTGAACTCCTTTTTCTCATTCAAATCTGTTGACAAAACCTAGCTCGGCTACAACCAAATAGTTGTATTACAATCCATTTAAATAAGGTACTTTTGCTGTACTCCTTGTATGCAGTTTTCAAACATTAAAACATATCAAGTAACAAGATCCTCAACTTAGTTACATTTCCCCTGCAGGAAACGCATTGCAACAGCTCATAAAACCTCTCTCCGAAAAGACCATTCTAATCCTGGTACAAATATGCTTTTAACTGAATCCTTGCTGCTTTATTCTTTTTATTGAGGCATCAGCAGGTCGCCCGGAAATTGAGATCTAAAATATGATCAGAGAGCTTTTTAATTGTCTTCGGAGCTTAGCGGAGAGAGGGTGCTGTTTTATTTGGCTGTGCTTGATAAGTGTCGTATTTTATTTTTCTTTCAAATTCCTTATCGCATTGTCTACTTTGCTGCAGTTACTTTGGCTTACTAATTTGGGACACTTTTTCAAACAGACTATTTTGCAAATTTTAATCATCTACAGTCATCCTTGTTTGTCTGTCACACTCTATATGGTGAACATGCCTTGAATCTTTATGACTTTCATCATAGTCGTTTTAGACCACTCCTTTTAATAACTTTATAACTGTTTTTATCATGTGCTTATAATGCATCAGCCTATTTAACGCTGTACTACTATTACATATCAGTTTGATCACATGCAATGCAATCACCAGGTATTTTTGTATGGGGGGGGAAGCTTTTGCTTGTAGCTGTATTTTTTTACCAAATTCAAAGCTGTAGGTCTGTCCGGCAATGTGATGCATTGCATATTATATTGTGGGCCTTTGAGGATAGATTGTAGACATAGTAGGTGCCAGCACCAAAAAAGCATTTATAAATAAGACTTCCATTGAATAGCAGTTTGCTCCATTCTTCGTTTTACTGTGTTTAATATGACACACTTGAGCTTGTTATCTGTCCACCGTGGCTAATTCAGCTTGTAGTAATACCTGGAATGGCTGAAACTGCTATGCAATAGGAGTCTTTTTTTCCATTCCTGTAAAGGGATGTAAATAATCTGGGCCACCAGCAAGGTGTGGTTGCTGAGGGTGTTTACGTGGGGAGAGGGTTAATATTGACACAGGAATAAAGGTAAGCAAATTCTTCTTTAATCAGCGCTTTTGCAAGACCTGGAAGAGAAAGTATAAATCAATTCCCTTTGTTCTTTTACCCCCCAACCACACTCAACACATTAAGTGAAGTCTCTATAGAGAATAATTTCCGAGAAGCCCTGTCAGTGTTTTAGCTTTTAAGATGATTTCAGATTAAAAAGGTTACATCTGTTGAAAGATTAAATGGTTTTGTTGGCAGATTTGTACCTGAGCTAGCAAATAAAAATTCCTTTCCTCTCCCAGGGAATTGTGGCTATGCGTGGCTCCTGTGCACTTACAGGTGCAGTAATACAAGTACAGTAAGTGATGTTTGAAAACAGTTTCCCATTGCCTTGAAGCAATTGTCAATTTGCACTTCCATAGCTACATGGGTCTCAAATGTGCAGTTTTGAAAGAAACACATGTTTTAGCACACATGAATTTTTAGTTTTAAAACATGTTCTCTAATATTACTTTAGATTAAAGGAAGCGTTCTGTTTTTTGTATGCCTTATTCTCGGTCATTTGACCTCGGCAGTGTCTTTTAGGGAATTTTACTGGCTGAATGCATCATCAATAGGGGAGGCAGCTGATTGGTTATTGACAGGAAAGAAGCCAATGGCGGTGAAATGACCTGGGAGGTGCAAGGTCTGGTGTAGTACCAGATATCATGTCTGTCTTTCAAAGCTGCACATTTGAGACTTGTATAATGAATGGATGTGCATGGTGGAGACATTTTATGGAACTGTTTTGTTAGCTACACTTATTTTAAATAGACTCGGTTTTGTTTTAACTGCCTCCCTGTGATTTAGCTCAAGTTTAGCTGCATATTGATCTTGTGAGCAGTGAAAATTGCAATTAAGCAAATAAATTGTACAGGTTAATGTTAAAGCCTTATAACACAGCATAGAGTACTCTGTGAGCAAACCAGTTCCTTTAGGTAGGACTACCTAGTATCATAAAACAACAGATTATTTCACTCACTTTCACCTAGCAATCAAGGGGACTGAACCTGTATGGTGCCATTGTCAATGTTTGGCAAAGTAAAAAAGGCCTTTTAAAGTTCTCAATTCTCATTAAACATTCATTGACTACAACAATTGAGCAGTATTTTACACATTTAATAATTATATCCACACACTTTATTACAAGAGCAATTACTGCACATACTGTAGTGATTAATGACTTAAAGTAAATAGCTGCTGAAATGCACTGATCATGTCTTTCGAAAGAAATCAAGAATGTTTAGTTTGCATAGCTTGAACTTTGCATATTAGGGAAAAATCTGCTCTGAAATGTCAGTAAAAGTTGCCTGCGGTTCTTTGGCCTTGACACCCCTAAAATAATGATCCATTTTCTGTATTGCAGAATGTTCACCATGCCACCCGGGGCGGTCCTTATTTATACCTTCCTCTGTCTGCTGGGGAGCAGCTTCCTGAGCGCCTATGAAACCTTCACCCGAAGTGGCACCAAATTCGAGCACCTGGCCCTTCACCCAGACCCCCAGACGGGCACGGTCTACATCGGAGCCACCAACTACCTCTTCCAGCTGAGCTCCGACCTGCAACTGAAGACTGAGGAGAGCACGGGGCCAGTTGAGGACAGCAAAGACTGCCTGCCGCCCATCGCCTTCATCCACTGCCCCCAGGCCCGCCTGGCCAACAACCACAACAAGCTGCTGCTGGTCAACCCCTATAAAGGGGAGCTCATCACCTGCGGCAGCGTTCACCAAGGCATCTGTGAGAAACGCAGCCTGGATTCCATCAAGAATGTCCTCTTCAAGACTGACCGGCCGGTGGACACCCAATATGTGGCAGCCAATGACCCAAACGTGACCACTGTGGGGCTGGTTGCCCTCTCCAAAGAGCAGCTGCCTGTCCTGTTTGTGGGCCGCGGCTACACCAGCAGCCACCCTCCCATCTCCACCCGCAACCTGGTGTCTCCGCCCATCTTCTCGTACGAGGAGACTGCCAAGCTTGCCGTGGCAGGCCGTCTTTCGGAATATGACCACCATTTTGTCAAGTCCTTCTCCCACCACTCCTCAGTCTACTTCCTTTTTTACCGGCGGGATTTGAAATCCCAGTCCCGGGAGTACAAAACTTACATCTCCAGGATCTGCTTGTATGACACCTCCTATTACTCTTACGTGGAGGTGCCGCTGGTGTGTCGGACTGCTGGGAAGAACTATAACCTAGTGCAGGCCGTTCACGTGGGGCGCCCGGCTGATGGGCTGGGGGCTGGGCGGCTCAGGACTCAAGGGGACGTGCTGGTGGGTGTGTTTTCTATGGGACTGGCCTCCTCGGGGAAGCCCGGAGAGGACTCTGCGATGTGCATGTACACACTGGAGGAGATCGACCGACGCATCAACGCCACGCGGGACCTGTGCTACACGAGGGACGGGCGGGCCGAGGGTGGAGAGGCAGCCTACATAGAGTATGACGTCAAGTCCCTCTGTGCTAACCTCCCCTCGGTAAGACGTCGTCTATAATTGTCTGTGATTTTGATTTCCACAAGCTGGTAGCATTTTCCTTTTTAAATCCCTCGTCAATCGATATATAAGGGAGGCATAGATTAGCATTCATCCTGGGCTACCTAATGTTAGAGCAATTTTATATGATATCATATTTCTCTTAACAGATGTGGTCTTCTTAATCACTTGGTATCATTTTTCAATTTGTCAGCACATCATTGTGACTTACAAATAACTCAAGATGCTTAAAGCACCCATGTGGCCTCTATAGAGTTCAGTACAGCTGGTACACCAGAGTGTAACCATTAACCTGTCCCCCTGCAACGCCTCTGGTATTTCTTACTGCTGTTTTTCTTACATCCAGCTCTACTTGAATAAGACATGTTTTGAGAGCTCTTTTAAGGCCACAGGGTGCTTTAATAAATCACCAGGATGTGATGACTGAAACAGAAACTGATATACAAGAGTGAGTCTAAACAAGAATACATTAGTTCAGTGAATTGATATTTCATACTGATATCACGTTACACTCCACGGTTAGCATTAATCAAGGTCTGTGCAATCGGACGTTACTTTTACGTATATATCTAGACAACCAAGTGTGCTGAAACTTGGTCACTTTTAGCATAAGTTAATATTGCAGTATACTATAAGATTTCTGTAGCATATCAGAATAAATGCATCTTGCATATACATGCATATTATCGGTGACTCAAAATTCAACATAAGCGACATGTGTAAGGGATCTTTTCCCACTGGGGGTTGGAGGAGTACAGCTGTTTCAGGAAATGACATGGGGGTTGGGTTCTTAATATACAGGCAGGAAATGGTTTATAAAACATTGACCTACTCTTGATTATAAAGCCAAGGCACACAGACAAAAGAAACCAAAATAATCAAACTGTTCCAATTGCTTCAATACAGACACTACAGTTCCAATAGTGTGCGTGATCTGTATGATGCAGATGGAATGTGTAGTCTTTGCAGGAAATCGGTAAAGTATTCTGACTCTCTATACTAAATAACTCAAAGTGAACACCTCTACAATGCTTCTATGAATACACTGATTAGTCTTTCTTCAGGGTGCTCCTGAAGTTTTATCACTATCTCAGGCTGCTCCTGGAATATCTTCTGTCTAAAATGTTTCTTTAACAGTGCAAGTCAAACCTTAAATGTCACATGAATGCCTTTTTATATCATGTGCTAGAAAATGGAGGAGGGTGGGTTTGATTAGCTGGATCTTCAAAGAATATTTCAAGCTGCAGCCTGACCAATCTGAAAAAAACTATATCTGTATAGAATTTAAACTGTGCCTGTAACTGTAGCAAGTTACATTTGTTTTCCCAAAGTACTAAACTTAACTAGTTACAATTTTGTTCAAGTACCTGTAATGGACTACTTTTTAAAAGTAGCTTCCCCAACACTGCATGCTGCAAGAATGTTACACTGCTGCAAGAATGTTGACAGAGTTGCTGTAAGACTTCAAGATGTGACGTCTGTAGCCAAAACTATCATTAAGGATTGAAAATAAACTGAGAAGCCAATTGGTCCTGGGTTCTGGTGAAGTTGTACAGTGCATTGATAGTAAACCCTATCATGGGCTTTGTTTTTGGTATTGGAACGAGTGTGATTGTGGGGGAAGTGTGGCTTTAATACATTCTTTGGAAGTTTCAGTGGAAATTATATACTGTAAACCATTATATCCAACTGTTTGATGATGGAAATTAGCACCCCTAGGATTCTGGCCAAGTTAAGTTAAACAAACGGCTGTAATCTCCTGTTAACAGACCTCACTGTTTGTGTACATACCACAAATAGCCAGCAGAATGTTCCGCTCCAATTTTAAGTTATTAATAAAAACAGATTGGTCTTATTTTTTTCCTTTTTTAATGCTTGCTTTCCATGAAGGCCAAGTTGGTCTTCGCAGTTCAAATAACAGGCTTGTTTTTCTCTTTTTCCCTCAGAACACCCTCGATGCCTATCCCTGTGGTTCTGACCACACCCCCAGCCCAATGGCCAGTCGAGTTCCGGTTGAGGCTGCCCCGTTATTGGACAGCCCGAACACCCGGCTCACCGCCGTGGCTGTCAGTGTGATGGAGGGACATACCATTGTGTTCCTGGGGGACAGCAAGGGAAACTTGCATAAGGTAACTGCTAAATAAATGCAGGAGTACTTGTGTGTTTGTCACTGGGCTTCTGTACCTCTGTGCATAATACTTCTCCACGTTCCTATATAGTGTGTGTGTGTGTGTGTGTGTGTGTGTAACTACTGTACAAGGGTTGAACACTTTCCATAACTCATGATAAGGGCTTGAAGTTTTCAGGTTTTATTTTTGATCACATGACATCCCTTTTTAACCTTATTTTGAGCCGATTTTGTTTCCTAATTAAACTCAGAAAAAGCTGTTAATTACAACATAGTCACTTGTTTTTACCTTCATATATTGACTGAGTCTGATTCTGTTTCTAAATTATTTCAAACAGACGTGGAAAATTGCGTTAATTGCTCCTTGCTGATCCTAATTGCATTTCGTTCTTGCAGTCGCCTAGTTTATCATTGTGCTTTTTGTTATTTTCACTCGTTTAACAGAGCTGTCCTGACAGATTTTCTTCTCAGCATAAACTGTCCACTACAGATAGTGTACATTGATAGCAAGTCCATGATTTAAAATCACCTTGATTTGTAGCAGAGAAAAAAAATTCTTAACCCAGTCTTTAATTAGTAGTTTATTAGGATGCAGAGACCACTTAACAACTACTAATTAACATTTAAAGGGAGGTAGAGATTTGGAAAATCAAAACCGAAAAGTTCAAGTCCTATTCATGATGTAGGGCCACCATAGGCAGGTAGAATGCAACGGATTTGACTTGACAAGTCTGCTTAAATGAGTTTCAATTGTTCTGGAGATATATGCAACCATCCCTTAATGATTACCACCTTAATGGTGTACTATGCAATGCACCAGATTTGAGACCACTTCATTTGAGCAGCCTTCAATTACATAGGCACCTGCCAAACAAGCAGTCAGCCAGATCTTGCGCATTGTGCCAGGTTTACAATCGAGGAATGCATAAGAGACGGCCCATGTGTGCAAGTTTGTGATGCATAATGCAGGAGTTTGTTTGTTTGATTTATTTATTTATTTATTTATTTATTTATTTATTGCCAACATCTAAGAAATGTGGGTCAACTTACTGCAGAGTTTGTATGAAAGAAGCATCAATTATTGGACAAGTGAACAATTGAATAGACACTTGACATGCACTAGGAAATACAGTTGCTCTAAGAAATGGGTCACTAATTAAATACAGAATCTCCCAGTCTTTTTCTTTTGACATGCCAATACCCCCTGCTTCGGGGAACACAAAACCTGCAATCAACAAACAGCTTTTCACAGCAATCTCTTGAGAACTAGACTTGTTGGTCACAGTAGGCTTCTCCAAGTGCAATCAGTGATTCAGTAAATAAATGGGTAAGATACCAGGGTGAGCGCATACAATTTAAAATCTGGCATAGTACAGTGTGTTTTTGATTTGGGGTTAAAGAGCAACTTGCTATAAGAATGAAGTAATACAGTTATCAGAACTAATGTATTCTTCCTGTGATTTAGTCATGTTGTATAATTTTCAGTTTCAGTCATCACATCCCGGTGATGTTTTAAAGCTCAGAAGTTTAAAGGCTAGAGCTCTCAGAATTTTGTATAACCTCCTAAAGTGTAACTGTAGTGAATGTAAGAAATGCTACATGGAACCAATGCGGTATTCCTTACATGCACTGGATTAAGGTTAATGGTTACACTCAGGTGTGCCAGGTGTACCTAGGGTTTAGACATTATTCTGAGAGTTTTGAATACAAAGTAAATCTAAAATAGAAGAGTACATCAGATGATATTTCATACCCATACCAACCTGCTCTTTTAAGGCAATACATCCCCCACACAGTCGTAAAAATGTATACATTTTTAGGTTCCACAAAGGTTGTGAGAAGGTTTGTTAATTTGAATATATTTTGAAGAATATATCTATTCACAGATACCAGGGCATTTACGAAACAAGCGGTCTGAGAAATTATAGGGAAACTACCACAAACCTACATGGTTTTTAAATGTTTTGTTAGGCCAGAGTCTATGTGGCATTGTTAAGTACGATCCTGTGTGCTGTAGCTTTACTGTTTTTTCCCTTGGACGATACTAGCTTAAACAAAGAAGCCCATCGAGCAGGCTCTTAAACACACATTATCCACTAATGCGCTATTTATGGTGCTGTGGTATGCCAGACCATTGCATTTCCTTTCGGAGTACCTCATAAATCTGCTCTTTTGAGATAAACCCCATTGAAATTGTATAGGGCTGCAAATAAACAGAATTGAATCCCTCAGCAGCATTAAATCTCAGAGGAATGTCAGCACTTTCCAAAAATGACCAGACTTAACTGTTCTCCTGAATGTGATGCTTGGACTGTGAAGAATTCCATGACAACCTTACCATAGACAGTAAGCTGCTGTTTGCTCTACTTCTGGGTTTAATTTGAAATGCCTCACAGACAAATAAAAAAATATTCCAAGTAATTAACATGTGAAAGCCTTTTAATTTATTTGTTTTTCCAAAATGTTTCAAATGACTTGTTCAATGTGTTTGGGCTAAGGGTGCCTCAGTAGCTCACTTACTAAAAGCACTGAAATTTGGAATGCTGCGTGAGTCATGCAGGTGTGGTTTGAACCCAACTTGCCCCAGTATCTTGGTAACATCCATTTCTGGGGGTTAAGTTAACAATTGGCTTGACAGCAAGAATGGAGGTTGGTCATTGATCTTTAGTCCTGATGATCAGCAAGTGGTTTGCAGCAGTGGGACAAATCTGGATGTAAATCTGTGTTAACCTTTCGCTGTTTTTAGTTCGCCACAGGCCTGTACCAATGACCAGGTCATTCGCTGTTGAACCAGTGAGCGATAGTCAGAGGAGAGCTTCCAGCAGATTCTAAAGATCTATATTGAAATCAGTCTGGATCCAAATGAACAACACATTTTTTGTATCATTTTGACCAATGGTAATTGTAGCCATTTCTGTTAAGGCAGGGGTTTGGATTGCATACATCAATAACATGTTTAGTGCCTGTAACTGGGTTACATTTCTCCATCCAGCACTGCATGCTTTAAACAGACACCAGTGAATGTTGTACTTTATCGTTAAATTGAACTCCATTGTCGGATACAGTAGCAACAAATGCAACACAAGTGTGTGTCATTTAAATTAAACATTAATGGTGCGCGAAAATAAAGGTTGACAAACAAAAGCCCAACACTCACTGTTTTTTAGTATATCAATGCAAAATGATTTTTGAACACAAGCCATATCAAGACGGGACATTCATTACCAGCAACCTGTTTTTCTGCTGTGTATGATGTTCATGAGGACTGCAAATGATGTTCAGGAAGTCGTTGGTTTGAGGAGCGACAGGTTCGACACTGGTGTTGTGGAGGAAAGGGCTAGTAGTACATGCCTGATAGTTGTTGTATACAGCTGTAACATGGGGCCACCTTCTGGTAGCAAGTTGTACTGCAACAAAATGTTGGTTTTGGAGTCACCAGGAGAAGAAAGAGATTTTTCTACCAAGCATAGTAGAAGCAGAACGTCGGCCAGCATCAAAGTGTTATGACCCACAGTGCAGAAGTCACAAACCTTGCAGGAATACTCCCATGCAAACTAGGATAACGGACAAGGGTCTACAAGATGAGAATTTTTAGCTACTAGAGACCAAAAATGAAATGTTTACTTTTGGAAGTTGTTTGACCTTTTTTTGGTAATATTGTTTTCTAAGTAGGTCTAAACACAGTGTCTGTGTTACTACTTCCAGCTTCACTGACTCGCCTTTTTGTTTTCAGGTTTTCCTCGGCCCCTCTGGCGAAGCAGAGAAGTATGCCACGATAATGATCCAATCAAACGCTGCCATCGGTGGGGACCTGCTGCTGGACCAATCGCAGGAGTATCTCTATATCATGACTCAGTCCATGGTGGGTGTTGCCTCTAGTACCGCATCTAATGTTCTTAATCTGGATTTCTAGTGCTGTAAGAACCCACACTTAAATCAGAACAATCTAGCCATTATTTTTATTTTTGAATATTACAGCCCTTTTGTTCTTGTGGCAAGGCAGAACAATTGTTGCAAGGTCTACTGACAACATCGCTGTAAAGGGACATCACTGTAATTTAAAAATTGGAGTACTCGGTCGAAGAGCGAGATGGGGGTTTAGTTGCAACTTTACCTGGTAAACGCTGAACTTGCCTCCTGTACTGTCCCCTCCATACATGCCCTCTCACCCTATTACAGATATGCTTTTTTTGAGTCCCGCTCCAAAATGGCAATGAATTTTCACAGATCTCACTCCTAATTTTTTCAGATCTCAATCATTTAAATCTGACCTTGGCTACTGTGCTAGTTGAAATCAACCTCCTCTCCCCCCTAAACTAAGCCGAAGAGATTGAACTCTTTTTGTCCTGCCCTCCATGTCTCATACAATAAAGCTCTGGGATTAGCCTGGCTGACCTTCAGTCTTCTTGTTGTGAGGTTACCCCACTTTCTGAAAAGTGCATTATATAGTCTTGGCATAGCTTCCGTAGCAGTTTTCTCATGTTCTAATCTGGTTTTTCCTTGGCTAGGTGGTGAAGCGTCCAGTGACTGAATGCTCCAAGCACCTGGATTGCCAGTCCTGCCTCTCTGCCAATGATCCGTACTGTGGCTGGTGTGTGCTGGAGGGAATGTGAGTACAAACCAGGGGTCCACCTGTACAGTTAGACATTTCCAAGTCTTGCAGCCTTCCTCAAAACTAGTGTTTTAAAACTGAACTCCCTTTTTAAAATACTTTTAAATACAAAAATGCATCGGGTCCACAGTGGCTCGCTTGAAACGTAGGGTGAGGCTTGCAAGCCTGGTTTGAATCCCACTCAGGTTGATCTTTGCTGGGGAACCAGCCCCAATGAGGAGACCAGAAGATTTGGAGGTTCTAAAACTGAATGGAAAAACAATACTAAAACAATGGCTTTTTAAAAGTGTTTTAAGCGTGGCTCACGTTTCTATATCCTGCAGGTAATTTGAAGCTGAAAGGATGCTTAATACCTCATCCAAGCTAGTGTCTAGACACAGAAGTGCTGAAATCGTAGGTGGTGTGCTCCAGGCGTCAAGAAATAATGTCAAACTCAGCATCTGCCCTGGCTGTTTTATACATAAGCTTATTACATTTTGGTTTTAAACTGAACCAGGAAAGAGAAATGGTCTGATCTGTAATGTTTTAAGATCCTGAATATGGTTACCAATCAATTTCCAGGGCACTTCTCTACCATCATTGTGTTGGCTTTTCTTCCCCTGTGTATCAGGTGCGGTCGACGGTCCGACTGCCTGCGGTCATCGCTGGCTGGTCAGTGGATGTGGAGCTACGACCAACACCAGCAGTGCCTGAGAGTCCAGTCACTGACTCCATCCAACATCAGCAGGGAGGAGAAGAGAACTGTAAGTACTGGGCATTTCTGGGTGGGAGCAACAGGGTGCCATTTCAATTCACAATGGTAGATTCTTCAGTGGGCACTAGTGGTCGCTTTGGAAACAGTGGAGAGCTGTGAAACTGAGCCATTGTGGTTCAACCATGAGAAGTATTATGATCATAGTATGTGAAAAAGGAACCTTAGCATTTTGGAAATGGCAAGCAGGGGACTTTGTCGCTGTCCCCTATGATGGTCTGGGTCACAAGCAAAGTGTGTTTGGTGTATTCCACATCACAAAACCGTCACACAATGTAACTCAAATGTCAGTCTATGCGTGAGAGAAGCTCAGGACTGAATGGCAGAGGGGGTTCATATAATGAGGTGCCTGTAGAGCTGTGACCAGAAGCTCTCATGCCATCTTCTGACCTTCGACAGTCACATTGTCCCTCACTTTCCCAAGGCTGAAATGTGCCACATGGTGTGTGATTGTGTGGAGCTCGGTATGTGCTTTTTGTTTTTTTCCAAGACCCCTCAACCAGATGTGGCTAATCTGAGGACCATAGTTAGTGCTCATTCTCCATAGTGGTTCTCACCAGGCTATGTGCCAAACCTTGTATAAAAAAAGCTGTTAAGATGCAAGCGATTACACACCCTGAATCCCTAACCCCACTGGGACAAAGGGAGAGATTAACCCCACCTCTTTCCTCCCTCCTGTCCTCTCCTCTCCAGATCTTCCTCTCGATCCCTGAACTGCCTGCTCTCATTGAGGAGGAGTCCTATTCCTGCTTCTTCGAGGACTACGAGAGCCCAGCTGTGCTGACTGAGACCGGGGCTACCTGCTCTTCCCCTGATGCCAACAAAGTCCCACCCATCCGCCAGGGGGAAGGTGAGTGAACCCGGGCAGGGCAGGGGGCATCCTGTCTGGGGGTGTGAGTCCTACTGGGAGAGGGTCCATAGACAAACAGGACTTGAACCGTTTCTCACATTTATTTTTTTTACTTTGGACACTGTAGATGACATACATTTAGAAACAGGAGCATGCTTGGTTGGTTTAAAGAGATGCCAAGAAGGCTTCAAGAAGAATGATAGGGATTACTTCCAGGTTGCAGAGACGCTCTAGAACTGACTTTCAGAATTTAGAACAGCAAGAGTGTCTTCTGAGTTGGACTTCTCTTTTGTAGTTCTGTTTTTTTAATAAACGTTTCAAATGCATCAAAGAAACAGCAAGCGGCCTGATTTTGGAGGAATTCTTTGTTTTGCTGTTAAATGCAGGTTTCCAATGAGTTTCTGCTACCATGTTCTTCCAAATGCAATCTCTGAGACTCGTTAATCCTGTGTTGTCTTTGCAGACTACGTGACTGTGAGGCTCTCCCTACGCTTCCTCAATATCACCGTCTCCTCCACGGAGTTCACCTTCTACGACTGCAGTGCTGTGAAACAGCTCTCCAGGAGCATGCCGTGAGTTCACCTCCACCTGCTGTACAGGAAGCCCCATTCTAACCATGTGTTTGAATGTCTCAATAGATACAATAATGTTATGGTCCAGCCACATTGTCCACTAATACCTAACCATCAGAGGGAGAAGATGTCGACTACAAGTTGAAATCATGACCCAATCTTTACATGCATTCTTGCATGTGATTTTGGGCTAATGAAAGCTTATTTTCTGAAACACTTGGCCACATTTGATTACATGTTTGCATGGACAAGTTTACTTACTCCTATTGAGACTTGGTCATGGTGACAGACTTGTACCATTTCTTGGTTTCTGTTTCAATCATCCTGACCAGCCTGTTGTTCCAACCATGTTCTTAACAATCAAACCAGTTATGAAAGCATGTAACCACTTCATTGTACCAGTTAAGCCTGGTGTGAAATGGCTGTCCAGGGCCATAGTTGCCCATGACTGACATAGGTAATGGAACCCACTTTTTCGTGGTGCTGACACCTCCACTCTACACAAGTGTGTTAGACGTTGGTAGGAGATGTGTGTGTCGCTGAAGTGCCTCCTTCACTCTGTCTAGGTGCCGTGGATGTGTAAGCAGCCAGTGGGGGTGTAACTGGTGTGTCCATCACCATCTGTGCACCCACAAGCCCACCTGTGAGGAGGGAGTCATCATCTACAACAAGCATGTGAGTCAGGATGTGTCAGTGGGGCTTAAAGGGTTCTTGAAAACCTGCAACGTATTGGATAATTACTTTAATAAAATCCAGTCCTGGAAAATGGGATTTTGAAATGTAATGTTTTGATGATGATTTTGTTCTTTTAATTCTTAAGTCAAATGCAACTGAACTTTCAGAATGTTTATCAAATGCCTCAGTGTTAAACTTAATATGCCTAAAATTTTGCTCAAATGCAACAGAAGTTTATCTATGACCAGGAGCGCCCCCAGAAATCTTTCACATGGTCGGCAAAACTGAACCACACCGCCATCCCATCTCATGTCGATACAGACTCTGCATCAACATGCTGTAAAGTGTTTCACCCAATCAGAGTGCTGCATTTTTGTTCTTCCTGAGTTTCACAGCACCTACACTGTCACATTTAGAAAACTGCAATCAAATTGCACCACAGTTTCCCGTTCTAAAAATGAATAAACACAGCGCACTGCCATCGAGACAGAACAGCAACTACAGTGACAGCCAAATAGTCACAATACAACAACAATAAAAAGGTACAAATAAACCTATTTGAAATACAGAAATACTAGCTCACAAATCTGTTATGCTGGTTCCATTTCTAATCATTATTCTCACAATCACTACAACTAATCGTTACTCACCCCCTAAGCATGGCATATAAACATAAACTTTAAAAAAAAAAAATATCAATAATAAAATAACACAACTTGGCAATTATGTGTTAATGATAAGGAAATGTATTATTCACTTTAGCCGCATTCACACTGGGTCCATTTTCAAGCAGACTCGGTCTGGTTCGTTTGGTTGAGTCAATGTATCAATGTGCTTGCTGTTCACACCTACCTGCGAGCAAAGGGGCCGAGTTCGTTTTGGATGCCAGCATGTTTTTGTTTGTGGTCCTTTTCCATTTTTTTCAGGACCGAGTTTGTTTGTGTTCACAATGCAGTTTTCAGGTGCACTCAGCTCGTTTTGTATGGTGTGTGAACTGGATCCTGCGAGGCATATTGAAATATGGCA
Source organism: Acipenser oxyrinchus oxyrinchus (assembly GCA_030684275.1). NCBI lineage: Eukaryota > Metazoa > Chordata > Actinopteri > Acipenseriformes > Acipenseridae > Acipenser > Acipenser oxyrinchus. The sequence continues at coordinate 15,411,210 of CM060270.1, forward strand.
GCTATTAATGTAGTGCTCTGGTTTTTAATATAGTGTGTTTTAGTTTCTTACATGTTGCTGTAAGCACTGGGGCAGCACTTCGCTAATTCAATGAGTACATTTCTTGAAAGCACTTTACGCAATTCTGCACTGTTCTCCTAATGTCAAAATTAAACAAAGTAATAGGAGAAAAGACTTCACTATATTTTAGTATTGTTGTGTTTTGTCCAGTTCGGCTTGGATTTTGGTGTCTGACAACATTTTCTACCAGAGCTCAGTTTCTCATACTGTCCATGTAGTTTAGGATTACCAGATCTCCAGTGAAAACGGGGACATTTATTTTATTTTTTTCTTCAATTCACTGACACCGTAGCAGCTCTGAAACCGTTAACAAAAATAACAGCATATAAAACAACACAGTAATAGTTTCAAACTTAAACATCGGGTGCATTTATTGCAGATCATAACTCCTCCATTATTTACTTTATATTGCCATCTAGTTAAAACATGTTATATGTACAAAAAGCCAGATATAAAATATAAATAAGCTATTACCATTTAAACATATGGTATACACATAATCAGAATGATTAAACAAATAATCCATAAGATTGTTTATTTTATTTTTGAATGGTGCTAACACACAACCTAATACATTACTCTGCTATTAACTTGCTGAGCACGCTAATAACATTTTTTACTTAAATACAATAGCATAACCGGGACAATTTAACAAGTTTACTGTTTCTGACCGGTACAAAAAATTAAAGCTGAAAACTGTGACTGTTAATTTTCCCAGAATGTCTGGTAACCCTAATGTAGTTCCCCGAGACATTTTTTTATTATTTTTTGCTCTGCTTGTTTCCTCAGAATATTATCTAAACCATTACATCTTTACTTCCTAGTCAGGTTACCTTGTATAGTTTGTTTCCTATGTGCAACAGGACCGAGTCCAGCAGTTGTTCACATTGAGGTTTAGCAAGCGAACCACTCTGTGCGTTTGCCAAACGGACTGAGACCACCTCTTCAGGTGGACTCGGTATGGTTTGTTTCCCAATCGGACTTTGTTGTTCACACTTCACACCAAACACAAGAGTGCGACCAAACCCTTTAAAATGGACCCAGTGTGAACACACTGATAAAATTAAAATACAAATGAAACTTGTATAAATGTACTCTTACCATGCTCAATCCTGGAAGAGTAGCAGAATTCAGGGAATGCAGTGCTAGCATTCAATGATGCCAACCTATTTTCTGCGCTTATAACTCCACCACCATTAAACAGGTTATTATTATTTTTTTTTTTTTTATTTTTTTTTCCCTCTGACATCTGGCTTCAACCAACCTTATCTGCTCCTGTTTGCTCATTACTACCACTAAATAAACAGTACAATCCTATAAGCTTAAAATGTCTGTTTTGCCTCAACCGATCGCACAAGATTATATATAAATCCACACCTATGAAGCCGAAATCTTGCAAACCAATTTTAATTACCATCCTCATGAGTGAATTAACCACAGCACTCTGAACACTCCTCAAATATTCTTTAAGTAGAATAAGTCTCAGTGTGTTTCCGAAATGAGATTTAGGTGAACAAAAATGAACTGAAATGTATTTTTTTTTTTGCTGTCCATGCTCCCTCCTGTTTTCTTTATCTTCTCTTGTCTGTCTCTCATCTGCAGTTTGCCCTTCCTACTCCACCTCCCCCTTCAGTGACACCGGTGATAGCGTTTTCTGCAGCACCTCTGCCCTCCACTTTGGCTCCAACAACATTACCAACAACCGTCCCTACTGTAACAACTACCACCACCGCCACCACCACCACTACTACTGCTCCCACTACTACAACTACACCTCCCACGACTATGACTACTCCTCCTCCCACAACTACTACTCCCATGACAACAACAGAGAGTCCAACTACAACAGAGCCCACAACCATCCCAACGACTGTCCAGCCAGCCACAGTTCCCACAACACTGCCTACAACCACAGAACCGACCACCCTGCCAACCACTCTAGCTACCACCACCACCACCACCAGCGCTTCTACTGAAGCAACTGCAGTGGTCATGCCAGCCGAACACACGGTACCCGTTTTGGTTGCAGAAGAGACAACTGAAGAGGAGATTATGACGACGGCCGACTACAGTGACCTTCTAACGATGAACTATGCAGTGGAGTTAGATGAGACTGAAGTGCCACCTTCCCCACAGCCTACAGCAGGTGAGGATAAGAACACAAGCCCGTTTACCACCCCAGCTCTCCTTACCTTCCAACCCCTCGTTGCCTCTGTGACTGCTTCCCCATCAAATGACACCGTCCAGCTCAATGATGCTGTGTCAATAGTAGAACCTCCCCATGACGTCCTGCCGCCCACTGTGACCCCCACCCAAAGCCCGACTGACCCCTCCCCTTTGGAAGCGCCTTCTGATTCAGACTCGGAGTTTGAATTCCCCATCGCAGAGGTGCAGCCCACTGTGATCTCAGAACAGCTCCTGGACGCTGGCTCAGACCCAGTTCCGTGGTTTGAGGAGGTGCAGATGGAGAATGATACGGCCCCGTTCTCGGCCACCACGCTCCTTTCTGGAGACGGCGATGCAGAAAATGTGTCCCTCACCTTCCCACGCATGCTGGACCCAGACTTGGAATTCGATTACCAGTATGACTCCCCAGGATTCTACACAGTGGTGAGTGCCAGTCTAAATTTAGAAATGAATGTACTTCTATTCAAGGGCACGCTTCTTAATAAATAATAAATGCCATACAATTAAGCCTTGTCTCGTCAACAAACTGTAAGAAAGACTCCTTTTACCAGAATGCATGTGATTCTTAAATGATGCTGTGCCATTTAGATGTATTTGTTTTTTGTTAAACATGTAAACAGTAACTTTAACTTTTACAGCCATATTATCCCCCTCTGTGAATGGCTTGTATTGGAGGTGGTGGTCATACGTACTGTACTTGACACACTTCACATTTGTCCTTATATCTGGAGAATGGCTAACCCATTGGAAACTTGGTATTATTTAACATATGTTTATTGAATATCTGATTCAGTGGGAAATAGGGGGGTTTCTGTCCATCATTGCTTAAGATTGGGATTTTAAGCATTTCATTGCTAATTCTTCAATACTGTTCTGTATATATGTCACAGTCAGCAGCTTTTTCATCATAGTGATCGCTGTAGTTTTGAATTTACAGGGGATGTATGTTCTAGCTAAACTTATTTAAAATGATTCTGATACACGCTGTGTCTGTGAAGGGCTTACCCTGGTTTGGTGTGGTTCTTGTGCAGGGCGAGGAGGCTGTCGGTGTCAGCTGGGGACCTGCAGACTGCCCCTGTGTGGAGAGTGTCCAGGGGTCAGCCCTGCTGCCTGTCAACGTGGAGAGGAAGATCACACTCCTGGGCAAGAACCTCCACCTCTTCCAGGTACCTCAAGGAAACCTAGAATCAAACCTATTTCACAAAGTGTCCATGAAGAGAAGCAGTGATAACCTGCTGGTTATCTTTGGGTTTATTCCCCAGCTGATTTAAAAAAAAAAAAAAAATACTAGGTGTTAGAGAACTTGTGTACTTGTATACCCCAAATATGTAATACATTACTTAATTGATTAAATTCATTTGTATTGCTATTGGCAGAATGCCCTCTCTAGAATCAGGAAACCCTAAAGACTGAGTATTTCTTTGCTGGCGGTATGCCCATAGCATGTATTTTTTATGTATTGCAGCCTATTTATGCCAGCATAATTACAAAAAGAAAATCAATGATCCATAAGTTTCTCAGCCTGTTATTGGATGAGCAAAAGATACTGAAGCTCTCAAAGACTTCAAGTTTTGAATACCAGAGAATCTTTTTATTCACAATCCACACCCCTAAACAATATCGCTACAGTGTTAAGAATGGATTCCTCTTGTTCTTTGCTGAAGGATCACGAGCTGGATTACGAGTGTGTGTTTGTGATTGAGGGGAGGATGGTGGTCGTGGACACCTATGTGGAGACAGACGAGCTGGATCCATCCTTGTATTACCTCACCTGCCAGCTCCACCGGGTAGGGAACACCATATATTCCTTCTTGAAGTGGCTACATAGAGGGCCGTTTCTGAAAAACATGTTCTGATTAGATATTTAAAGTTTGGTTTCGTTTGACTGCTTAATCAGTTCACTGCTATACTGTAGCTGTTCCACATAAGCTGACCCCAGCTCTCCTGCTTCCTCCTGTTGCAGTACACCTACTCTGCCCAGCAGGAGGACTATAACGCTGTGGTCTACATCAAGAGGAGGGACACCTACCGCGTGGACAGCGCTCAGGATCTCTATGGTAGGTTACTGAAGCAGTGAGGTCAACTAGACGTTTCAGCTCATGTCTTCAATACAGCCCGGATAAAAACGTTCTCCGAAAGTCATTGCTACATTTCCATTTGCAACTGGGAGCACGGTTTGAAATCGGACTCGTTCTTTTACACCAGCAGCAGATCGAGATTCAATTAATTAGAAATTAATTAACTGGTTTCATGGTGCAGATGGAAATGTGGCTTTAGAAACGAAACAGTGTGATGTATTTTTAAGTTATGCCTCAGAGTGGGTATTCATACCCTTTAACCCTGTCCTGAAGCTTGCAGTGTATTGTTTTGTGTTGCAGTGACCCTGTATAACTGTTCGGCGGGGCGAGCTGACTGCAGTCGCTGTCAGACTGCAGATCCCAAGTACAGCTGTGTGTGGTGTGGAGGGGGGCAGTCCAGCTGTGTTTACAAGGAGTCCTGTACTGAGGAGATCAAGCAGACCTGCCCTGCACCCCTTATTCACTCTGTGAGTAGCACAGACCTTCCCCTTGCTGTTCTTGCATGAAAACAGTGTCCGGACCAAACGTACAGTGATAACAGACCTAAAAGTGGTTGAAGCAACAAAGTAATGCCATAAGTCTTGCATGTTGCGCACCTCCATTTGCTGCATAGGTCTCAACTGTGCAGGTTTGAAAGAAACACATGTTGTAGCCATCGGGCATTTTCATTTGAAATCCTCATGTTACTTGTTTAAAAAATTCTCAGTTGTTATGCCTTACTCCAGGATGTCACTTCCTATGTAATTTCACCACGGCAGTGTCTTCTGGGTCAAAGCCAATAGGGGAAGCAGTAGGTTGGTTAATGACAGGAGAGAAGGTATTGAAAATGTGGGGCAATTTCTATTTAACATTTGGCATCAAAATAAAGGTAATTTCTGTGTAATTTTTATATAGAAGGTTACTCCAGGGAAGGTATTGAAAATGTGGGGCAATTTCTATTTAACATTTGGCATCAAAATAAAGGTAATTTCTGTGTAATTTTTATATAGAAGGTTACTCCAGGGACTTTTAAAGGGTTTTGAGATATTTAAACATTTAGCAGGATGATGCAGGTTTAATTATTCAGTTACAATAAAAATGAAACTACACCTGAAATGTACATACACACCGTTTACTATCATCTCATGGTGCAGGTTACCTTGATAAACACTGGAATTGCAGCATGTTTCTGTAGTTACTTTATTTTGGCATCCTGTTTCTTAACCCACTATAAACTGCTTTTCTGCTTAGATTGAACCCCTGTCCGGTCTGGTGGAAGGAGGGACTGTCGTCACCATCTCGGGTTCGAACCTGGGTCAGAAGTCTCAGGATATCGAGCACACCGTGTCTGTGGCGGGGATACCCTGTACAGTGGACCCCGCCAGATATGAGGTCTCCACCAGGTAGGGTCTGAACCGTGCAGTTAAGTATTGGCAGAATACATTGAAATGTCCCTGTCTCCTGTTGGCCATTGCAGTTTCCACTTCATTTCTATATTGTTCATTCTGAAATGGTGCAACACCTTAGAGTAGCCCTTTCTTCCATATTGGTCCGCATCTATTGGAGTCCCCCATGCTTTCTTTGCTGGGCAGAAAGAATTCAGTTATATACAAACTGTGCCATTCTGCATTACTGCAGCTGTAAATGGGAGGAGTTGAATATTTCCTCTGAAAGGCACTGTCTGTCCAGCGGAGAGAACATTGGGAGATTCTGAAACTGTGATCCCATGAGATAAGGGGTGCTTCAGAGTTGTTTCAGACTTGAGGTATGGAAATTAAAGTTGAGCTGAACAATAATGGAGGCAGTGACACAGATACTCCAGCTAATTCAGAGTAGCAAACTGCATTTCAATCCTTACTTGCTGTTATCTTAAACTATGGAGAACATATGACCTCCTATGTTGTTGCAAATATATCCTCCTGTTACAGACTTCTTCAATACCTGTAACATACTGACATACAACTGATACCTTCTGTTACTGTTTGATCTTTTGGTTTAAAAAGGTAGAGTAATATTCTGTATTGCCCTTAAACACACAATGCACTTTCTGTTGTAATAAATATAAGAGATAAAAGGCCAGATTTATAAATGTAAGTTATACCGTGTCTCTAAGCGGTTTTAAATGTGCCAACTTAATCACATAGAAGAGAATGGGAAACCGTGTGACCAGGAAAATTCGGAGCTCTTGAAACATGCTTAGTTTCTTTATTACATATTGCTTAGCCCTTCGTTTTAGCAATGTCAGATATTGCCACAAGGGGCAGTTCTGTGACATGACAGCATATCTCATTATTGGCACTGGTTAAGAGCTTCAGAACTTTGTCTGATGGGTAGAACATTTTGCTGCATTGTTGCAATAATGATTAAGAAGTTGATGGAAACTTGTATCCCGCAGGATTGTGTGCATGACGACCGCCAGCGATGGGCCGAAGTCTGGCCACGTGTCTGTGGAGGTCAATGGAGGAGGTCATGGTGTTTCCACCCAGGTGTTCACTTACCAGGTGAGAGCAAAGTCATGTGTGCAACACAACATGTGAACGTGAGCCTGGTCTTTTAAATGACTGTCTTGTCTTTCTTTGGGTAGAATGCACACACCAGCTCTTTTCTTGCAGTGAATCAGTGGGTCCAATGTTAGTGTTATTTTAGTGATGACAAGCTAAAGAAGGTCCTTGCAGTTGGACAAGCAGTTCTCTAGATATGTATGCAAAGCATGTGAAATACCGATGCTTGTATATACATGTTTCCATTCCTAATGCTCAAGGACTTATTGTTAACTATTAGGTAATGATTTGATAGAATCCATTTTAACGGTACTGACTCTCCTCTCTGCTCCTCCAGGACCCAGTTTTGGAGAGCATCTCCCCCCAGCGTGGCCCGAAGGTGGGCGGGACCGCCCTCAACATCACAGGCAGCAAGTTACTGACGGGACGTCCCAGTGAGGTCAGCATCTTCGTGGGAGACATCCCCTGTGTCATGTGAGTGCCATTCCCTCAGCACAAAGCCTCTTGAATCTTGGTGTTCCCACATTAAATCTATCTATCTCCAGGGAGGTTTTTATGTTGCTGTTTGCCTTTTACAGTTTTATATTAACAGCAAAATAATAATAAAAATAACAACGCTTTAAAGTAAAATTTGAAAAATGTATGGTAGTTGGAATTCACAGTTTCAGATTCAGAATTTTATAAAATATTTAACTTCTTGTAATGCTCATAAGTGTGTATTTTAACTCAAGGTGTTAATTGTAGACTCGTTGTTTCTTATTATTTTGGCAATGTTACCTTTTACATTTATAAATGCAGATTTACCACCCAGTTCATTATCAGTAAGGCCCAAAGCCTTAATTGGTTTCCTGTTTGCTTCCTCAGTTCCTCAGAGTTGCAGGATGATTGGTTACAGTGCCAAAGTGGCCCCAGTAACGTAACGGCCGAGCTGACTGTCCGGCTGCGGTATGGGCAGAACGAGAGGCGACTGCAGGGCACGCCGTACTACTACACTGAGGATCCCAACATCACCCAAGCCGGCCCACCAAAGAGCTTCCTCAGGTAAGGGACCTGGTGGATACTTGGGAGGGTGTGGGGGGAACAGCAATGAGGATGTCAAATTCGTGCACAATGCCTGTTCGTTACATGATCAGGCAACCTTGGGTTACATCCCTTTAACATCCTTCTCACACACTCCTCCGGTACTCTGCCCAAGCAGAAACACCATAGCAGGGCTCCATATTATCGGCCGTCCGTTCAGTATTTAGTCCTACAGCCACCAGGCGGAGTTTACACATTAAATTAAACTGATAAAAAAGAATAATTAAGCTCTATCAATTGATTTAGCAATATTCCCTTCATAGAAAATAACTGGGTGCAGGACTAGTGAGTTTCTCAGCCTGTTCTTCTATGCAGGACTGTTTTAGTGGAAAATGGAAGAGGTAACAGTGAACCTTTACAAGGCTTTGGCAGTAACAGAGGCATTTGTGTTTTCAGTGGGGGGCGGGTAATCCGGGTGTTCGGACACAATCTGGACGTGGTGCAGAGTCCGAAAATCCAGGTGACCGTCTCACCAATGAAACAGCGGAGAAGGCGGCGGGGTGTGGAGGCCCAGGACAGGTCACCACGGCGACACAGGCGTATCGTTCCGGACACGGGATGCCCTGAAGATACTCTGTGTTCCATCCAAAAGGTGAGCTGGAAAAAAAACCTTGTGATCGTCTAGTGTAAACTGTATTACAGTTTCGGACTCTACATCTCGAAATGGACTGAGTTTCTTTGGTCCTCCTAGTTTGTGGAGCCCTGCCAGGTGAACACCTCCTCCCTGATCCTGTGCAAGAGCCCAGCTATCGGGACGCTGCTGAGAAACGCCCAGGTAACTGTGGAGTTCATCATGGACAACCTGCAAGTTGACTTCAACAGCGTCAGCCAGACCCGCTTCTCCTACGAGCTGAACCCCACACTCAAGCCACTCAGCGGGGTTGACAGCAAGCCCTACCGACACAAACCAGGCAGCGTCATCTCTGTTGAGGTACGAACTCTACCTTCACATCGAGCTTGGTGCTAGGGTAACCCTAAAGATGTAATAACCAAGGTGTTTCCTTGCCTCTCTTCACAAGTTCCTTATCTTGCCAGAAACATATGTCTATGTAGAAGAACTTGGTTTCCTCTCCCCATTCATTTCCTGTGTAACAGATAATCGTTCCTCCACCCCTCCCATGGGGTCCTATTTACCTGTAACCTAGGAAGTTAACTTCTAGCAAATTTGCTGGATCCCAAATGTGAAAAAAGTCTGCACAAACCAGTGGCGTTCAGAGTTATACTGTGGGGTTACTTATCTGCTGCAACCCCACTTTGTTTTATTAATGTGTATTTACTACTACTTGGCCCCTCCATGCTCATGCCCATCTGTGTCTCTGTCTCTACCCAGGGGGAGAACCTGGACCTGGCCATCTCTAAGGAGGAGGTGCTGGCTATGATTGGTGAAGGGAACTGCTCAGTGAAGACTCTGTCCAGGAATCACCTGTACTGTGAGCCACCCCCTGAGCAGCCATCGCCATCGCCACGGCGACGGAAGAAGCGGGATGGAACTGACTCTCTTCCAGAATTCATTGTGAGTGGAGCTTTGTGCTTTTATCCATAACATGGAGATTTCAGTTTCAAAAGGGGCTTCAGTTGCTGTAATCCATATTATTGACACAGATGGAAATTGCAATGAATAGCATAGGGATTATAACCTCTCAAGTAATCTGCTACTGCTCTTTCACTAATACCGTCTCCCCTCCATTTCAGTCTCATTTTAAGCTATGTGTTAAGAACCATTAATCTGACTAGGTCTACCCTTTATACTGTAAAAGTTTGTAAGAGTAGGCATTTTAGCACGTGTGGGTATTGAAATGTAGGTAAATGCCCGTCTAGATTACATTGAACTTGGATGTTTGTTTATTTGTATGTACTGTGGGTCATAGTGACTTGCACCTGATTGGCTCAGCTATTGTTCTTGGATGTTCCATTCTACAGGCTACTGTCGTGTGTTGCTAGTGAGATGTGAATGTTTGTGATACTCTGCTTGCAGGTCCAGATGGGTAACTTGAGGTTTATGCTGGGGAAGGTCCAATACGACACTCAGAGTCTGTCCACTTTCCCGCTGGAGGCACAGATTGGAGTAGGCGTGGCAGCCTCCATTGTAGCCCTTATTGTCCTGATCATTGTGCTCATATACAGGTATGCATCAAACTTACTTGCATATAATTACACTTAAATGCATAGGCAAGATAACCAAGTCAAACGTGTGTTTTTTTTAGATTTTTTTTTGGCCCACAAATGGCATTTATGGAAACGTTTCAAATGTAAATTGAAACCACTCTGTTTGTAATGGAGTAGCTAAATGAGCTGCTTGCTGTCTTCTAGGAGGAAGAGCAAACAGGCTCTGAGGGATTATAAGAAGGTGCAGATCCAGCTTGAAAATCTGGAGACCAGTGTGAGAGATCGCTGCAAGAAGGAGTTCACAGGTGGGGGAGAGCAAACATACCTAGGCTCTTCTCATGTATCCAAGCCTATATTACATCCATGCCAAGTCTCTTAAATGACATATGCCCAAGCTTTCTCTTGTAATGCAGAGTCATAGACCAGAGGCACAAGAACGTAGTAAGTTTCAACTGCTACTGGTAGAATTGTTATATGGGGCAACTGAAGCTTTAGAAAAGTTTAGAAAAGCCTAGGTTTCCACTTGCAACACCAATAGCAGCCTTTTAACTTGGCATCTTTTAAGTTTCTTGTCATCCTAATTATCAAGGCGTACAACAATTGCTAAATTCTGGGTTACAGCTCAAATGCTAACATCAAAACACTCAATTAGTCAACATCCAACAACAATTCTGAAGATCATTAATTAAGCCCCATTGACCAGTCTTTCATAATATTTAACCAACATGTCCTCATAGCTCATGAAATGGATTAGCCCCGTAGCACTTCTCTCTGCCATCATGTTTCCTCTATAGTGAGGTTACTGGATGCAGGATTCTACTGTAGTTACTAAACTCTGTTACGTTCACCAGGCCCGGCTGAGCACCATTGGTTTAACGCCCTGTCTCTCCCCCTGCAGACCTCATGACTGAGATGATGGACGTGTCGAGTGACCTGGTGGGATCGGGGATCCCCTTCCTGGATTACAAGATGTACGCCGAGCGCATCTTCTTCCCCGGCCACCGGGTGTCTCCCCTGCGCAGGGACCTGGACGTGCAGGAGTGCCGCAGACAGACGGTGGAGCAGGGGCTGGTGCAGCTCTCCAACCTGCTCAACAGCAAGCTCTTCCTGACCAAGGTGACAAGGCTTCCCTTCCACAGCGGCCAGACTGCTTTAAAATCAAGAGCTACTGCTCGAAGAATGAAGGGATCATCAGTGTGCATATGAAGCATGTCTGTACAGACACTCCACACACTCCTTTCCACTACGCACAATCAATGCCAGAACTGTGTTGGTGTCAATGGGGATCACACACCATACTGACACTGTAATGAAGGGTGAACAATAATTAGGATAGGACCATTGGGACCTCTCTTCTCAGCCTGTAATGTTGGATGTTTGCATTTCATACTGGTTTTGTGTTAGTCAAGTTTTATGATTTCAATACAGAATCTGGGTATGTACTTATCTCTGAATATATCTTCAGTCTGAGCAGTGTTCTTGATAACTCTAAACACTCTCTTTTATATGTTTTAAAACTACTCCTCGTTGCTTTTTAACCTCTTCAATAAGGAAGTTGGATATGGAACAAAGAAATGGGGGGCCTTCTTTGGCCGCTGCACCCTGACTACTGCTTTACAGATCAGACCTTTTAAGTAAATGAAAATGTTTTTTTTTAATTGTGTGAACACAAACCTAAATATATATTGGGCTGAAGGTACATGTATTAAAACAGCTCTGTACAACGATCGCCTCGTGAAGTACAGTATAAAACAAACGATGTGTAAGTGTTTAAACACGTAAGATACGTAATGAGTGCACTGAAGCAGCGTGTAGTCTGGTAGCCCTTTTTCGTTTTGTATTCACACGTTTATTTTTCAATGACTGTTTAAGAACTCCCTGGTGATCGGTGTGGCTCAAAAAAGGTCAGACAGCAGCGCCTTTAAAGTTTTTCTAATTGTGGTGTGCCGTTTCCCTCCAGTTTATCCACACCCTGGAGAGCCAGCGTACCTTCTCCCCTCGGGACCGTGCCTACGTGGCGTCTCTCCTGACCGTCTCCCTGCACAGCAAGCTGGAGTACTTCACTGACATCCTAAAAACCCTGCTCAACGACCTGGTGGAGCAGTATGTGGCCAAGAACCCCAAACTCATGCTCCGGAGGTGAGGCCTTATTGGCATCCTGTTTATATTGGAGTTTTCCATTTCATAGCTGATTAGTTTATTATGTATAAATATTTGATCCGTTATAGATTTGGATAGTCTTAGAGCACTCTACAGCAATCCCAGATGCCTGGAGGATAATGTTTATGGGGCTTAAATTAATTAAAGAGCAGGACTGTCTGAATCATTTCGGATTGTCTTTATCGATTCCTCCCCCCCCCCCTACATTATGTTGGAGGAAATTGCATTAATTTCACATTATAAACTATAACTACTGTCTTATTTAAAAAATGGCAAAAGGGAGGCTTATTGATTTTACTATGGCAAATGTAATCAAACCTATTTCAGCTTAAGTACTGCAGAAATGTACTGTACTGTACTGTGTGGTCCCACAGCACTATCGAAACACTTCCCAGAAGTACAGTTATAAGGAATTGTATCTGGTGTTAATGAACTGGCAATTGAATTCAGTGTTTATTGATGAAAACTGAAATACAGAAACTGCATTATAATGTCGTGTTGTACAAACCTGCTGTACCGTAACTGATCTGTGCTTTTCAGGACCGAGACTGTCGTAGAGAAGCTGCTGACAAACTGGATGTCTATCTGTCTGTATGCCTTCCTTCGGGTGAGTGCAACTCCTTCCATAAAGAAAACTGCTTTTTAAACCGAACAGTAAACTATTAATAAGTTTTAATATGTTTTATCCACAGCAATTCTGTTGAAAATAAGCCAGTTAAACAGTTTACCTGCATGTAGTTACTCTAGGTGTCAGATTCCCCCTGGTGGTTGAATCCCATCATTTGGTGCCTCCACCTCCCAAGTCTCAATACCCTGCAGTAAATGTTTTTGCACATAAGCGCAATGGCTTATCCACCTTGCATATGCAGTGCAACAACTGAAATTGTAAACGCTCACTACATACAGACTTTATTCCAGGTTTCTCTGTAATGGTTTGTTTCTTGGAAACCAGCGTCTCCTTCTAACCCCTGATCTGTTTCTGTAGGATTCTGCAGGAGAATCCCTTTACATGCTGTTCAGGGCTATAAAGCACCAGGTAGACAAGGGGCCAGTTGATGCCGTCACTGGGAAAGCCAAATACACCTTGAATGATAACCGGCTGCTGAGGGAGGACATAGAGTACCGCACACTGGTAAGAACTGCCCGTGCTAATCGAGGTGTCTCTGAACACAGCAGCTCATATCCTATTTTGCAAGTGACCACCTTCCCTCTAAAATAATGCCTGCTATAGAAAAGCCCAAAAAAAAAGAACTGCTATAGAAAAAAAATGAACATCTGCCCTTGCTAACGCAACGGGATTGTACTATAAATATGGGGCAGTACTAGTTCAGTTTAGAAGTTAGCAAAGTGTTAAATTGTTTTTGGCATTGTCAACAATATGTAGGTTAACTACAAGTGTAGGCTCCAGTGTTTAATTGAAACAGCTATATGTGTTCAGTGTGAGGCAAGAATCTAGTTTGAAGCTGCTTATTCTTTTCAGAACCATTTACACACCCCTGGTCAAAAATCTAATTTGCAACTGGAGGAAAGGGTGTCATTCTTCTGCCAGCTTGCCATTAATGTGTGTGTGTGTTTCTCGATGGTTCTCATTGTCCTCGCAGACTCTAAATGTCCAGATGCAGGGGGGAGGGAACGAGGCCCAGCCTGTGCAGTCCAAAGTTCTGGACTGCGACACCATTACCCAGGTGAAGGAGAAGATACTGGACCAGGCTTATAAAGGGACTTCCTTCTCCCACCGGCCGCACACAGACTCCCTTGACCTTGGTAAGGGCCATTTAAACGTTTAAATATTTTCAGTTTATATAGTAGAGTGTGTACAGTGTAAGGTTATTTTACACCTACAGTCTCATCTACATTAATGCTGTTGTATGTGTGAAGGCTTTTCTTCCCAATATGTTAAAATGCAAATGTTTAAACATGTTCAATCTTAAAGTTTAAACGTTTAACAAATTAAACTGAATCCAACTTCCTCATTTCAAAATAAGTGAAGGAGACAAATGATAAAGGCACCCACTGAAACGTTTTGCCTACTCTTACAAGTATTACCCTAATACAGGTTTCACTGTATATTATTAAATAACCCAAACTTGGATTTCCGGTAATGAGGGAAAACTAAATCAAGCAGACACAGGTTTCAGACCGTGTTGTGAAATGAGGGCTGAAATTGAAGCCTGGTATAATCTTTGTTTCAGAGTGGAGGTCAGGGGTGGCAGGTCACCTGGTCCTGTCAGATGAAGATTTGACCTCCATTGTTCAGGGGAACTGGAAACGCCTGAACACCCTTCAGCACTACAAGGTAAGCTGCTCCATGACCGGCTTTGTACAGGCACAAGACAGACCTTCATCTCTGACTCTCTGCATTTCCCTCATAGGTACCAGATGGCGCAACAGTGGCTCTGGTGCCAAGAAATAACAAACACATCCATCATGACAACCATGATTACGTGGCAGGGGAAAGTGAGTATGGTTTGAAAAAGAAATACAGGTCATTCTAGACTTGACTGGTGGTGTACCATGTCAATGTGTTAACTTTCAAAATGATCGTCCATTAGTTTTAGCACTATGTAGCGGTACTAACTTCACAATAAATAATTAAATAAATGGCCCATAAATAACTGAAAATGTTACTAATTATAGTACAGACATGAATAGATTTATCTAAACAGTGATGTAGCTAAGTACCACCATTGTTTAAATCATTAAAAGAGGGAGACCTGAGAACCAACATCTCCTTATTTGAGTATTTAAAGATCTGTCAATGTTCCCATTTCAGAGACCCCGATGCTGGAGGATCTGGACGAGGGTGGGATTAAGCTCTGGCACCTGGTCAAGGCCAACGAGGAGCCCGATCTGCCCAAGCACCGGAAAGGCAGCATGCGGGAGAGGGAGAGAGCCAAGGCCATCCCTGAGATCTTCCTGACACGGCTGCTGTCAATGAAGGTACTGCACCCACCTACTTATATTCATAGGTTATTAACACTGTTCATGCAGACCAGAGAAGCACACTGAATAAAGCACAATATTAAGAATACACAAACTTCTGCTGTTACTCTCATCAATAATTCCACGCTGCAGAAAGATGCTGGTCATCTGACACTCTGGGAAGTGTGCAGGTAACTTGCACAAGAAAACTAACAATGAAAGAGACAGGCAAACCATGTTGCTTCCGATTCAAGCAGAGGACAGGCCTGGCTAAATTCTGCATAGCTTCTTTTAGGATTGGTTGACTTTGCTGTTCTGACCCCCTCTCTCCTTCCTCCTCAGGGTACGCTGCAGAAGTTTGTTGACGACCTGTTTCAGGTGATCCTCAGCACGAGCCGGCCCGTCCCCCTGGCAGTCAAATACTTCTTCGACCTCCTGGACGAGCAAGCAGTGCATCATGGGATCATCGACCCAGAAACGATACATATCTGGAAAACAAACAGGTGGACAACCAGGGTTATATATAATAAAGCAGGGAGTTTCTAGCAATCGAATTGCATCAAGGGCTTCTATGATGTTATAAATGATGACCCTGATTTGCTAAATGTCTTTGCTTATAATGTTGAGTTTGTATAAATGTGGAGAATGTCAATTATTGTTTTTGAACTTCGTTATGACAGAAGGTTTGAAGTCATATTGCACATTCCAGCTCTTGCATTCCAGATTTGTAATGTCACGTCTGTGCCACTGGTTTTGTATAGGCCACTTATAGGTAGTGTCTGTGAGAAATAGCAGAGAACAGGCAGTGTAATATAACATCGTAGAATTCCATCTAGGGGATCTGATTTACAGCGTTAAACACTTCCTGTCACTTTTGTTGTTTTAATAATGTCAGCTGAGACTGAAATAAGTCTTTCAGAGACACTAATCAATTTAAATAGTACAAAGTTGATACAGTGAATGCTTTGTTGTGTAATTCCTAACTCATATGAGTAGCACTGGTGTCCTGGTGTGTGGTGGTCGTTGCTTACATTTTTTTCCTCTTTTTGGCAGCTTGCCTTTGCGGTTCTGGATCAACATCATCAAAAACCCGCATTTCATTTTTGACGTGCAGGCGTCGGACAATGTGGACGCTGTGCTGTCTGTCATCGCTCAGACCTTCATGGACTCCTGCACCATCGCAGAGCACAAGCTGGGGAGGGTAGGTACTGGGGAGGGGGCCTTACTTTAGCACATCTACACCTTACCAGTGGAGATGCACAACTTCTGGGCCATGTTACATTAACCTAAAGATAAACAACAGCATAGAACGTTGGGTAACGGCCGCACATTTCTATTGAATTCCCACTGAATACCACAGGAATAACACCGGAATATCTCATGCACGTCCCCTGAGTTCAGAATTCAGCCCTGTTAATTCATCATGATTTAGAAATGTTTAGATTCCCCTTTCCTCTCCATCCGTTCCTAATGAATTCACTGTTTATTCTTCACTAATTCATGCCCTCTTACACGCCCACCAGGGGATTGTGAGAAGTGTAAATTCATGCATGCCTAATGCATGTGATCAACATCATTTGTTACAAAGGAACATGGGATGAATACGGGTAATTAAATCCACATGAATTAACAGGGCTGAATTCAAAATGAATTACTTCAGAACTCAGAAGTGCATGAGCTATTCAGATGTTGTTCCTGTGGCATTGTCAGAATTTATCATACATTTGTGGCCATTATTTTAAAGTGTTACCAAATGTTGCCTGAAACCAACATTTGCCAATATAGAAATAAGATATGGTCATTGTACACTAATGTTGAAAAATACTGACACTTGTAAATTGATACCAGTATATTACTCTGTTATTTATAATGCATAACTTCAGCCTTTTCTTCATGAAACCATAAAATATTGTACTACATAGCGTTTGTCATTGAACTGACATGTCTTCCTGTTTTAACATTAGAAAGTCCACCTCTCTTGTTAGTTTCTGGCATGTTATTTTTATTTTTCACAAGCAGGCTATTTGATTTTATGGATAATATTTTGGCTTTGCATAACCATACGCATAGGATAAATGAATGTTTCTTACTTGACTTCTTGGATTTTTTTTTTTCGCTCTTGCAGGACTCTCCAATTAACAAGCTGTTGTATGCCAGAGACATCCCACGGTACAAACAGATGGTGGAAAGGTAAGATTTCCTTGTGGAGGCAGTGGGAGGCAGAATCGTCTATGAGCTTTAAATGTCATGCCGGTTGAAGTGCTGTGTTGGGATGTCATATCCGTGTGTCGACACCCCAGCATGAAGTGATGGATTGCTCGTCAGTTAGAAGATCAAGGCCATACATATATTAGGTGCCATCAAGGATTAAAAAAGTGGGGGACAAGGTGTTGAAAAAAGCCTTAAATGTGCCTCTATGCATTAACCATGCCTTGGACTACTGGCCAGTGATAAAGCATTGTATACAATACTGGGTTAGTTTGGCAAAGAAGAGCAGTGAACTCTCAAAGGTAGTGTGCAGAGCACACACAGTCAATGTAATAGGCTTTTTTCATATACAATTTTAGTACTGTACTACTATTTGTAGTAGGTGGCCCGAAGATACAGACCCCTATTTTGCTGAAGAGCTGTATTTGCATGTCACAACAATTATGTATATTGTATCACAGAACAGAATTGAAGAACTATACCGCAGTCTAATTCAACAAACCTACTTAATAAAATGAGCATATTTCAGTCTGTTATTAAAGGTGCCAATTGGCTAGCATTTTGGGGTCATGGGACTGGTTTGCAGATGATGTAATTCCAGATGTCGTATGATGTTGCTATTCAATACACCTCTGTATTGTATGATTCTCGAGGTCATTTGTTTGTTCTTGGGTAGAAAAATGTACCCTTTTCTGTGCAGAAGTTTGGGTATGAATGAACATATTTGATTGTTCATTTCTCCTCAGGTACTACGCAGATATCAGACAGATGATCTCTGCCAGTGACCAGGAGATGAACTCGTCTCTAGCAGAGCTGTCTCGGGTGAGGATGTCTTCCAAGGCTGATATCTCATAAGTCACATGTTGTGCAATCTTAAGATGAGGGAACATGAAGCTTGGAACTTGGTTTCAGGCCACTGTAGGGCACACCAGGGGAGACTTGGGGTTTGATACAGCAAAGTTGCCTCAAACTAGGTCTCCCGGTTTCCTGAAACCAGGTTTCAAGGCTCTGTGGCTTCGTGCTCCCTCAGTTTTATGGTTAGGCTTGTTTAAAATTCTCAGATTTGTTCTCGACGCTGAAACTGGGATTTAAGCTTATTCCTGGCAGGTGCAGCGTTGAAGTGCTTACAGTGAACACAAGTTCCAGTTAGAAGTTTTAACATTGCTTTGTTTCTTTTCATCCCCCAGAACTACTCAGGTGAACTTAATTACCTTGTTGCTCTTCATGAGCTTTATAAGTACATCAACAAGTATTACGACCAGGTAAGATCACTAGTTCTCTTTTATAAAAATGTAGCATTTTAAGACTGTAGTGGGTTCAAATGAAGAAAAATTAGCCATTACTGCGAAATATTGTTCTAATAGTATTTATTTGACTGTCTAGGTAACTTTATAAAAATAAAAAAATAAAAAGTAATGTCAAGTTTTCTTATTGTTGTAGTACAGTAAAAAAAAAAAAAAAAACTTTTAACTCTCTCTAAAGCACGTACAGAGGCTGTAATCATAGACAAGGTTTTGTATGCTACTGTTTATATTGGAAGAGTGCAATATTGTACAGCCACCTTCTATGGTGCTTTTTTTCCTAATGTGTCCTTTGAGGAGGTGTTAAGCAGTTGTGGGATAGATAAATATGACTCCTATTAACCGGAGTGTGATGATAACCACAGTGATTTCAGGCGCTTGTCCCCATTGTTGTGCTAGTTTGTGGGTTGATATCAAGCCGGTTTGACTGTGTTTTGGGGCTGGGGTTGGGGCTGTGAATTCACACACGTGTGCAGGTTCTCACTGGTCTCTGTGGTGTTCTCCAGATCATCACTGCATTGGAGGAGGATCCCACCGCTCAGAAGATGCAGCTCGGGTACCGACTCCAGCAGATAGCGGCTGCCGTGGAAAACAAGGTCACCGACTTGTGACAAGAAGACATTTGGGAGAACGCAAGCTCGTAGGGGGAGGACACCCCAGTAGAGTGTGGATTTAGTAACTGAGACCCCCTGCAGTCATCCTGCTGCCAGCTCTGTCAGACTGCTTCACTTTTTTACAGAGTGTCTTACAACACCAGGATGTTAATATTGCCATCATCTGTTATAAGAAGCTAAACGTGTTTGTCAGCTTGAATCAGCTGCTGCCATGTGAGGTTTCCCAAGAAAGGGATCTTTTAAAAGATAATTAATTATAGTTAATTAAGACTGCCATGTTAATTAGGTCAGTTTTAATTGGACAGTTTGTTAATACCTTGAAAACGCAAACAGGACTCCCTCTTCAATTGAAAAAGTAACGTTCTCAAGCCTGCCTAACTGCCATTGGAAATTGCACTTGTGGGTTCTAGCTCTGAGTCCTGGTGACCTTCAACAAGGTTAAAGAAGAGAAAGAAACGGCAAGCAATTTAATAGGGCACTGTCTTTATGGAAATCAATGCTTCTATTCTCTGATTTTAAGAGAGTTGACATATCTATCAGTGTTATGCCACGCAAGCAGGGACTAAGTTCTTGGGTTTATTAAAGATCGCTATCTGCACAGAGGCAAGCAGCAGGGTATGAAACAAAAGTAAATGCACTGTCTAGAGAATGTGTTGAAGATATTTAATTATGGGAAGGTAGCTCTAAGCCGAGTAGAAGGAATATATTTTATTATGTTTTGCTAATTCTGGGGAAAGGAGGAATTTAGAAAAGGAAAAGTTTCACATCTGCAATCAGACTGATCAGGTACGAACGAGTCAGGAATGTTTTTTTTTATTTTTTGTAATTTTGTTTAGTTTTCACATGAACATCCTCCTTCTTCCTGGGATGTTTTTCAGATGGGTTAGATAATTTTCTTGTAGAAATCCTCCAGAGCAAAGGATTGTTCTCCTGATTTCTCAAGAAATCTCAGAAGAATATCTGTGTGGTTTTAAATGGAAAGCACAGTTTTGGAAACAGTAAAATAAGCCCTGAATTAAATCTCACCAAACACTGGGTATTGCCTTATAAGCCTAGTCACCTAAATGTCATTCAAACTCATTTTATCATTTTAGCTGCTTTATCCAACAATTATTATTATTTTCTAGGTATGATTCCTGAGTGACTGTTGACTGCCGTTACAATTGAGTGCTGTACTACATTAGAAAACATACGCATAGACTTTCCAGTTGGCTTACATTTCATGAAGGGTGGATAAATCAAGATTCATCCTGCTATTGTTAGGGAACTAAAGAGGTTTGTTCTTGTTACTACCAAGCAACAAATAGAATGAAAATTAAACCGAAATGTTAACAACTAGACATGAGGTACTTCAATTCTGAAATAACTGTTAGAACTGTGTGGGACACTTTAACTCCCCTAGTGTGTTTACAGTTCTCAGGATTGCACAGAGGAAATGTAACACAAGCAACCACAGCACAGGTTTGCCACCTGGGGGCAGTGTTACTTGGAAACCGATTTTAAAAGCTATTTGTTTTAAAGCCATATATACTCTGTCCCGAGCTTGTCTTTCTTTTGAAACGGCCTGTAGCCTTAAAAGTGTGAGGTATAAGACTTGTTACTCTTCTGGTTTAGTGCTGCAAGGACAAGTTTGCTCTTGCCAGTCCAATTTAAAGGGGAGGAGAGATTTGTATTTAATGTGGGCACAATGTAACTGCCATTTTATACAGCAGTTTGAGCCATTCAAGTTGCGTGGTGTGTCAACACACAAGCATGTCTAATTAGGCTTACACAAAAATGTCTCAAACTGATCTGCAATGGCACTCTGCAGTGTTTGACCTTGTTTGCAACTTGGTGCTTCTCCCAGGTATTTCAAAGTAACCTGTACCTAGGCTTGGGAAGATATGTTTACATTTGTACTGCCAAGAACCCAGTGACTGTAAACATGACCAACTAATTATCTAGCATCCCAAAATTGAATTAAACATTGTAACCCTTTTTGTTTTCCTAAAATAAGTAGACTTTTTGGTGCAAAGTCTACGCTGAATAGTGCATTACTGCTAAAGCCTTTGAAAATGTAACAAGATTTTGTCTAGTTGATGCCATTTATATATGTCATTAGATTTGCTGTTTTTAATATCAGTGGACAAATGGTGCCCATATTGAGAAGACGGTCTGTAGGTTTTATGGCATATACACTACAGTGTATGGCGATGGGCTTTGAATCTCAATGCCCATCTTTTACTTTCTTTCTCAATTAGCCACAGGATGTTTTTTCTACAGCTGCATTGCTGAGGTTGATGGGCATAACTTGTTGAGTGGACCAAAGTGCCCAAGTTGCACCTCACTCTCAAATCATATTTGATGCAAGTTACAGTGTGATTCTGTGGCCATCTGAAATTTAGGGTCATTTAGGAGAACTTTTTTTCTGGTTAATCTTGTAGTTCTAAGAAGTAGATTCAAATGTCATTTTAAAGTTCACATTTTCCTACCTCGTGTGATGTGTTTAAAATCATTCAGAGTTTTTCTGATTTCTGTTGCTCCCATATTCACTTATCATTTTTCTATAAATCTGCCTTTACCTGTCCTTTTGAGCTTGTCTAAAGTATCCTACGTGCCAGGACTGAACAGCCTTTATTCCATTCGGTGACAAAGAGTAGCTGGGGCTGACAGAGTTAAAAGGTTACGTTGTCACTTGATTTGAATGGAATGATGAAGGCTGTTAATCCCAGCATTTAGGGTTCTCCAGACAAGGAAAATGGCAATATTTAAATATTGGAGCAAAATTACCCAGAACCGCTCAAAGAATGCAAGCACCATAATGAGGGGATATACAAAGTCATTGAAATGACATTCAAAGATACTTACTCTTTAAGATGTCTATATTGATTTTGTTTTTTCTTCTGAAACCTTAGATGGTTTCTTGTGATTTCCTTGGAGAAATTTGAATTTCAAGATCAATGCAGAGGAAATTGGGAATTGCCTTAAAAGAATTTCCAATTGCCACAGATCCCATAGTGTCCTGTAAACGCTTTCACCCACTGAGAGGGAAATGTTGCTTCTTGTGTGGGCTGTCCTGGGTAATTTATTTTGAAATAAATAAACTGTAAATAAGCAAGGGTCCCAGCTTCATTTCTAGACAACAGTACTGTTAAATTATAGAGCATGTACACATCACTACATCTTGCAACTTGTTTGGATTTCAGTGTGCAAAGTTGGATGGACTGTCAGCATTTTAGATATTTTTATATAGTGTATAAATATATTATATAAATATGGTATGGTTGACAAGGCAGCATGCTAGGAAGTGATGTCTGTTTGAGAACATGAATAAGGCAAAAAAACTTACAAACATTCCAGTTACAAAGCCTTGAAATTGTTATTGTCTGTTACTGGGAAATAAGATGCATACATTTTACTTTAAAGATCCCGCTACAAGCCGACAAGCACCTTGGAAGTTTGAATAAATGTGTAAATAATGCTCAGTTCTGTAGTGGAAAATGTGTGTGTGTGGTGTTTTTTTTTACCTGCTTCATTCATTCCTGCAATAATTTTCACTATGGCTGATCAAAAGCATTGTCTCAACCCACGCTATTGGTCATCTATGATGGGAATATGCAGAAAAACTACTAGAGACACCAAACTTGACACACAGTGTATATGACAGTATTGTGTGGATTTGACGGGGTCCTGAAAACATCTAATGGCCATCAAATGTTTACTTTTGGCCACCAGGAGATAAGCCTGGGTGTCTGAATTGCTCCTGCCTGTTTGTATAAAATGATGATAAGTCCAGTAACCAAGGCTTTAAAAACAGACTCCTAACCCCTCATTCCCATAACACTATATCCCTTTTGGCCCTCTCCAGAAACACGTTTTGGTTTGTGCTTACTTAAAGAGCAACTTGGTATGGTTATGAAATATCCCTGTTATCTTCACCAATGATTCTTGTTTAGAATCACTTTGTAGATCATTTCCTGTTTCAGTCAGAAATTTAAAGCAGCCCTGTGGCCTCTCCTCTCTAAGTACAGCTGGTAGACCAGAGTGTAACCATTAACCTGTCCCTCTGCCCCCAGTAGATAAGAAATACCACATTTGTTCTTCGTAGTATTTCTTGTTGTGAGTTCAAACATCTACTAAGTTGTCTGTATTGAGAAACAACACTCAAGTGAGCACTAACACTTGTTTCTGAATATGGTCTTTTGCTTTTAATAGTTTATTACTCAAGTGATGTCCACATATCCTGCCACAATGTTGCAGTTTTGATGGAAATATTAAGTTCACTTCCTGTGTTACAGTTAATACAATCCCACCCAACCCATGTACTTATGGTCCAGGCTGCATGTAGGAAAATAGTAATGGTCCAAATAATGGGGTTCCAATTTCTGGGACACAGGAAGTGGGCATCAGTGAAGTGAAGAGTGTGGAAAGCAAATGATCAATAGAACAATAAGGGAACTGTTTTAATGCTACGCTAATAAAGGGATTTCTTGCCTTGGTTTTAAACCTTTAAGTATTTTTGCTTCTATCTAGAAATGTGAAGGTGGCATGTTGCACCCTCTGGTCCATACAGAATCTTAGTTCTACAGTGCATACTAAACTAATGGCAAACTGATTTTTGTTCCACTACATAGTGTAATATAATTTGGGTGGAGAATACCAGAATTTTATTGGTTCGGCTGTTTAAAAAATGATTCTATAGAGCAGGTTCTGAAGGAGCACTGAAGGTTTTTTTTGTTTGTATTTATTTTCTTTAGAAAATTCACCATCACTGTTAATATCTCTGTGTAAATAACAATGTAATAAATCTTCAGCTACCTAACCTGTTACAGAAGAGATGAGAGAATTCCTACACACATGTAATAAACTAGAACTACTGTAAATGGCATTGGTGGACTGGGTTTGTTTATATAAAGATTTCCTCTTACGATGAGCATGTCCTAATGAAACAAGTGTGTCTGTAACATCCATCCCCTGCCACAGATGCAAATTCAAAATTAGAGACATAAGAAGCATGAGAAAGTTGCTGACTGTGAAACATGAAGAGTATATACAGAATCGTATATAATAACCAAGTGTTATGCCAATTTCAGATAAATGCACAAATGTAAATGACAGACAGACGGATGGATAGAGAGACATATAAACACCCCTCTATGTCTCCAGAATCTGACCCTCTCGATATCTTAAACTAAGTAATGTTATTACCAAGTTTCATGACAAATGGATAAACCGTTCCTCAGATATATGCCAAAATGTCAGTTTTACATACAGACAGAGAGGTGTACAGACAAAATCTGATAATCTCAATTTACCCTCAATAATATTCACACCAGGTTTCATGACAATTGGATAAGAGCTTCTCCAGATATATGGAGACTTTGAAGCTTCATCCCCAGAGGTGGCTAATAATCCCATGCTGTAGGTTAGTCTGACCTTGGAACAGGACTGCCTAACACTGTGCTGGTGCACTCGTTTAGCTGTGGCTTAGAGACCAGTGCCACTAACTACCCCTACCTGATCTGACTGAAGTACTAACTAGCCTTGGCATTTGAGAACTGATCGATACTGCGGGCTTTGACGTCCCTCATATACGTCAGCTGCAATGCAAAACGCAAAAGGTTTCACTGTATATTATCGTTCACACATAACAAACTTGTGATACAATTGCCATCTCTTCATGCAATTCAGAAGGTTCTGTTGCACCTTTAACTAACTTTGGACGCCAGTTCATGCTGATGTACTAGAAAATGCTTCATGATAGAATCTGCAGCTGCACTGATTCCCTTTTCTGTCACTAGAGCTCGATGTTTTAATTTAATTATCTAAAATATTTTGCAGTACGGTATTTACAGTAGATTAAATGATGTCCTAAATTATATCTATTTTTATTATTGTAATGTATTTTTAACCGTCGTGTGAGTGTCTTGTTATCACGACAAATATTGGTCATATTACGATAATGCTTGCACACTTGCAGTGCTATAATTGCAAACGCATTGCCCTTTCAGGATACAAAGAGATAGAGGAGGCGCGCAGGCGGAGGAGAAACGGAAGCAGGCTTTCAGCACCTTGGACAGAGAAATAACAGTAAATCGCTTACTATAGATTAGCATTGTGAGATGAAGGGTTAAGCAGGGATAAATCTCGTTATATATCATTGAATTCTGGTGGGAGGTCGTATGCCGTCTGCCTAATGGGCAAAGATCCGCATTTGAAATAGAATCCGGCATAATACAAAGTGATACTGGGGTAGGGTGGAAAAACGACTTCCGAAAAATAGTGCAAAGCCTTTCATTTTGAGTTTTTGTATAATAATACAGAACCATACAGATATTGAAACCTTGACTGAGAACGAGAGCAAAAGCAATCGCTTCGAGTTACAAGTGGCAAACGTTTAGCCGCAAAATCAAACTTCTTAATCGTGCATGATTTCCCAGAACTAGGACTGTAGACTTGTGCGTGGTTCGAACCTGACTTCAGACTGGCATACAAAAAAAACAAGATCTGATTCTAAACAGTCGACATGGAAACAATCTTTTAAAAAATCAAAGGACTTGCAATGGTAAGGTGTATTAATTTATTGCTGGAGATATGCATGTTCCTAATACAGTATGAGGTGGAATTTTGGAACAACTTTTGTTTGATTTATTTAAAGTTTTATACTTTGCAGGTACCACACAGTTAATAATCTTGCATGCTTTCTTTATTTACAAAGTTATTTAGAGTGCATGTACAAAAGTATACCGTGTCGTACTATTCAGCTGTTCTGTAAATAATAACATTTTGCGCCCACAGAAAGTGTCATTGAAGGATCTCGTGCGCTATTAAACTCCACCAGGCCATCGTGTGGATTTACTTTCGTTTTTCAGTTATATAATATAATATAGAGCTGGACCATACATTGATGCTGAATACCTTTTAGGAGCGCACAAATAGTGTCAGAATTGTTGATGCCTAACTCGGAACTCAAAATAGGGTTAAGTTCAGGAGAAGAGCTTAATGACTCTGTAATTTTGTACAGTTCTTCAGAACAGCACAAGCCCTACTGAGTTCCAAGACACAGCTGTTAATCTGCAGTGGGTCCCGGACTTTAATGAAACTTTGTGGTCACATACTACATAACAAATATATGTTCTATAGCCGCTAACATATAGTTTGTACTTTGCTCTTATGTGTCGTAATGCAAGTCAATATTAAGACTTAACCCAATATGCCTGCAGAAAATATTTACAGTGCGGCTGTCCATAAACCTCCATTATTTACACCTCTATAAATGTAATGTTCTCCGTTTTCAGTAGATACTGTTAATAGGGTTAGGGTAATAAACGACAATAATATTAGGTGGTGTTAACAAGTTTGTAAATAGTAAGGGATCACGCAATATTTACACCTGTTATGCATATGGACCAGCAAAGTAAAATGACATGCCCTACTGCTGTCCCTACTAAACATAACTCTGGTGTACCATGGTAAAAGCATTGCAAAGTGTAGTAAATTAGAGAAGTATTGTTTTAATGTGAGCACCGACTTTAACTTGGGTCATGTGTCTGTTTAGCATTATGAGGTGTAATTAATACTAAAGTATGGTAGTTCAAATATGGAGCTCACATAAAAAAAAAAGTTTAAAAAAAATGCAATAATGCAAAAGTGGGCCAACATAGGATTCAATACACGCGGACAAAATAAGAATGTGGAAATAGACAAGGTTATTTCTGCAACTGCATATAGCTCCATTAAAGGGGAAACTTACATTGTCAATATTTCATTTTTTGTCTGTCCCTTCTAGGCAAAATTCCTTTACCCCCATTAACTTTTATAGGCCTACTATATTAGAAAATGTTTGTCAATTCATATTAAATCATTATTCAGATTACTGTTTTATATAGCTTTAATGTGGAATTTTACACAGGTTGGTTAATAGCGATGTTATTTCTAAAGCTGTTTTGTAAATGTGGCACAGTAAATATAGCCAACACCCATTTTGCGGGTGTACAGATTATGTACCACATGACCCAGTTTCAACATGGATAGTTATTTCAGTTATAATTCTTGTTATGCAATTCCTGACTTTTCCTCGGCATGACATTCGACAGGCACCCAACAGCTAGGAAGAAGCGTGTGGAGATCTAAGTGAGCACCAGCAGGGCTTTGGAGCACCCATAACCTCCTGCTGCTGAAACTAAGCATGCTGGTTAGAATTACTGTGACCTTGGTACCCACATTATATAACAAAGCATCAAGTCTTTGTGAAGAAGTGACTTGTCTAATACTGAATACAATGTGTTACATAAAGGTCTTGGAGAAATGCAAACAATACATCAAATCCGTCAATGGTGCAGTCTGTTTCATGACGCGCTACCTTAACCACTGTTGTACAAATTAGTGAAATCAAAACAACATGTTCCTAGCCACGGGCCTCTTGTAACCATAACAACCGGCCTACTATGGCTGTGTTAACCCCACAGGATTCGCATCCTCTGTTTACATCTCCAGGAAATAAACAAAATATATCTCTTTAATTCAAATGATAACCAAAAGGATAAGAATGGGGGAGGGGGGTATTTTCAGCATGCCCTCCAAATCTTGTAAACAAAAAAAGTGTTTTGCAAGAACCACACAAGGGAATAAATGCATGTACTGTATGAGCTGTATGGAAGGCATAACAAATATATTCACTGTTCTTATATTGCCTGTGCATTTCTTTAAACCTGCATGTATACAGTATATATCTTGCATTTATATAGTATATGTACTGCTTTCCCTACCAATAAAAACACAGCCAAGGCAGAGACATGATAAGGCAAGTATTAAACAAGATAAACAAATTAAAACAGAGTTTCTTCAGTATTCAGTTATGTCTCTCTCATTGGATTATGGTGATGCCGTTTATGGAGCAACCTTCATGTCTTATCATGGTTGAATGTAGATTATTTTGATCCATATTTAAGGTGTGACTGCTTTACTCAACACTTTCCTTGGTTCCCCAGCTCATAGTTGTTAAGGTATCGCTGTAATAAAGTTGCATACCTATTTGTAATGTACATATTTTTTTATTGATATACAGTTTGTCCTACACCCACAGGGTGTTACGGGGACAGGTTAGTGGTTACACTTTGGTGTACCAGCTGTACTTAAAATAGAAGTCATGTTTGAGAAACCCATAGAGGCAATGAGTAATAAAAAGTCACCAGCATGAGACGTCTGGCTCGCTTCTTGTTAATTCTTAACTGTTCCTCCCTTAGCACATCTAATGGAGTATCACAGCCCTGAAGGTTCATTGTCCTGTACTTGTCGTTGCAGGTAGAAGATGCTGTGGTTGGAATGTTGTGGTAGGTAAAGCTATGGGTTTCTACATCAGCTCCCTGTCCAGGGCAGATATCCGCTGCACCAAGCCTCACTGTGACACACAACAGGCCCACCGCTACCAGACAGCTCCCAACTACAACTACAAGTGGACTGATATCCACTACGAGGCCAGCCGGGGCAACGTGGACAAACTGCGCTCCCTCCTTCTCACCTCGAGTAAGATCAGCCTGAATTCTGTAGAAGAAAACTAGGGGCTAAGTCTCATCAAGAGGTTTCCCTATTGACAAGGTTGTGTCTCAGGGTCATATTTCTATGCTGTTTGCAATAATTCTGAGCATTTCTGGTTTCTGTTGCTCCAATGTTGAATAATACCAGAAAATAAAAGCCAATTTTCTTCTATTCAAATCATGTAACAATGTGACTATATATATATATATATATAGAGAGAGAGAGAGAGAGAGAGAGAGAGAGAGAGAGAGAAGATGGGGCTAGAGTTAAAATGTGACATTGTCACTGAATGTAATGAGGGTGGCTGTTCAGGCCTGGCATTTAGTAGACTGAACATACAGTACAAGGTCAAAGTCATAATAACTCAATAACTGGTGCAACAGAACCCAGATGCACTCAGAATGATTGCAAACACTGTAACATAGGAACATAACTCAAATAAACAGTATAGGAAATCAAATACATTTCACATTACTTATTCCTTAACGTCTTTGTTTCATATAGCCCGATTAGCACTGGTCTTGTACTGCTTTACCAAAAATACCACTACAGTCAGCACTCACACAGCCGACCTAATAACATTTTGTCTTCAGTGATGGTTAAAAGCGTGTGACGCATATCTGATTATTTCATTTGGCCCATTCCAACCCTTGTCCGTTTCTCAGGGAAGACAAAAAAAATACTATATCAAAAACACATATCTGTTTTAAAATAGGTAGGCTTCCATTTACATGTACTGTATTGATTGTGTTGGTACAGTACTATATTTTTAACAGAAGTATTTTAATTCAGAATGATATGATTCTGAAAATATCACTTGCAAAAAGAGACGACGCGTGGACTGTAATACAGTACATACTTTTAAATCCGGTACGTATTGTAGCAGTATGTAAAATTCCCCGTTAACGACCGAACAGAAAAATGAAATCAAAATCATGCACAGATCTTCGTGAAACCTAAAAAGTAATATTGCAATTTAGCAAAAGATTTAAAAAAAAAAAGTTTCCAGAATTAAAACAGTATCCAAAGTCAGTATTCAAAATTGCAGAATATAGTGCTCGATAAGGCCCTAATGTCACTGTTCACTTGCAAATGAAAATGCACAAAAAAAACTACATCAGTGTCTAATGATTAACTGTTACATTAGCTAGCTTGATCTGTTCGCTTTGTTTTGGCTGCATTTTCATCAGGTGAAACTGGAGGAAGCGCTGTGTGACTGCACAATATAAGATAGATTGATTTGGCATTAGAGAGAATTAAAAAAAACGCAGGCTGAAACAGATATTTGTTACATATATATATAATTGGGATTGATTTTATTCTTAATTCAAGGGCGGAAAAACGCGACTGACGTGTATCTGGGTAACGGATATCCGAGTGCTGACTGAGTTAGTCCCAAGATTAGTGATAACCAGCCATTTACTGTTATGCTTTTAAGAATTTAGTTTTAACTTATTTTCACTTTGACCCTGTTGAAATCCATGTAAGCTGCCACCACACAATATAAGTACTTCCTGTGTAGCCAACCCAAAGTCCTATGTTCTGCAAGAAACTTTGCATGGAAGGACACACATAACTCATCCAGGTGGATGCTTAAACATTCCTAATACCCCTCCTTTTTGTGACTACCCAAATACTAATTTCTCAAAGTTGTGTCAGGTAAAGCACAGATCGACCAGAAGGATTACTATGGGAAGACTCCCCTGTACTGGGCTGCATATAAGGGTCAGAAGTTGTGTATGGAGCTGCTACTGTCCTACGGCGCGGACGTGAACAGCCAGTGTAAACACGGGGGCACCCCTCTCCACGCGGCCATCGGTCTGTATCCAGAGTGTGTGCTGCTGCTCATACAGGTGAGGCCAGAATCACCTACAAGAACAAGGTGCAGAACAATCCCTATGCATCTTTACATTCATGACTGGAGTCGCTGTACAATTCACTGTAAAAGCATGCTAAAGTGGAGTTTTGTGAACTTTCTGAATGCAGCCAAACGGAATAACGGACAGGAATTTCAACTTTTCCTCATTTAAACTGTGTTAAAATGCTCATGTGTTTGTTAAATAAAATGAAAATACGAAGCAGACGTAATTACAGAGTGTGGATTTACGGCATATTTAATTCACCTTTCTAAAGTGTAAGTTACTTCAGATTACATGTCCATGTCCTCTAATGTGGTTATGATGTTGACAATCATTCTGAGTGGCTCTTATTGCAGTTACTTAAGGAGTTTTTTAAATAATTTTTGAAATTTAAATTTGAGAGCTGCTCTTCAGTTCTTGTTGACTAATCGCTAGATGGTTCATACTTCTATAAATACACTGGCTGATCTACAGTAGCCAAGTCTGGCAACTGAAGGACATCAGAAAAAGATAGGAGTGTAAAGTTCTAATAAATAACTGGACTGGTGCCAGTTTATTCTCTATGTAATGTTGGTCAGTTCCAACATATACATTAAGCATGAATCCCTTCCCATTCTTCAAATACACAACTCATTAATTGTTAGACATAACACCAAAGCTCAAAGAACCATTAGGGGAAATACCAACACATTAAAAAACGGCTTATCTTGCTTGCCTCCCTCAAAAACAAAGTTCCTTTTTGTATATGTATAGGTCCTCATACACTTTAACATTATTTCAGCAACAAAACAACCTTAATTCAAAATAAAAAATATATTCATCGAAACAACCACCAGCCAGCCAAGAAAAAGTAAAACAATACTGCTGGTACTTATCACTCCAGCTCTCCTGCTGCACAGGCCTCCTCTTGTGTTTTGGTCGGTGCACCTCAGTCTGAAGAATCAATATTCCTGTTATTTCTGATCAGAAAATGGTCCCTTTTGACTGAGGCATCCAGACTTAACCGCCTTGTGTTTCTTTTTAAGAAGCCTTGAATTGTTTCTTTTTAAATGTCAAATTTACACAGAGCTTTGTTACAGCCACATTCCCTACTCTCACAAAACAACCCCTTTGTCTCATCAGCTCACCTTAATCGATACAGCTGGGCAACATCTCTTAAAATTCTCTTAAAGAAACAGATACCTTACTATTAAAACAGGGCTGCGGCTGTAAAATAAATAAATAAATAAATAAATAAATAAATAAATAAAAATGTGAGAATGTAATTTGAAGTTACTTACTTAATAAATACCATTAAAATTAAATACACGTTTATCATAATGTGTGCATCTTTCTCAAATTGTGAGATCTATGAAATGATGGTAATACATATTAGATAAGGTTTACTGGAATCATTTTTTCAGCTCTGTGTACTTCAAGAGATTATTTAAATACAGCACTGTGTAAAAATGTGAACTGACATGATCACTATTGGTCTTCATGGTTAGTTCATCATCACTCCTCTCTGCTCTCTCCCTCCCTCAGCATGGAGCAGACACTGACCTCCCCGATACCTGGGGGGTGACCCCCATGTACCTGGCAGCGTGCAGCGGACAGTCTGAGTGCATCCAACTGCTGGTGCAAGCTGGGGCCAGGATCACCTACAAGAACAAGGTGCAGAACAATCCCTATGCATCTTTACATTCATGACTGGGGTCGCTGTACAATTCACTGTAAAAGCATGCTAAAGTGGACATAATTACTCTGCCTTTTCAATTTTTTTGATCTAACATTTGTTGATGCCCACGTTATATGATAAGTGTAAGGCAAAGACATTCAAAGGCTGAAACTAAGTATGAAGCTCTATATTTGCAATCCCATTTCATTTACTTGTTTTCTGCCGTACGCCTGCTGAGGTTAATGTGGGTTTGTCAAAGAAACAGCAGTCACCAAATCCACAGTAGTCAATTTCTTGTTTTCTGATAGTCATTATTACATTGTTAATATGGACATGGTTTAATTGCTAAGACGAGATGAGATATTAATGGCATTTGGCATCAGTATTTTGAATGAATATCACCATGCTTGAATACGAATTTAAAATATTTTAAGTGGAATAAACAACTCAAAGAGGTGAATCAGAGTAGCAAATAAACCAATATTATGCCTAGTGCCAGCAAACATTATTTATGGCAGTAATGGCAGTGCATCACACAAAACTAGCAACCAGGTAAACACACCAAGGATCTACTGCAACAAGACAAAGAAATACTGCATGGACTCTTGTTTCCTGTCAGTTTAAAGGCTGGTTCATATTTCAATCATATGATCATTGCTGAGGCAATTTCTAGTCTCTCTAGTTGTGTGTTTGTCTAGTAATTCAAGGGAGACTGGTTGCCATAGTTACATTTTTCAGAACGGAAGCTGGTCGCATTACACGATCATCTCCTAATGAACCAGCCTTTTTGCCACCAATGGAGAATGACCAAATAACTTAACCGGGCAGATCATTCCTCAAATAAATGATACTAAAATGGTACTGTTCCTTTAGGGATAGATGAGAGATAACCAGGGCGTCACTTCATTTTGCAGAAGACGGGTGAGGCTCCCAAACAGCTAGCCTCCAAGACGGCTTTGATCTCCTGGATTGAGAGCTACCACAAAGAGCCGCGATCGCTGAAGCACGCCTGCAGGCTGAGGATTCGAGGGGCTCTGGGACCGCGCAGGATCACAGCCTCACGCACGTTTCACATCCCGCTGTGTCTGAAAGAGTACCTGATGTTCAAGGACCTCGAGCTGCAGGACTGCACAGCAGCACCAGCGACGGCACAGACGACACCCAGCGGGGACTGTTAAAGATAAGAAATTAATGGGTAACTCTTTCAGTTCCAGGGCATGCAATCAAGGTAGCTATTTCAATCTGGAAGCCTACTTCAGTAATGAATGGCATGAAAAAAGACACACGCCTTACCCTTCAAGATGTGTATATTTGTTTCTCAGCATCTTTAATATTGGAAACTGTAAGTACATTAGTTTTAAAGGGTTCAAAATAGGTAAAAGATATCTGGGATGGGTGTGGGTATTTTTACCACAGGTGGGTACCTGGGTTTTTAAAAACAGGATTTTTTTTCTGCTTTTTGTTCATAAAAGTAATTAGAAATGTATCCCTGTGCTATCTCCAAAATAAACTGAGGGGAAAAGCAATAAAAAAAGTCTCATCTCCTTGTTTTATCATCCAATTGTCTCGCAGAGCTGTACTTTGCCGTAAAATGATACCACAATGTGATTTTATGGTCACTTTAAGAGGAATTAGAAGATATGAGCAAATATCTGTAATTTGAATCGCTATACTATTAATAAAAATGGAAGTACATGTAATTACCAAGCGGTCTCCCAAGAAATGCGATACTGCAATAATTCCATAATAGTTATAGCAACTGTAGTTCTCTAATTTCTATATAATGTGTGACCTGAATTTGAAAGTGTAACCAATTACTTTTCTTCATCAATCTCACCTTGAATGCTATGCATGACTCAATTTGGTTATGGAAGAACTACAATTTATGTACGATCTCATGCAGTTTGGGAAGAGGGAATGCAATGAAGCAACGTTAAGTGATTCTGGCTGCTCAAACTGTGTGAAATGGTGTGTCTCCTAATGAGAGACGCACTACACACAATGTAAAAATGTATTCCAAATCCTACTAACGTGTACCCAGAACTACAACTAAAAATATAGGTGTTGTTGTTTTGTTTTGTTTTTAGTTTAGAATTGTTGCACATTGTTTGCATGGAATAACTTCTGCCGTGGAAACTTTTATAAGGGACCCTGCAAAAAATAATCTTGATTAGAAAAACATCTAGTTTTTAATTTAAAAAATTGCATAAATTCATTTAAACCTTACCTCTATAACTGAAGGCAGATGAACACGTATCTCAGGTTTCCTAGGCCTTGCACCTGTTCAATCCTATACTGATACAGCCTGTCGGAAACTTCAAACACGTTTTTCTAGATTTCAAAAAATGGTAATTCAATACAGAACTATTGAAAATTTCCATATTTCAAAGCGCTTCCTCCAGTCCTTAATTAACTGCTATTATTTGAAAAGAGAAAAAGTCATGTTCAGCCACCTTCAGAGTGCTTAAGAGAACTTGGATTATATTACTTAGTAGTTTGGTTCTAGTTCTGTAAAATTTTACTTTGTTCAAACAATAGGAGTTAATTAAAGACAGGAGTAAATGGTTTGAAAATATAGCCCATCATCTTCTGATAGGGCAAGATAAGTATTTTGTTTAGATAATATTTTTTTATAATGATGGCCATTCTTCAGCTTCATATGAGGAACTTTTTTTGACATTGCTTTGTCTATAATTTCCTGGCGGATGGAATCATGGGAGAATCATGTGACTTGTGGGAGACACAGCGATAGCAAAGCCTTTGCAAACAACAAGCAATTGCTGTGTCTTCTAACTACTGCTTTTGTCTTTGTGCATGAAACAACTCTCAACTGGTTTATGAGAAACACTTAAAAAATAATAATTTAAATGATGTTCATTGCGTTTCCATGAACAATGGTTTATTCAGTTTAATTGTGTTATAATTGGATACAGTAATGCTGTAAACAGAATCCAGGTTAAGTGTCACATTTAATTAAACCCCAAGAGAAACAAGAGGTGTTTTCTCTTGAAATTGCAATCTGCTTCACCTGTTTACCTACCTCTCCTGTAAGTGGGATTTAGTTAATAATTAGAAGATATTATAACTTTCTCTGAAACATGTATTAATGATCCATAACTTCTAAACCTCAATTAAAAATGTCTGTCTACTTCACTTGCTTATTATAAGTCTAGCAAGGTTTTGTAATCAGAACACATATTTACTGGTCTCTTCCTGTGCATCCAGCAGGTATATACAATCCCAGGCAAGATTTACAGCTAATAGATTACTTTAGTAGATTAGGCAACAAACAGTTGGATTTTAAAAGTTACAGTTACACCAGTGCTGATCACTGCTGGAATTTCTGAGAGCTTTACCTCAGATATAAATAATAACTTGCATCACATTTAACAATAATGTTCTGTCAAATAAAAATATATTTCTCACGATTGGAATATATTGTCATACAGTATGCATTTTTTTTGTTTGTTTCTTTAACTATTGAAAAGTTTTTCTTCACATTTTGCAATTGAAATTGTTGCACATTCCAAGGAATGTAATATTCTGTACATATAGTTGATAAAGGCAATGGTCACCAACTTTATCATCATGCTGATAGCTCTGAAATACTTGTTTTTTTCAGTGTAGATACAGGCTGGGAATCTATTTATCAGCCTTTATGAAGCAGAGACACTCAGCACCTCCTCCAACTCCCACAGCACGCCCCTCTCCTCTCAGCTGTATCTGGCATTTGTCCTCTGGAGCAAGGTTGCTGGAAAACAGGACCTGAATGACAAGCTGTAAACCAGGCCTGAGTCAATCTAACCTGACAGCCTGGCAGGGCCTCTGCGTGAGCTCCCAGCTCTCGCCTGTGAAACCCCACAGCAGGTGAGGTGGCAGCCCCACTCTTACTGTGTGGGTCACATTGGTGCTGCTCATGTGATAGGAAAGAGAATCCATTGTCACCTGACAGAGTATTTGGACAAGGCTTAGTTTTAGAAGTGATGATATAAGAGATGTTTTACTGATCAATGTTAACAACAGTAAGGTACTGTAATCATAAACACATGCTTTAAGACTTCTGGTTCAAACTGTTTAGTCAAATAGTTTTTATTAGAGAGTAAGAAGCTTTAAATGTTATTTTAATTGTTTTGTATTTTTGTTATATTCAGTGATACACATATATACCGTATACACACACACACACACACGCACACACAAGGTCAACCCCAGAGCTGAAAAGTCACATTGTCACATGACTTGAATAGAATAAGGAACGCTGTTAAGCACCTAAGGAAGCATTAGATCAGTTAAATCATTACAATAAGGGTACATTTTTCCACCACCTGACAATGTTACTATATGGCTACAACTCAAATCTCCCAAACTAAAAGAGCAAAATATGCAAAACCATGATGTTAATGAGGTAAAATAACCTGACTTGTGACAATAAACAGACTGCAGACTTTTCACCTTGCTTTGTCCTGCCAAACAGACACTGATAATCAGGCTTGCTATGTTACTCTGAGTGTTCACTGTATAAGTGAGATATAATGAGTATAACTTCTGGGTCAGGGAGTGAGGGGGACAAAGAGCAGAGACACAACCCTCTTACAACGGTTCATTAAGACAAGATTTAGTATGTCATTAAATATAATTGTACAGCCCCATGTAGAAAGAAATTATACTGTAGAAAAGATTATCCCAGCTTTACCATACTCTGATAACCTCTAAACATGTGCAAAATATTCAACTAGTATTGATCCCTGAGTGGTAACCTGGTAAAGGCACGACCGCATGGGGTGCAGGGTGAGTTATACAGTGAGGGCACACAGGTTTGAGTGCTGATTGTGCAAAGTTTCCAATCTTCGCTGGAGATTCCACAAGGAACATGTCATTGGGTCTAGCACTCCCGCTGGTTGGGTTAGGAAAAATCGGGAGTCACATTGCCGATCTGCAGCAGGCCCTACAGACCAGGGGTCCCCAGTTCAAGTGGACGCCTGCAGGGCTGGCCATTGTCCTCCAGGGGTCAGAAAAGGGGGTTATTGAGCACCCTTATAAAAATAAAATATATGCAGAAATATTGTGCATTTAAAAAATCAACAATATAGTACAGCTGTACTGTAATATCATATAAGAATACCATGGCTGGTTCCTCCCCTGACTCACCCTCTCTCAACTTTTCTTTCCACAACTCCTGCTTTGCACCTTGGCATTGTGGTCCTGTACTTCCCAACTTTATTGCACCCAGATAACCATGTGTGCAAACTACTGCAACTTGGCCACAATCAGAGATGGCAGACAGGATGAACCAATCCAATTTGAACGTTCTTGCAATCAGAGACGGCAGACAGGATGAACTAATCCAATGGGAACGTTCTTGCAGCTACCAACTTCATTGCAGGATTTGGGAAGCTGCTGAGTTTAGCTTCAGGATGCACCAGTAAACCCGAAGCTGTAGTAGCCTTCTTCCTTCCACTAGAGGCAACACAGACTCGGGTGTATCCCTGGGTTTTACACAGTGCCATTGGGGAGCGCTGACACT
Source organism: Acipenser oxyrinchus oxyrinchus (assembly GCA_030684275.1). Classification (NCBI taxonomy): domain Eukaryota; kingdom Metazoa; phylum Chordata; class Actinopteri; order Acipenseriformes; family Acipenseridae; genus Acipenser; species Acipenser oxyrinchus. Next base: position 15,448,962 of record CM060270.1, read on the forward strand.
GGCAGATTAGAACAATCACAGGCAAAGGCAGACAGGCTGAGTTCCTGAGCTGCTGTGAAGTGTCATCTTAGCTCCTGATTCATTACCTCCCGCTGGTGTCACATTCCAGGGCAGAGAGGACGTGAGGGCACGGGAATTCAACTGTGTAATGGTTACACTCCCCCTTTTTATAAAGCAATTGGCAGGGGGAGCAGCCTTGGTGATGTGCTACAGCCATCTGTGTGTGTGTGAAAGTCACAACATCAATGCTACTGCTAGAGACTAACAGAATTGCTTGCAAGCAGGCACATTTTAAACACAGTGTAAAAGAATCTGAATCGTTTGCACGTTAGTAAAGCTTATGCGCTTATGATCCCAGCACAATGGTGTAGCTACCAGTAAAACGATGCCTGTTGATGATGACACAGTTTATACTTCAACCACCTGTCAACAACCACTCCAGCACTCCAAAAGCTCTGATAAACATTCTACTGACAGTGTTCCCTCCACCACACAACAGTAGGGGTGAAGGAAGACCTGAGATGAATATGCTTTCAGATTTAGTGGCTCTAAGGCCCTGTGATGGTGAGTGAGTATCCTGAACAGGCAGTGGGAGGCTTTGTTGAGTTGTGTATTCGTTTCCTCTGTGCAGTGTGTACAGAGCAAGCTACCGGCCTCTAGAGGACAAAGGCCAGCCCTGCAGGTGTCCCGCTTGAGTTCACCAGGGATCTGGACAGTAGGGTCAGCTGTAGAGTGCCAAGAAGTTTCTGCCGGTTTTGCTTCACTGACACGCGGAAGCACCAGAGCTAATGCGATGCTCTCTCCAGAATCCACAGCAAAGACTAGTGACTTTGCACAGCCTGGACGTGAACGTGTGCTCCCTTGACTGTGTGACTCAGTTGCAAACCACGTGGACACGCTTGTACCAGGTGAGCCCCTCGGGGACCCGCATTAAATCATAATTTGAACCCAAACCTATAACTTAATTGTGCCGTTCCTATCAGATTGTAAAACTGCAACTCAGTCCCTCGGCTCGACGAATGCCATAATATTCTCAGTACAACACGTTATTCAAAGTAGCATTTTGAAATGGACGAATGAACAACCCCCTATTACCTGTGATACAGGAAATTAACTTAAAGTGTTGTGGTTGGAAATATGTACTTACTCATCTGAGTCAAAGTGAAAATAAAGAATGAAAAACAAAAGAATCAACAGAAAAACAGGAAGGGCCTTGTAAGAATCTTGTTAAAGTCATGAGACGTTTCAATGATTTATCATCCACACAGTAGTCACAGTCAAAGATGTAATCCTACCAAGACTGGATGCTACTACGTGAAGTAGTCAAAGGCCCAGTTCACAGATTTGTCTCACAAAAGACTTACAAAATACATCTTAAAATCCAAAGATGCTTTACCAAGTACTGCAGGTACAAAACCCCGGTCACATGACAAAGGCAATCCTGATCCTGTTACTTGTTCAGCTGCTTAAACCCAGGTTTTGTTTTGAAACAATGAAGTTTTGCAACAGACTTTTTGTTTTTGACATTTTGGAGCTACAGTGTAATGAATTCCTCTAAGGAGTTTTGTGTAACAAGCGCCAATTTTTAAAAAAAATATTATTACACTGGCCAAAATTAGGCAGGCTTGCACATGCTTTTACACTGTTAGGTGGCATTTATTTTTAAACATAATAATTTTAGTATTTGTATTCACACATCAGAATCACCTGGGGAATACATTTATCAACTCGCTAATGTTCGCAAGGAGAAAGATACATTTCCTTATAAACATCATAGTGTATGCAGACCATGTGCCCTCCTACAATGACGCTGGTGAGCAGCATATTGTGGGAACAAAAAACGGTTGTCACAAAACTGGAGATAAGAACGACATGAGACACAGCAAAGGTAAAGAAATGCATTTCTAGTAAAGACTGCTGGGTGTTCTGTAACACAACTAGGATATGGTCTGCTGTTGCTGCTACTGACTATTACTAAACACCTTTTTTATGCCTAATAGATTTTGTAATAATCAACAGGGAGTTGTTAACTGTAGTAACATTATTTTCAAATGATTTACAAATATAAGGGAATAACAGTAGACTCAAATTACTGCTATTTGAATGTAGTGTTGGGTTTTAAATAGTTTTGCAGGGTCTTTGACTGCCAGAGACCCACTAGACCACAACTATTACAAATAAAAACTGAGCAGTAATTCATTTGCTTTGTGAAGTATACAGACTTGGGTTTTATATACTAATTCAAACTATGAGGCACTCTGCCAAGTTGCTAACGGTTAGCCCTGCCAAGCTGAGGGTTAACTCAGCTAGAGTAAATCAATCCAACCCCAGCTGTCCTTCCTATCCAAAATATCTTCTCATTATTCTAACTGTAGTTCTAGTGGGCCGTCCCCCCTTCCCCAAAAAGGAAGGACCTGTCTCCTCCCCTCTCCCTCTCAACACTCAACACTCCCACACAGGGTCCTGGGAAGTATCCTGCACAGAAAGCCCACCACAGCCCCAGGCTACACGGACTAACTGGCAGCAATGCAGTGGCCCCGGTCGCAACCCCACTCCCATTTCTCTTCTTCAAAACTGTGAGTATGCATTAGTGTATGTGATCCCTATGCATTCAGAATGGACTTGTTTGTCATGTATTATATGCTTTGCACTCTGATTTGTACACTTCAGTCAAAATGGTCTGCAACTTTACTCATTCACTGCAGTGGTCCTCTAAGCTGTGCCCGTGTAACCAGTGTTATGCCAGCTGTGCCAATTGGCATAATCTTTAATACTGCAATACTGATCAGCAACCAATTTCCCAATATCAGACTGGTAATAATCAATAATAATCAATGCATTGAGAACACATTATTGTTCAAAATCAATAAACAAATAAATGTAGAGCGACTCTTCACAAAAGTCTTCATACACACCTGAAAACATGCATGTGCTAACTATGTAACTTATATGTAAGGCTCCAGACAGGGCACTGTGTCTGTATGTCTCCATGTGGATTCCAATATACACTGCTTACTCTTAAGCTGAATACCAGTATATTCACCTGAAGGAACCTAGGCAGGACCATAAGGCGACCACAGCTTACCCAGAAATGTGCAACTCAATGCACGCTGATATGATATGCTACCACTGTGGTATCATTCTCCCAATGGCTCATGCTATTTTAACCGCCCTTGTGCTACCATTGCCTCTTTTAGTATGTAACTGCTGCATTTCTATTGTAGTGCTCCTGTCTGCATTGTGATTGAATACCATTTGCAATGTGTAACTGTAATGCATACAGCTATACAGATACCTTAGCAGCCTGTATGGGGTATGGTGAGGTTAGAGAGGGAGGTCCTACAAACTAGTCCTCCACAGTATCTGTATTTATTGTGCATTCTGCTGTACAAACTCATGTTTCATACAAGATTTCTTTATTACAATACAATGGTTCTGTACTAATGGGACATGGGAAGCTACTGCAGACCCACTGTAATTGCTGTACCATGATATCAGTACCAGTGTGCTACCCTGTCAGGACCACAACATGCAATATTTGTTCCAAATCAATTCTGATGTTGCTTTAGGGTTTATTTAGGGCAATACACTACCAGGGCTCAAAGGCTTGATCTACAAAGATAGGCTGGATCTATTTAGCCTATAACAAAGAAGAATTAAATGGGACATGATTGAAGTTTTTAAAATCTTAGAAGAAGCTGACATAGTTAACCCGAACCAATACTTTAGCACAGAACAGAAACCAGGACCAGAGGACACAGTTGGAAATGAAGTGGAGATAGACTGAGGACAGAGGGAAGGAGAGACTTCTTCACACAGAGAGTGGTGAGGGGATGAAATGGGCTAACTAGTCATGCTGTTGAGGCAGAATCACTTGGATCCTTTAAGACCCAACTTGACAAAGTTCTGAGATCAATCATCTAGTTGGAACCGGACAACCTTAGCTGGGTCTCCAGCTTCCTCTTGTTCTTAAATTTTCTTAGGTTCTTATGTACTTATATACAGTATGTTGCATACTTTCTTTGTTACCATTTAGGTATGTTAAGCTTCCCTGATTGTAATATAACAAGGTGATCTTGGAATCATATTTGAAAATAAAACTGAAAGGGTGCTTTTTGAATCTAAAGATTTATAACTTGGAAATATCCTTTTAAAAGTTGGTAGCAAAGTGTAAACACATTGTAAATGGAGGTTCTGAATTTACGGTTTAACCCGATAAAGACAGATTTCTTAGGAGGGATCTTAGATTCAGATTTCATTCACGTGGAAGACTCCCTGTTAACTCGATAAAAGTTAGATCAGTGCCTTTATATTACTGCCCGCCAGCACCATCAAGTGCCCAGCAATGTATTGAGAGGAAAAGAATTCCAAAAATGACAGATCACTAGATGAGGCTGGCTCTTACTTTTATAAAGACACTTTGACTAATCTAGCCCAGGTTACATAAATCTGACAGGCAACTGGAACTGCAGCTCCTGAAATGGGGTAAATGCACCTCACACCTCATATATATAAAACACAGTACTAGAGTAATTGCAAGACTTGCAAATCATAAGAAAGTGTAAATATGTTCCATTTCGCTCTCCTGTGGAGCAGCCGTATTCTTGAAAGGAGTTGGAAGGTACAGTTTTAGAGTAGCAGAGAAAGCTTTTCTTCTTCACACTGCTAATCCGGGAGGGAGAGTGGAGCTGGCTAAGGTAACGTAATGCCAGCCCGCAGGCACAGCCACGCTGTATTCTGTATCCCCAGGAAAAGGTGTTTAACCCACGCCATCAGAGCAGCCGCTCAATGCTGGCACGCTTACTTTATTCAGAGCTGGGCTCAGCGCTGGTGCAAGGAAACCTGAGGGACCACAAGGGTTTTTCATCATTGCACTTCAGATATTACATGAAGGGGAAATGAAAGCACTGACTGTACTTCAGCTGCCTCTGACAACTGGGTTAAAAATAACAACTGGATTGTGTACAACAGGTCTGTTTTTATTCAAGCCATACAGTGAGCTGTATAAGAGCAATGCAATTGGGGCTGTACAGAAACTCACATTTTCAGAGTAATTCTCTTTAGCACATTTTAAAGGGCACATAAGGACCTTTTGATTTTATTGTGTTACATGTTCCCATGTGTTGCTACAACTGTTGACATAAGGTGTGTGTATTGTTTTTCAATTTTTTTTTTTTACATTTTGACCACTTTTTTAAACTTTTAAATTGCATTCCCTGCCTCAAGATGGCTTCACATGTACCTGCATGGACCTCTCAGAACTACATTTCCCATCATCCTCCTGCTCACTGGTAAATCCATCTCAGTTACGTATCAACACCATACAAAACCAAGTATTCCCTTGTTTACTCCTGTCTACTCAGTTATTGAGTACCAGTCAATAACTATCTGACAGTGTGATGTAATATAGAACCTGTTGTGATCAAACCATCTAAAACATCTCATATTTTATTTTTTTTTTTACATTTTGACCACTTTTTTAAACTTTTAAATTGCATTCCCTGCCTCAAGATGGCTTCACATGTACCTGCATGGACCTCTCAGAACTACTGTGAATATCTGTGAATATGTGTCTTTCCTTTCTTTTATCCATTTGGTATCAAATCCTATTGATTTCACTTCCTGATTTTCACTTTGCTCTTTTACATGCAGTGAATTGTGGGATTGTTGTCCTGACAACATTCAAATCTAACCCTACACCTAAAGGAGGTAACCCAGAGCTTTAAAATCCATTCTCTTACTCCTTCATAGCATTAGCAACATTAACACTGCCCCTTTTGTCCTATGTTGAAGTTTCTTCTTGTTTATTTGAAATGCATTTTAAAAAAAAAAAAAACAATTGTTTCCTGGTACCTAGTCACTTCCTGTGTTGTAGGTCAGATTTTCTCCGGTGGTTTAAATGCAATCAGACCAATCAGGCTTGGTTATTTTTACCCCTTTACTGATCATTAAAAACATATTATTTTATATTAAATTAAACTATTGTTATATTAAACTATTCTTTTAATTCATAATTTGAGCTTTCCTTAAGTAACAAACATAGAGGTCAAAATGTGTTAAAGACAACTGAAACTCTTTCCACTGTGTTTCAGGTATTTAAACAGATTACCATCTGACACAGGTGTGAGACTGAAGGCTAATATTAGTCCTCTGGTGCAGGCTGCCTGTTAACTCTGGAATATGGGGCAATGGGTCCAGGCTGTCTTGGAAATTAATTAGAAAGGCAAGAGTGGCCAACTGGATGAAGAGCTGTGATATCCCAGAATGCAATGCACGGCACATATAAGCAGAGTTATTATTATCTGTGACTGGTCAGGTACAAACTTACATTCGGTTTGTTTAGTTCCTAGTTTAGGTCTCTTTGTCTACCATCCATAGTATATATGCTGTAATACTAAAAGAAACATTGCCTTTATCAGTGTTGTGTTTCATGGAGTGCTTTGTTTATTTCACTCACAAGGATGGCTGAAAACAACTCACTTGCACCCAGTGGCTTGTTATTTATCCACATTTAATTGTCTGGTTCATTTTGCTGTTAATTGCTGCTTTTTTTCCTTCTGTATAGGTTTGTCAGTAGTCCAGAGCTCCATTCACAAAACAAATGTTTTTTTTCAAAAACATCTTTTTATGAATAAAACACATTTTCATATTTATTAAACTGCTCTTTAATGTTGGTAATGGGCCCATTAGTAGTTCAGGACTGTCTCAGCAAGGCCAGACTTGATTTTATTGATAAAAATGTAACCATTCATAAATAAATGACGGTGAAAGCTTTGTGACCAGAGCCCGTAGTCAGAGTTACTTATAAAATGTTTATGGGTCCATACGCTACTTAAAAGGTTCTTCAGAAGTCTATTAAAATTTGGCTTCTTCCTCATCCATTTTTCTATACTTAATGAAGTCAAGTAACAAATATGTTAGCCATTTTAAACAAATATTTGATGAACTTTTTTTTGGGACAGTAAACGTTTTATAAATCATCAGTATGTAATGTCAAAGCAGTGAATTGTGACTGCATTGCCCAGGCTGCAATTCAAGGTGCTACGCTTGTGTTACATTCAATGTGAGATGGCAGTGTTTTTCAGGACATGGATAATACTGTACATTTGAACTGAGCTGAAGAGTGTGTGAGGTTGTTACAAGCTTCCAAAACCCCAGTGAGGAGTGCAGGAGAAAAACGCTTCCTTACAGTGCTGCATTGCTTGTGAAGCAGGAACCCTTTCATGTTAATCTGTGAGTTCCTGCCTAGCTGTAGCTCTTCAATCCCATCAGGATCCACTGCCTTCCTCAACCACCTGTGTGTTTGTGTGTGACTCATCTCTATTTTTATCAGTAGCACAGCCTAGCTTGCCCACAGGAAACTGATCTCTGCCTCATGCTGAGTGACATATATCTGTGACCTATATCTATAGGGGCTTCTCTAATCTAGTCACGTTCCTAACATGTGGGTTGGGTTTCTGAATTAAGAATATAAATACTTACTTGTTATGATTATATGTTTTATGTTTTTTAAAGTCTGGTGGTTTGTGTGCATAAACATTTTCTAGGTATGTGTTAGAAAGCCAACAAATCTAATTCAGTTTCATAAATCAACAAGATCAACAAGTGACTATTTTTTATAACGGGTGTTACCAAGCCACTGAAGCCTGGAAATGAGGGTCCAGCCTGGGAAGTCTCATCTGGACTCGGGTCTGGTGTTGACTAGAAGGGTTTGCTGGAGCATGATGCGTCGAACTGGGTTTGGGGGTAGGGTAAAAGCCAATGCAGGGATCCCTGTGAGTCCCCAGCCCAGACCAGGAATTTGGAGAGAGTGGGATTCGAACCACATTGGCATGACCAAACAGTATTTTACTAAATTAGCAACTGAAGACCCATAACTGTCCAGGACATCAGTATTTTATATTGAATTTTATTATGTATACATTTTTGTACAATATATATATTTTTATTTTAGACCTCCAACACATAAACAGCAGAACCTCCTGAATTTGCAGCCCAGCTGGGACTCCACAGAGAGGCTGCTGGCCCTGGAGAGAGAGGAAGACAAAGGACAGGACCCAGCGGAATACTGTTACGGTCAGTCTCACATCACCGTAGCAACCACCAGCCACTGGGCCATCCTCTTTCCTTAGCAACTGGGTTGACATCCAGGAGCCAGTTTCTGTTTGCAAATCTGTCTTTCAGGTAGCCTTGCACTTCCTTGGTAATTTCAACCAGCTGCTTCCCCTATTGACTGACATGCTTTGCTGACAGTAACATGCTTTGACCCTGAAGACACAGCTGAGAGGACATGGCTTAGAAAGTGCAACAGTAACAGACCCCCTAAAAATAAGGCAAACAAACTGAGAGCTTTAATTAATCTAGTGTAGTACCACATATGAAAGTGCATGTTTGTTATACTATATTTTCTTTTAAAACCACACATGTGAGACCTACAGTATATAGTGACTAGAAATGCACAGAAGATAAGATTTATGGAATTATTTTGATGTCTACAACCACTTTGAAATCAACATAATCTAGTACATATTGTGGCTTCCCTCATGTTTTGACATATACCTCATGTATGTGTCCATTCCTAGAACATTTGCACACACAGCACAGTTGGTTAAACCAGGTTTTGAATTTCTGTTTTTTTTCTTCTCTAGGAGGATACCACGTTTTAAATATAGGGGACACGTTTAATGGAAGATACCAAGTGCTGCGAAAACTTGGGTGGGGCAACTTTTCCACCGTATGGCTGTGTCAAGATTTACAGTGAGTACATGTTCAAGATCCTTAGCTGCACTCCTCCCTGATCCTTAGCATCAGCTGGAGTGTTCTACAATGCGTTTACCCTTATAAAAGTGTACCATAGTAAAGGTATAGCAAAGTGTGATAAAGCATAAACAAATAAAAATAAAATTGCAACCCATGGTAGTCTGTGGTAAATGCCAGGTATAACCACGGGAAAAGCATGGAAAAGCTGCACATTTACAGTGATAAACTTTCATATTTTCTGAGAATTATAATTTAAATGTGTATTGAGCAAGATGAAGACTTTTTATCTTCAGTTAGGCTGAAATAAAAGAAGTTGGCAAGAAAAGTCTACCACAGTAGATATTCAAAGTAAGAGCAGCTGACTATGCTTTTCCTGTGCATAACCAGCATGGTTAATCTCCATTGTCTTTACATTGCTTTACCATTCTCTCACTGTGCCTCAGAAATTCTTTACTACATGTTTTTACTGCTTGCTATGTTTTTATGTATGTAATTGTTCATTGAATCCATTAAAGCATATCTGGTCAAGCGGTCAGGAGACTTGGTTAAGCTGGCCCATAAAACAAACGGTCCCCCATTAAAAAATTCTTCTTAAGTCAACTGTGTTTTTACACTGCTAAATAAATCAGACTCTCTTGCATAGAGGTTAAGATGCTTTCCAGCAGTGTGCATGGTCAATGGTGCACCCGGCCTCTACCCTGTTACCTGCAGGTGCAGTGAGTAAGGTCTCATAGAGTTTAATGGTGGAAGAGTGTTGCAGGCAGAGTAATGCACTGCCCTCACTGATTTTGATCCCTGTCATGTGATGAACTTCAAAGCTCAAATGCAGACCAGCCCCTTTGCACAGTGGTTAAGATGCTCACTTGGTCGCCTCTTCACACCAGGTCTCCGCTCTGTTACTCTGGCAAGGTGGATTCAATTGTTAACTCTGAATGCGTGCCCCTGTGTTTTCAGGGAGAAGGGCTGTGTAGCTGTGAAGATTTCCAAGAGCGGGGCAGAGTTCACTGAGGCTGCCCAGGATGAGATAACTCTTCTCAGATGCGTAAGTCCATTCTGAGGGGCTCTTTCATTTCGAATAATAGCTAGTGAAATAATTCCAATAAAGTAAATCTTACCTGCTATGCACTTACAAAGCATCTTGTATGTGAAGGTATGTGCAGTTCAGCAAAGAGTTGCATCTGGGATGTCTGCTAAGTTAAAGAAAGTTCTCAGCTGGCTAACCTGGCTTTCTATTACTGTTTCACATTCCAGGTCATTTCACCCTTGCAGAATATTTTGTATCAAAGCAAGTCTGAAAGACATATCAGTCTCTAGGGGAAGCAGTTGGGTGGATGCTGACAGGAAAGAAAGTGTTGTAGGGCAGGGGACAGTTTCACTCCCCAGGTGAAATGACCAAGGAATGCATAGCTTGCAATCAGAGATTTCTTTAACATATGGTATTAGACATATTTTTCTTTACTTTAACTTGTGCTTCTTTCAAAACGGCAGACCTGCATAGTGAAGCAAAGTGTGCAACAGAGAACATTTACTGAAGTATTTAGTTAGATAGACTTTTTATTAAACTTTGTATAAGTGTAAAAAGTTGTCAGGATGTTAACAATGAAAAGAAAAATCACAGGTACGTTATTTAAACAGTAGCAACACACAGAGATGCGTAACACTATATTTAACAGCATCAGTCTCTACCTGTATTTAATAGGTGTTTGAATTGTTCTGGAGAGTTTCAGGGCGGTGCACACTGCTGGATTTCTATAATCCAAAAAAGGAACAGGAGACAATCCACTTCCCCAGTCCTGATTTTGTAATGCCCTATTCACACTACCTAAATAAATAAGGAGTGATCAACAGTGTGATTGCCCTTCACTTCATTCCCAAGCACAAGTTTCAAAGTGATTGCACGTCACATAGGTCGGATATTTACATTTACAGTATTGGTAAAATAGCAGGGGTCACAAATAGGTCAGGCCTGCATTGAGGGAAAGCAGTTCACCTTAACCAAACAGATTTCTGGCACAGTCCTCGTTTATTTATGTATTTATTTATGACCCTTCTTTTTTCTATCCAATTTGAAATGCTTCATTTGAATGTCGCCTCTTCAGGAAAACTGAAGATAAATCTGGATCCACTCACAATTCTCAGTTTAAACACATTTCAACAAGGAAATTATCACACAGAGGGTTATGTGCTGGACATTTGACTTGGTTCAAAAGTTCTGGACAGGAAGTGCTGAGGTTGTTTACCACTGACCATGCGGTTCACCAGGACGGTTTGGGAGAGTTCAGAGGCCTTTAAAGAGATGTAGGAGTTCAAATCCCAGAATACATTGTGAAAAACGTGTCCTGCAGTGTCACAGTAAAGCCAGAGTCATGTGATCACCCTTAAACCGTGTTTGTTTCCAGTTTCAAATGGAAAAGTTATTTCTGGTGAGTAACCAAATACACCCACAGAAGGGTGACAAATATATTAAGCAGGATAGTGTACACTGCTGCCACCCATTGTGAACTTGTTGGTACTACATCAACAACATCATCAATAGAGAAAAAAACCAGACAGCGGTGTTAGTGAATTGATTTCTGGTGGCTTCAGTTTGGTAATTCTGTAATGTGTTTCAATTGTCCCTAATGCCGACTCTAATTCCTTCAGGCAATCTGCTAATGGCAGGCATGGGATTGTACAGACATGGCATTGCTTAGGTAGCCTGTATAGAATGTGGATTAAACAGTTGTTTCTGCCTCTCTGTTTTGTTCACAGGCTGGTGGTCCCAACAGGAAGCAGCACTCATACAGCCAGCGGATTGTGACTCTACTTGATGAGTTTAAACTAGTCGGGAGAAATGGGATCCGTATCCTTTAGCCTGCTCGGTGGAAACATCGTTGTGTCCCGTGTGAAGGCTGGTAGTTCTCGAGGCTCCAGTTTGATTAGATATGATAATGTCTGTGTGGTGTGCAGAGTCATACGGTCAGGGGAACGCAGGTTTGCGTCCTGGCTGTGTGAAGTAGCTTGTCTTTGCTGAGGATTCCACAGGAAGCTTTGGCTACTGCAGGTTAGGGTGGTAAAATCAACAGGGGTCACCTCACTGCACTACAGTGGCTCCTACTGGCCAGACGCTCAGTGAGCTGAAGCAGCCTTTGTCCTCCAGGGGCTGGTAGCTCCCTGTCATCCGCTATAGAGCTTCTGGGTGTAAAGATCAGCTTTTTTTTAAAATAATATTTTATCCAATTATTTTATTCCCAATTTAGTATGTCTAATTTCTGTTCCTTCAGCGTGACAATTCCCCACACAGCTCAAGAGAACTGAAGGTCAGTGGGCATCCTTTGATCCCACAACCAAGCCAATTGCCTCTTTACACCCAGGAACTCAAGAGCGGATGTCGGCGAGCTACCAGCCTTGGGAGGAAAAAGGCCAGCCCTTCAGGTGCCCACTTGAGCTCACCAGATGCCTGGTCAGTAGAGTCCACTGTAGTGCTATGAGTAGAAACAATTCCTGTCTGTTTTGCCTCCCTAACTTGTGGAAGGTGATTTATTTATGGCCACACAATTTTGAGTAGTTTATTTACAAAACTCCTTATATAGTTAATTGGCTCTTTTCTGTCATCATGATTAAATATTGAAACAAAGGGTAATTTAACAGTACATCACATGCCATGGATACAAAAGCAGGTTTAACAGAATGTTTGTGCTGAACAGTAGAGTTCAGTACTAGGATGTATGATCTGTCTGTATTGCCTCCAAAGTGCTTGTTCCTCCTTCACCTGGCTTTCAGATGTGTGCCTGGTGTTTGAGCTCCTGGGACAGGACCTCCATTACTGGATGCTGGGCTCCAGGCAGACAGGGCTCCCCCTACCCTGGGTCAAGCTCATCATCCAGCAGGTGAGAACAGTCATTCACAACACTCCCTCTACAGGCCATGAAGCACACTGCAGCTCTTCCCTCGAGTGCAGAATTCAAACAGAGCCTAACAGTCTTAATTTGAAAAGTTGTTGCTGAAAACTACCAGAAAAAAAGGTTCCTGAATGTTGCCGCCTTTTTCAGGGGTTTAAAATACGATTATTTTAATACTTAAATAAATATAACCCTGTATTCCTGAATAGCACTAACAGACTTAATAAAATACATGAGTTGAGGCTTTGTGAGTAGAGCCCCCTGTCTGTGATATACTGTATGTAAAATATCTTATAGCGTGCTGTACCATATGTGATATCCACCCTACAAGGTCAAAGCAGCTTTCTGGATTGAAAATCAGCTTGTATTTTACAAAACCCTATACCATTAACTAATGTTAATGAAACTTCCTGTATATACAGTACAGACTATCTGATACAAGCCCTCTGATACACAATGTGGATTTTGCATGTGTTGATGGTCTCATGTCTCAGGTACTCCAGGGTCTTGACTATCTTCACACCAAGTGTAAGATCATCCACACAGACATCAAGCCAGAGAATATCCTGCTCAGTGTGGGGGAGCAGTACCTTAACCAGTCACCAGGGGGCACCAGGAGTGTGGGATGTCACCTGAGGGGAAACCAAAGAGGAATCCAATCAGGTACAAGACTGCTACCTTTCTGGACGCAGGGATGGAAATAAAAGTCCTATTGCATAGCAATTCCACCCATTCCAGGTTTTATGAGTTTAGCCACAGGTACCAAGCTCAAGTGTCTTATTAAACTCATTGTAAAACCAGGGATGGATCAAACTGCTATACAATGAGTGTCTTATTTCTTATTTGATCTTATTTCCTGGGATGGGTATAAGCAGTGTCGAATTCCAGGAAACTGACTTAACGAATTGTATGTTCTCAAGGCATTCTCATGTATAACTGTCATTGCCCAAATATGGCACATTGGTCTTCACACTTCTAATTAGCTGTCATTTGCTAAAAGGGAACTCAACAGGATACTCAGTGTAGAGTGGGTGGCACTTTACACTTTGAGATGCTGCTCACAGCCGAGCAATGCCACTTGACAGATGGAGGCTCCAAATGGAAGACACTAAGATTCTACAGGAACCTATAATGTATCTGTGTGTTAATGCCCGTGAGTCCTGTCAATATGGGCACGCTTGTCTTGATGGCCTCAGTTTGCTTTGCCTGTTTCACGTGGGCTTGCACAGGGAACAGCTGCACTCCCCACTCCCCTGGATTCACTATTTATTTCAAGTTTATTTATTGTTCTTCCAGATTTGTCTCCCTGTGACAGCCTGCTGTTCAAGTCCTGTAAACCTGAACAGATCAATGTGAAAATCGCAGATCTTGGCAGTTCCTGTTGGGTGGTTAGTTGACCCTAAATGAGGATACTTCCTGTGTCTGTCTATAGGATTGTGAATGGAAGACATGCCACGGTTTAAGTGGGTTTTGGTAATGCAAAGTGTAATCAGCAAGCAATGGAAATGTTTTCTGCAGGGTGTCCCATCAGTCCAGCATCAATATCAGAAGCAATATCAAATATTCTGCTGCTTAGGATGTTCCCTTTAAAATCAGGCATGGTCCCGTCTCGTGGACTACCTGCATCCCACATCAAAATGATCTCAAATCATGCCTCTTTGCTTAAAGGCATTTCACAGCTGAAAGAAATACAGAAAAGCCCAATGTGTCTATGATGCCTGCCTTACGTACTTAAAAACAGGTGAAACTCTACTTGCTTAGAAACGCCTACAACAAAACGATCTGCACATTAAAATGAATTTAATTAAGATGATTATTGTCCTGTACCAACATGTTTAGTGAACAAAGGGGTCTGAGAGGGGTAAAATGGGTAATAAATGACCTCCCCTTACTATTATTAATCTGATCAAACACTTGAATAGCAGTGTATGCTACAGGCTATTAACAAGAAAAAAAAAATCTGATAAATTAAACTTTCTGTTTTTCATAGTACAAGCACTTTTCAGATGAGATTCAGACCCGGCAGTACCGGTCCCTGGAGGTTCTGATTGGTTCTGACTATGGCACCCCCGCTGATATATGGAGCACTGCGTGCATGGTAAAGAGCCCTGCAAGCATTTCTATACACTGTAAACCATATAGCGCCCTATACTGGCAAAGAAGAATATAAATGATAACTGTATAAATCTATGTTGCAGAAAGCAGCAGCTAAATCATGGTTCTGAGCTACTAGGTTTATACTATCAAAATAATTGCATCCCACGGTTTTATTTCACCAGAAACCTATATATATATATGACAGTGCTTGAAAAGCATAGGAATGGAATATCAGTTTCCTAACTAATGTAATCTGGCTGTTATTTAGAATCACTTTATATATAATGTTCAGTTTCAGTCACCACATCTTTTAAGACCTCAGACACACCCCTGTGGCCTCTATAGATCTCTCAACATGCCTTCTCTGTAAGTACCGCTGGTACACCAGAATGTAACCATGAACCTGTCCCCCTGCCCCCAGGGGAAATGTGAATCTGTACAACTAGAACTGCTTTAGAGAAACATACTGTCAAGAAGGCCATCTTTGTGTAGAGGAGAGCAGAGAACATTAAACTGGAAGCTAGCATAGTTTAGTGTCAAACTGAACATGCTTACGGGTCCCTGCAGCTTTAAACAACCTGGACTGATCTGAGTTGGTGGACTAAAACCATTCATTGTTGTTGCAGGCATTTGAGCTGGTGACGGGGGACTCTCTATTCGAGCCGCGCGCGGGGAAAACTTTCTCACGACAAGAGGGTGAGTCAAGAGAAGCTGCCCTCTCCACTGCAGCTTGTAGATATTGAAACAGACTTAGACTCTGACAATACCAAAGCTAAACTTTTACCAGAAAATGAAATGTTTCATTGCAATTTGAGAAGTGACTCCCCAGATATATGCAAAAATGGAAGCGTGAGATACAGACGGATGAACGGACAGACAGACACCCCCCCTATCCCCAGAATCTGTCTCAATAACGTAGGATAAATAATGGTAATACTAAGGTAAGTTTTATGACCATTAGAAATTGTCCAGATGTATGCAAACATGTGACACCCATACAGTATATCCCCAGAATCTGATCTTCTCAATAACTTAGTATCCTTTTAACGCATGCCATGTGTGAATTGTATTAAATTATTTTCCAGTTTAGCCAAAAATTTTTTTACCAATTAAAGTATTAATCTTTGTTTTTACACAATTGAACCAAATATATTGAACTATGAATCTATAAACTTATGGCAACTGTCTGAAAACTGTTTGAAGCCTGTGTAGATGTTTTCATTGTGGGTGCTGGTGAGGAAGGATTCTGTTCTGAGTCTGGAACATAAACTGGGTTTCTGTGCTCTCTCTCTCTTTCCTCATCCTTCACTCTCTCTCTCTCTTGTCTATGCAGACCATATCGCTCACATTATCGAGCTGCTGGGGAATATTCCGGTGAGACTGGCTTTGTCTGGGAGATACTCCAGGGAGTATTTCAACCCCTACGGTAAGGTAGCCTGGGAAACAGGGCTGGGCTGAGTAGTCTCCATCTTGTTTGCTGTACAGAGCACACTACATTGTTGTACTGATAAACACAATGGTTTCAGTGTTAACATGTGCAGCTGTTGAAGTTTATTAGTTTTTTAATGGCATTAGATATGTTGCCAGCCTCACTATTTTGCCAGTTTGGTCTCTGGCCCATACTTGCAAGTGAAGGAAAGGCTGCATTACAAAAACAAAACCAACACACAAAAAAAGCAGAATTACTTTAATATTCAACCGATTTGAACACACAATTTGAATGCTATGTAACTTTGTTTACATTATTTTTTAATATAAATATTTTACATGAAATGCAACATTAAAATAGTGCCCCACTCTTGCTAGTCAAACCGCCATATGTTGTGTGTTCTGTATCTTGTGTTTTCTGACATTTGTAATTCCACTGTGAATAAGAATGCTTTGCCATCTAAAATTAAGACTTTTTCGGTAGGTTTTTTAACCTCCGCTGGGTGTGTACAGCACATAAAGTGTGTCACACTTCACAGGTTTCTTCAATAGCTGGAATTGTCATGAAACTTGACATTACTTAGCATGCGCTATTGAAAATGTCAGATTCTGGAGACATTGGGAGGGTCCGTCTGCCTGTCACGCTTACACTTATGCATATACAGTATCTGGGTACTCGTTTATAAAATTGCCATGCAATGATCAACTCTTTCATCATACTGATCGCTAACATTTTTAATTGGCAGGGAATATATTTTACTGACACATCTTGCTTTGTTGCTTAGATGAATAAATCCCTGTAAGAAATCAAGTTGTAAGTTTCAGCACATCTCTTCAGAAATGTGGCAGTGGTGAGTAGCTGCAGTGATGCTAAAGCAGACATGGGTAGTTGGTTGCATATTAAACAAGACAAATGAAGTGGCACTGTAAGATGAGAAGTGGCATTCAGGGACTGACAGTGTTATGTGAGAAGAGTGGCAAACAATAGAGTGTAAAATGAAGGGATACTTTGAGAAGACAAGGTGAAAGGGCTCTCTTTAAAACTCTCAGACATTAATGAGACCAGGGAAAAGATCAAGGGAAAGCTGTCTGTATGGACTGTTTATAAAGTGGTGACAATGGATACTGCAGGACCTAATGTTTAGCAACCATTCAGAACAAGTTTTTCCATAAAAATATTGTTTGGCCTTTATTGGTCAGGGGTTCTAATACTATTTTCAAATTGTGTGGCACGTGGATCTCTGTACTGAAAGATGGCAATAGTTACATCTGAAGATGTACTGGATAACAAATAGTAATCATGTATTTTAACACAGTTAAATAGCAATCGTTTATTTTAACACAGTTAACATCCTTCAATTACTATAATTCTGTTATTTTATTTGTATGTTTTTACAAGTCTGTGCCATAATATGAACAGCTGAAATGTCTTTATAGTCACCTTAGTAATTGCAATGATAACCACTGAGAATGATAGAAGCATGAGAAAAAGTCAGATGTTTAAAAAATAAGAAAATGACATTTTAAATGAATGATTCTTTAAATAATGAAAAACAAAAGAAGCCACATACATGTGCACCCTGTTTATAAATGTGGATTTTTGTTAGCTTTAGTTTATTATTAAGATAACTGACGGAAACATTTGACATGTACCAAAACAGTAAATGAGTAAATGTGATACCAATGTTTTCATAATAAGTGAAGAAAACATTGGGGCAACTTACCTGCCCTTTCAGTGTTTATAGCAACAGGAACGACTAGCAACATAAATTAAAAAAAAAGGGTCGTGGGCAAGTTTCCCCCGTTTCTTTTTATAACTTGGTCCTTTTTTTAGCTATCATATATTTATGTGGCTGCTGCTTTTTTCCAGTGTGGCTGTTTTTTGTACGTGTATCATGTTTCTTATTTTCTCCCTGCGATTTAAACCACAGCAAGAAGATGATTTTTTCCCCACTTTATGGCTCCTTACTTATCAACAGATAATACTATTTTGTTTTTCACGTGGTGTTGGGAGTGTCTGAACAGAAACATAAGTAGAATGGCATTGAAACAACTGTGATAGCTGTGGCGATCCCCTAGTTTTTGGTAAAGTTCAGTCTGTATAGTTGGAGTCACAGCAGTTGAGCTGACCAGTATTGAAGCTGGCAGAAGTAACCACACAGTTACAGTA
Organism: Acipenser oxyrinchus oxyrinchus; assembly: GCA_030684275.1. Lineage (NCBI taxonomy): Eukaryota > Metazoa > Chordata > Actinopteri > Acipenseriformes > Acipenseridae > Acipenser > Acipenser oxyrinchus. The sequence goes on from CM060270.1 coordinate 15,467,298, forward strand.
TATGCAGTCTGCTCTCTTCCTTTGTTTCCCTGTGTTAATAAGATAATACAGGCTATCCTTACACAAGTTTATCACAGTGTTTTTGCACCGCATTTTGTGCAGTTTTACCACCTTTTTCCTCTGGGTATTCAGTACCACACATTTACCATAGTTTACCATGAGTTTTAATATGCTTTACCATACCTCGCTGGTCTAAACAAGGCTTACATATGCATCATTACACTTTGCTAAGCTTTTACTATGGTAGTTTTTTTTTTTAATATATATAAGGTTCATCGTGAGGACCACTGTTCTGCCAGTTACCTTTAGCCTGCCCCTCTTGTCTTTCCAGGTCATCTCCGGCGAATCCAAATGCTCCGACCCTGGAGTCTGTGTGAGATCCTGGTGGAGAAGTATGACTGGCGGCTGGAGGAGGCAGCTCTCTTTGCTGATTTCCTGCAGAGGATGTTGGAGTTCATTCCAGAGAAGCGGGCCACAGAAGCACAATGTCTCCAGCACCCCTGGCTCACTTCCTGATCCCACTGCAGCTGAGCCAAGCCAAGCCGAGCCATGCCAGGACAGCAGCGAAACATACCAATAATAATAATAATAATAATAATAATAATAATAATAATAATAATAATAATAATAATATTTGGTGCTAGAGCTGGGGTCACAGATTGCTTGTGAAAACCACAGCCACTATACTTTATGGTTTACGTACCTTTGCCCTAATAATTTACCTTGGTTAATTTGCACAACATTTCTGTACTTTTTTATGCCTTACCCATGTGTATACTGTGCATTTACTTACTGTTCTTCTCTATGCTTTAACACATGCTTTCTTACACTTTGCTATGCTTTTACCATGGTATACTCGGTAACCTTTTATTGAAAAGAAATTTGAATTGCAAAGTTGTCAAAATGTGTACTACAATACTCTCCAATAATACATGTATCTTGATGATGGGTCATTTATTGCCCATTTTAGACCTCAGAACCCTTGCTAAATATTTTGGTATGCCTGAATAGATACATTAAATGTCCCATCTTCATACATTTTTAAACATCTCATCTTAAGCAGAGTACTGCAAGAACTGAGCTTATATAATCAGATGTAAACGAGTTGATCTAATGATGTGCTTTTCTGTAACTGTACTTTGTATATTCTTTGGAATCTTCAAACAAAAGTGAAAGGTTCCTATTACATTTTTTAAAAATAAAATGCCAGGATGTCTGTAAAATCGTTGAATTTAAACTCGTGTTAGAAACTATTCTTTATTACTTTTACTGCAGTACATACATGGCTGAAAATGTGTTAATAAAACTTTTATTATAAAAGTGGAGCCCTGTACTACCGTCTCTAATTTATTTCAAAGAACAGGCCAACAAAACTTAACCACCTCAAATGACATGTTTTAATATAGTGAACAACATTTAATGGGATCAAATGCCGCTAATAAAATTAACCTGTGATAGGCACTTTTCACTTTACATCACTGCTCAAAAGTTCACTAAATGTACGATTAAATTGCTGCCGGTAGAAATGTTGTCTCGGTTCTTACCCAAACTGTATTCAGCTTGCAGGATTTTCTTGCTAAATAATCTGTTTTCTACCCGGACAGAGTTACGGTCGGACACGGACGCCTGTGAAACCGCATATCACGACCCACGCGAGTCCATCCTGCTTGGCGAATTATCGATTAGCCTTTGCTAACCAACGGGAAGGAGAGAGAGAGAAAAAAATGTCGAATAAATGTCTATGATTATCAATTCTATTGGCTTTTGGGGATCGTTTTGCAATACTGACAAGCTTTCTGGATCTGCAGCCTTGCTTCGTGGAAGGATTTTGCATTTGTATCGGAGAGAAGAGGGACCACACAGGTTTGTAAGGAGTGGTTCCTTTTAAAATTCCTAGGCTACATTAAATAAATGGCCTGGACGACGTTTGTATAGGAAGGCTGTTTTCTAAATCCACGTCCTCGTTGCTGTACAGCTCATGTTTCACAGATTACCAGTAATGGAGATTATTCAAATCTGATGACAGTTCCATTTAACCCGAGTAATTGATACTTGTACCTCGGATGGATCTCGCCACATTATTGTGTACAATTAAATATAAACGAACATGAAATATATTGTCAATGACGTTACGTTTTGACAGAATACTAGTGTTAGTGAAAACTGAAACGAAATCCTCCACTACGTTATTTTCCACAAATTGTGTTATACATTAGTAAATTCTACTCGTTTTATATCGTAAGGCATGCATTGCAAAATCGCTCTTTTACATGTGGTACATGAAATACCAGGACGAATATTTAATGACTTCTTTTTAAAAACAACTCCCCGTTACGTGAAGGCCATTTCTAAATTCCTTCCATCTTCCATTCCAGCAGTTTTCCTAGTGACATTATTTAGTTCGCATTTTATACAAAAGGGCGAAGAACGCTGTTCTAGTGTTCTTGTTAGTTCTACATGAATAGAAAAACAGGTTTATAAGAAATGGTCTGTAGCCAGGTGATAATACTGGGATTTGTTTGTAAAATTGTTACAGTCAGTCAAGCGATTATTGTGATTACGCGTTTAGCGACATAATTTTATTTGCTCTACTGCGACTCCTGTTGGCGTAAGAGTGTTTTTTTTATCGACACAATTTGAAAAGTTAATATAGTGGTATCGCCGCATCTTCTTCCAAAGCAGTCTCCCACAATGCATCGTAATAAGTAACGACAAAACTAGGAAGTGAGTGAGTGTGAATGTATGTGTTTGTTTACGTTTGTTATCGATGGGGTAACCCATGTGCACAGGTTGGTCAATCGAAGGTGTTCAGGGCAATTCATTGACAAGACCACCAGAGGGCGCTACAAAGTAAAATATGAAAAACTGCAACTGCAATAGCCCAGTCAGTGGCTTGTTTACTGATATTAAAATCCATTCCATCCAGTAACAACTTTATTCAACTGTATTTTATTGTTTGTATTAGCTTTATATTTGCAAAGAACAAATGCAACAGAATTGGTATTGAATAACAGATCACAGTAACTGTTCCTGCACACAGAGACTAGTTCACATGCACAGTATATAGAGACGATTTAAGAAGAGGTCCCTTAACTAGGTAAAGCCGCTTTGATTTTTGCCTATAAACATGCCTGCTTGAACAGTGGCAGACTGGCTCAGCGAGACGCTGAAAGTGTGTTGCTGTTTTGTTGTTGTGTGCTTCTAGTGAAGGATCATGGAACAATCTGAGCAGGCTGCCCCAGTCGGGTCCCAGGAGGTGAACCCGTCTTCATGCAGCAGCTTCGGGAGCTCGACATCCCAGAGGAAGCAGCCAAGCAGGTGACTGCCATCTTACTGTTGGGATATGAAGCCTCTCAGCCTGGATCCTATTGCTGCAAAGCCAGAACTATATAGAAATGTATACCAAGGGCTGAAACCATCCAGGAGGGTTAGACCCGTACTACTTACCAGACATGGGGGTTGACGTTCAAATGTTCTTTCATTTTGAACTAGCTGGATAATAACATAATTTGTACCAACTGGTACCAGGGTTGAGCGTCAGTTCCTTTGTAAAATCATTGCCAATTCCCATTCCCTTTTAATCCATTCCAATTCCAATTTGTTCAAAGCAATTATTTTGAAGGAATTGGGAAGTTGGGAATTGATTTTACAAAGGAATTAACCCTAACCTTGCCCGCTACCCCATTATTTTCTGCATTGGTTTTCTTTGCTTGTTTGATGTCCTTTTGATTGATCCAGTTATTTATAATGTACCTTTTGATTACAAAAATTGAACCAAATGACAAAATAAAATAAAAAATCCTTTCTTCTAGTGAAAAGAAAATGAAGTGGGCATGACTATATATGGACATACAGAAGATTAGTTTGCTTTTTGAGTGGTGTTATCTTTCCAATGCTACAATTGTTTTCTGCAGTTCTGAGTGGAGTATCTTCTGTAGACCTGTATAGAGGTCTGCAATGTTAAGTTACACACTCTCGCCATGTGTTTCTCATTTTGATGCGTTTACATGGATATTTCATGTTGCAGGCTCTTCTGCGCACAAGGAATGTGTCGGCTGAAGAGGCGGCTATGTATTACTTCAACAAGCTGGAGAATGAGGTAGGACCCATTTCACATCGTCGCTGTCCTGGGTGGGATCATTAAAACAAATGCATCATGCAGTCTTTGTAAGGGTTAAGAACCAACATAACCACATGCCCCTTTTGTTGTATTAGATCCAATCTGTGCTTTACTCTTGTATTCTGTGGGATCAGTTTGATCAGCTTTCTGCTGGGGAATCACAGTGGAATGCATCAACTGCTTCTTCATGGTTATCCTGGGATTACCCCTAAAAATAGGTGGTTGATGCAGATCAAGGGGATTAAGCCAGAGCTGTGAAATGCTGTAATATGCTGCAGCTGTGGCTTGTCCTGGTGAGGTATAGGCTGATCACATTGACCCGTATGCTGAACTACTGAGACCCCCAGGGACAATCGCATGAATGTATGGAAATAAAGGAAACCAGGTTAGATTCATAAGGTTATTGATGTTGCTATGGTAACACCGATCTTCACAATAAATAGGGGACCACTGATTGTGTGGATTGTGCTAATAAGGAAATGGGTTATCAGCTTATAGAAGTTTTTGCCTCAGAAGCCCATGTTAAAATGCTTTATAAATCTTATAACATGTTACCAGTATAGAGATGCTTCTAAAACAGCGTTTCCATCTGGTATTCATCCCCCATGAAGCTGAAGTATAGAATGCAGTAATCCAACCCCCTGGTGTGATTGTGCGATACTGCAGCTTTCACAGCCCTACATTTTGCTGGCTTGCATGTTTATGCTGCAGCAGCTTTTGGAATACATGTTCCCACTGAGATTCCCTGTAAATATTGCAAGTCATTGCCTTGGTGAAATGCTCCGGGGTGCTGAGTGTGACTCGTGCTACTCTTGCACAGGAGGAAGGGGATGAAGATCTCTGGTTCAAGATGGTGTTTGTCGTCAACATGGAGCTGTCCATGGGAGTCGGGAAGGTGAGCAACACAGCATTAAATATCTGAAGATACACTGACACTATCAGGGCTTAGTCTGTTAAATGCCGTAAGTTAGTCATGTGTACCCCACCCACACTACCTAGACAATAAATTCAATTTGAAAAGATGTCATTGTTAATTTATCTTTGTACTTAATCATAATCTCTTACTCTACATTTGTGCATTAGAAACTAAATAACGTGGGATGGGCACACAATGAAACCACTATTGCCATTGAAAGTCACATTTTCAACATGGATTATTTAGGTAGTGTGTAGGATGCAGTTTGCAGTAATCTTCAAAATCTTTTACAAATGTTCAGATATAAATATTCATATTATTATCTACCAGCAAATAGGAATGCTTACACACACAACTTGAACTTGTGTTTATTTTTAATGCAAATAATTTGAGAAATTTAACCTGATTGCTCAAATGTTGGATCGTGATCATTTACCTTGAACGATTTTTGTATTGCATTTTGAATGCTTTCTGCTTTGCCTGACCATGTGCTACCCTATCACAGTGCTGTACAGGCAGGTTTGGCTTTGTTGAAGAAGCAGCAGCTGTAATGTAGCTCTTCTCTAAGGTGTGTGCACTTGTTCAGGTGGCTGCTCAGGTGGGTCATGCTGCGGTAGGGCTGTACCAGGCTCTGCAGGAGAAAAACAGCTGGAGGGAGATGGCATGGAAGTGGGATCAAGCAGGGTAAGTGTGTCTATATCCTGTGTCTCTCCCTGTCTGGCTGGCTGCCTCAGTAAGAGGATTCTTGCATGGTCACCCCAGAGAAGTGAAATAAGATAGGCGTTAATCATGAATATTGCATCTCCGTTCTCTTATCTAATTGTGGCCTCATAAACTGGGCATAGAGATTAGCCAAGCTCATATTGCATGCCAATACAAACAGTGCAAGGCATTAATCAACCAAGACCTACTGAAGGAATATTTAAAATGATGTTGTCCATTTGAACACTATTCTGTTTGCAACATTTTTGCACAGTTTTTAATGGGATTTACCATCATAAAGTAAATTCATTTGTAATAAAAAAGAGTGGTTGCTGCATCTTTGTATTCTTTCTTTGACAGTTCCACTATATATTAACAGTAACAGTTCAGTCATAGCTTAGCCAACTGGGCACAGCACCACAAGGATCTGGTGGCTTTGGAATTATTTAAATGTTATGACAACAGAAATGAGTTTTTGAAAGCTGGTTTATTTAACCTAAAGCTTTATTGAACAGTTCTTGCTGGTCTTATTGGTTGTATTGCGTGTCCTGGTGTATAACAATATACCTCCCTCCAGGTTCAGTCCATCATGATTTCAATTGACCAGGTTTGTTCTGTCTCGTGGAGGAGTGTTTGGAGCTGGCTGAGTGCAGTCCCCTCACTCTACCTGTTGTTTCCTGCAGAGCGAAGAAGGTTGTGGTTCAGGGCACGAACATGGCTCACCTGCTGGAGCTCCAGGCCCTGGCCATGAGCCTCAGCCTGCCCACCTACCTGGTGCAGGATGCGGGGAAGACTCAGGTGCGAATCAACCTCAACATATTAGAGTCGTCATTTTGTGCCCCAGTGATATTGCTTTTTTTTTCTCAGTGCAAAACAAGAATTGAAAGTGTTTGTAGCTAACCATGCACATCCATCATTACATTGGTCTCAAATGTGCAGTTTTGAAAGAAACACATGTTTTAACAAAACATGGGATCTGGTATTTCTCTAGGTAAAAGAAATGTTTTTGCAAGCCATGGTTGGCTTGCACTTCCTGGGTCATTTAACCTGGAGGGTAAAATTGTCCCCATCGCTTCACTGGTGTCTTTTTTTAATACCCAGTCATCTTCCTCTGTTGAATGACATGGTTTCAGCCATTATTTGACACAGCTGAGGTAAAATAGCCCAGCAAGTGCAACCAGATAATCCAAGACTAAGACATAGAAACTGAGAGCTTCCTTTAACTTAATGTATTACCAGATCTTGTGTTTTAAAATGAAAATGCATTTATGCCATAGCACGTGTTTCTTTCAAAACTGCACATTTTAATATCTATGTAGCTACTGGCAGTGCAAAACAGGTATGATTTATGAAATTATTTTGTTAGCTACAATTACTTTTAAAGATAAAAATGATTTAGAAATACAACACAGGAATTGTTTTCAAATAAAAACAATTAACTTGTTTTTCCCCTTGAAATCTCAGATATTTTTTAAATGTGAAAAAACAAGTACTACTTGTAGTAGTATATTGTGCAGTATGTGACCCCAGGACCGCCAAACAAACCCTATTCACAGTGTAGAATTTAGCAGTCTTGCGGATCCATCATCAATGCATTTAAAAGAAAGATTTGAAAACAATGCAAAAGTATTTGAGAATAATGCCATACTATTATATTACACCTAATTGATGATTTAGGGGGTACTGACACACACCAGAAAATCCTCTTCCAGGTGATCTACAGCAGAGGTGTCAAACTCAGTTCCTGGAGGGCTGCAGTGTCTTCTGGCTTTCGTTCGACCCAAGCTCTCAATTACTTAATTGGTCTAATTATTTGATTAACTGGATGCATTTAAAACTTCTCTTCAGGCCTCACAATGTTTCATAGGTAGTGTACCTTGAATCAAGTGCATTTTTAAAACCATCAACTGTAAAACACCTTGAAAAATATTAAATGTCAAATTCAACAAATAATTAGATCAGTTATGTTAATTGAGATCTTGTTGGAATGAAAACCAGAAGACCCTGCGGCCCTTCAGGACTGGAGTTTGATACCCCTGATCTACAGCTACCAAATCTGTAGCTGCATGTACCCCTGTGACCCCATGTGACCCCTTGACGAATACGTAGAACAGAAATCACGTTTTCCAGCATTTTTTATTGTTTCTTTGTTTTTGTGTGTGTGTTTGGTTAGGTTGAGTCTGGATCCCGCACAGTCTTGGCAATCATTGGTGAAGAGGAAATGGTCAACAATGTTTCTGGAAGCCTGAAACTGCTTTGAAAACACTTCTGGCCACTGCAGAGGCAAACTGCATCGGCAGAGACGAACAGCAGGGGGCGGTAATGAGTTTCAGCAGGAGCGGCTGGGCATGCGGATTGTTATCTACAGCCATTTATTTTTCTCTCTTATCTTTCCGAGTCACTGTCTGGAGGCCACGGGAGGTGCTGCTCAGTCTCACAGAACCTGGTTTAAACCGGGATGTCCTGATCATGACATTAAAAAACGTGGCAGCAGGAGAGATCCTGGGCAAGGAGTAATAGCTTCATTAAATGACAAAGAACTGACCCATGACATCACCCCTGACCTCTCAATCCCACAGTCCCCCCCCAAAAAAATACTGTGACTGCTGTAGAATAAACAGTTACGTTTTAGTATATTATTGGTATTATAATTATTAACCAATATATTATCCTTAATTCAAGTCTAAAGATATTGTGCTTAGTAAGTTCAATTCTGGGGGGGGGTGAAATAAAAAACAAAATAACTACTTGGCGTTTTTCATCCCCCCTCCCCAAAAAAATATTACAAATAGCAGACACCTTGGTTCTAAAAGAGTCCCTTGTTTCCAAACACCATCTACAGGATACAAACTGCTACTGTGCCTACAGAAGGATAAATACTAGTCCCATAGTGTATGGGTTGAAAGCTGTTTCAAGGCCCTACAGTTTTGAAGAGCTACTTAATGTGGCTATATATGGTTCTTTGTTTAAGTGCTTCAAATAGTGACCAATAGCTAAACATAAATGCTTTTGAGAGCATCGACAGGAAAGTGACACTACCTGTTTAAGTAGAATTGTGTTTCTTTGCTGTGCTTTTCTCCTTGCAGTGCCATCTACAGACACCATTCATGCTTTATCGCAGTCGTATTTGATATTTTATGTATGTAACCAAAGTGTAAAACATGATTAAACATCTACAATTAATATTAAGGCATTTGAGCAATTCAGCTCTGTGTGAAAAGAAATGTAGACTCCATTTAATAAAATAAATAATATTTTCCCCCCATCAATAAATGTTGCAAACTCCAAGCCCTATAATAACTTCAATGGTTTCCTTTTCTACTTTTAAATTGTTGGTGAACATTCTTGGTTTGAAGAAAGTCTTGACTCAGAAATACCGGATTCAAGTCTGTATGTATTCTTTTAGAAGTCATTTTTGAGGGTTTTCTGTTCGTTGTGTTTTTGAGATTAAATAAATTCAGGTTGTTATTTTTTTTTTACACCAATGTATATCTGTCCTGTACAGTATGCAGTTTATAATATATAGTAGACCATGATGTTAATGTGATACAACCATCTGATATTTCTTTGTATCATATAGATTGACATTTTCACACCACTCTTGGTCAAAACGGCACTGAAGAATTTCAGAGCGGCCAAGCAGTTCCTAGTTCAAACCAGAAGGGGGCAACATGTATAGAGAAAATAGTTAACGTAATCTATAAACACCACATGATTTGTGTTATGTATGTTATTCCCCCTTCCCCACAGTGAAGCAGGTTGAAACACACACTGTCAAACTTACAATGATGTCTCAAAGGACTGGCTATAAAAAGAGGTTTAAACAACCAGCTGATTTTAGCTGTGAACTGGAGACCACTATAGACGTGGCAATGAAATTGCATTACATTGATTTTTGTTCTGTTAAGTAGTACAGTGTATTGCTGCCTATGATTACCCCACCCCCTATCGACAGTGCTTCGACTGGTGTATCTATGTGTATTGGTAAAACCCTGGCCTGTAAAGTATTTTTGTAACGTGCAAGAGTTCCAAGTTGTTTTCCATAACGAATATGACTGGCCGGTAGGAGACGCCACTGCGCTGTAACTGCTCTGTTCAGCGACGTTGATGTGAAGCCGCATTTTTCCCCCACTATTACTGAATCTCGCCTTGCGTAGTTGTTTGGTATATATCAAGCTATAAGAGTCATATTATAGTGTTGGTATCACGAGTGCGCTAAAACAGTTTTAGTTTATAATTATTTGTATTCAAATTTGCCAATAAATATTCAATTAATGCACAGATGTAGAAGGTTGTGATTAAGTACAAGATCGAGTAATAGTAAAAGATATGCTAAATTTAGAAATGCAAAAAAAAAAAAAAACAATTAAAATTGTCTGTCTCAATAGACAGTGACGTGCCACATTGAAACGATTGTAGGTGTGGTAAATCCATGTATGGAACATTAACCTGAAAGGGCTAGTTCCTGCAAACACGTAGGCATGAGAAAAAAGAAAGAAGAAAAACAGTGAAACGTGGCTTCCTCTGGCGGTCATTTTAACTGTCTGCAATACCTAGCGATGCCTGTTTATTATGGGCCCGCTTGGAACAAAGTCAAGAAGAGGATATTTATAAAATGCTTTTGTGGCTATAATATTCTCTTGATATGAAAATACTGTTTTATTCTCGAGTTTTTAATAGCAGACCAGTTAGCCAAGCTAAAAGGGGGCGGAGCGCTTCTCTCTGCTCCAGAAGATATTGTAGGAGTTTTTAGAAGGACAATGAATTCAATTTTAACAACAGACCACAAGAAGCCCCCTTAACAATGTAGGTACTACTTGAGCCGAATTGTTGTGCCCATATTTACATAACGGGTATAGGGTGGCGGTGCTTAAAAACACACTGAAGGGCCATAAAACCAGATGGTAGATATCAAATGCCTGCCCTTGGCGCCAGACTGGTAAATACTGAAGTTATGCAATACCTCAAACATTCCCAAAATGCATATAAACCGCTTCAGACACGTGCGATTAGTGCCCACGGTTACAGTATGGGATATGTGCATTTCAAATAAAATTGTATTTATTGGATTGATTAATTAATTAATAATCCCCTTCAAAGTGATACATGTTATAGTGTATTGGACTAGCCCTCATCGTGTGTTTAGAAACAGTTTAGCTTGATAAAACTTGACTTGCCTGTGACTGAAAACAGCGGTGTTGCATTACTCGCTGTAATTCGTCTAATAGAATGGGAAGGTTTGCATATACATTACACTCCATCTGCCATGAAAATGGGATTATTATACTCTGAAAAGATAACACACAGTGTAGTCGTTCCCTGGGAGAAAACAATTTAAGCAACCCTTTCCTGTGATTGCCGCAGAGCCTTTGTCATTTAACTTTCGGTATGCAGCCGGTTCAAAACGGAACAATGGAGGTATTGAAACTAGCCTCGCTTTCGTTTAGTTGCTGGGAGACGCGGAAAAGGTCGATCCAGGGAAGAGATTACTCATGTGTTCCAGTCTGTTGGACAAAGGTCATCCTTTTAACACACGCAGTACGCTTCTGGAACATTCTTACTGAGGAAGATGGGTAGGGACGAGAGAGAACGTGCATGGGTTTATGTTACAAGACAAAAGCGTCTCACAGTTCATAGTAGTATAAATGTGGTTATTATGGGGGTGGGGATTATATTTTGTATGGTAGATAGTGAAAATGGAGTTAGCAGTTTTCTAAATAAACCTGGTTTATGCATAAACCGTTTTTCTCTCCGTTTAATCGTGTGAGGCAGCTAGTGATAATTAGTCTACATTTTGCAGTCAACACTGCAAGTATGTGTAACTTTCAGTTGGACCTATAAATACAAAAAGGCCAATGAATACACGTTTTAACAAAAATGTAAGCTGAATCTGGTTGCATATGCTGGAGATATCCTCAGATTTCTTGTTGCTGCGACACTGCAATGTGGAGGAATTCTCAGCGTGTGTGATTAGGTGGTGGCACAGGAAGGACACGAACAAAGGATGTTAAAAAGAGGAAATTGTAATTTTGTACACTACAGACTATTATAATATAGTAACCTCTGCCTCCATCCGTCCTCGATGCAGTATTACAGTGCACCAGAATTGTTTATTTCCAAAGTTTTTTTTTTTTTAACAGACCTCTGATTTTATTACCGTCGTTTGTCTATGGAATGTGTTCACACACACATAGCCTTTAACATAATGGCTCTCAGGAAGTCATTGCCGGTGGCAGACTGGATTTTACAGTAAATGATGCACATTAAAGGTGGCTTTTATTGCTTACCACACACAGCACTTTGACTAGGGCTTATTTGGGATACAACGAAAACTTGCGCTTGAATGCAGTTAGGCAGAAGATCCAGAATATATATATATATATATATATATATACTGAAATCAAAAACCTATCGAGTATTACCAACCAAATGCCATTTTTTTAAACCAAAATTACCGTGTGTTTTTCCACTACTACTTTCTAAAATGTGCATTCGTCGGTTTTTGATTTTGGATAAAGTTGGGGTAGGGGTAGCGCAGTAGTACGTGCTGTTTCGCAGGCGTGCCTGTCTGCCTGCCACGCTGCATGTCCTGACGTACCTAACCGGAATTTATTGTATGGCAGCTCTTGCTAAACAAACACCCAAGAGGTGCGCCAAGCAATTTCTGATCTGTATCAGCCCCTCTGAGTTTGGTAAACGCTATACCATCACGCCGCATTACATCAATGTATCTCTAAATTATGTTATCAGTGTGTATATATATATATATATATATATATATATATATATATATATATACACACACGATTTTTAATAAGTAAACATATTTCCTTGAAAGCAAGACGGTCGAGAAATATCCATAGATATAGGTGCAGCATTCTGTAAAATGTTAGGGAAACAGAAAGACAAATGTCTGTAATCATTCAGCAAATCAGAACATTTCATTCACGCACCTTTGTTTCTAAGATGGTGTTATTTCAAGACATTTTTAAATGTCATTATTTTGGAAACTATGAATAATGCATGAATGCTTGGGACCAAGACTGCATTAAATGTATTTCAGTTATCAGTCCTGTATAAAAGTATTAATATAAATTGTGTTTGTGTTCCTGGTGTATATCTTCACTCGTTTACACGCAATCCACATGTAAAATAGTGCACCACAAAAGCAACACTATCCCAATGTGTTGCTAGTTAGCGTAAGCTTGTTTTTACAAAAGCCATTTTATCCAACTTTAAGATATCCACCACAATCCATTTTTTTAGATTTGTTAATATAACCACTCCCCTACAGGTCTAATCGTATGTAGCTATAATGTATAAAGCTATCGAATACATAAGTTAAAAAACACTGCTCCCTCAGGTACGTTGAAGGTTACCCTCCATCAGTCGTCAACAATTCTGTTAAATATCAAAACAGCCCGTAGCAACGATTCTGCCCGCGTACACATACAAACCTTTATTTCCCATGGCAGTCAGTACTAACAATAACAAATACAATACCGTTGCCCATAAATACCTGATGTATACATCTGCATGACAGCCTGACTTTAACATACAGTATGTGTAAAAACATAAGATGTCAGAGAGAGAGAGAGAGACAAACACACACCAAAGATCATAAATTATCTGGCCTCAGTAATAGATATGTATTTATTCGAACACTTCTGTTTTGCGGTGAAAAATAATAATAAAAAAAACACCCATTTCCAACAATTATAGTTTGTCACATGTGGAATGAGTCACTCTGCTTAAAATATAACTGGGATGGGCATTGTAGTTCTGTCCTCCAAGCGTCAATGGAACAAAATGATTGGGTAACGATACGTCGGCACTGGGCTCTGGTGTGCAAAAAACCCTGTCAATGAATAACAGGGCCATTTTTTTCAGTGCAAGGTATTCCAAAATGTTTTGTTATTACGTCTTCCAACTAACTACGCGCATTTTAAATTGCCAAACGCAAGTTTTTGTTTAAACCTCGAGGAATAATTAATAATTTAATCAAACTCCCACCTCTGTTTCAACAACAATACATTTCAACTCGTCGCGTATTTACCATCCGCTTTTATTTACATTAAATCACGGTGCTGCTATTTATTTAGTAAATGTATCTTAAATGTGAAGTAGCGCTGGAAAATACCGAAGAAAACCATTTTGCTGGCGCTAGAACAAATTACATAACTCATCCGTCAATAAAAAATACATAAATATTATCCTGCTATTTTTATGCTGCTGACAAAATCTCCAGAATGTGTGATCCCCACAACACCGACGTTACATTAACCCGTCAATCGCCGTCTTTGTGTTCCAGTTATGACGGGGTGGAATTTCGTCCAATAGCCATTCAGTTTGCCTTTCTCTTTGCTTTCATCCAGCCCCTGCCGCCCACCTCTTTAGAACCCCGTCGACTACAACAAGGCTTGGCTTTCCCGGACGCCATCTTGCACAGAAGCGCACAAAACAAAATTGTACATAGAAGAAAAAAAAATACCTCTCGCGTATCTTCAACAACCAAACCGAGAAAAAAAAAAAACACAAAAATGAAACCACCAAATGTACAGTACGATACATATAAACCATCTAGATCGTGTTCTCGTCGTTGCTCATTTTTTTATCCCATCTTTGTAACGCTATACACACATATCACGTCCTTCGCTCGGCTTTCATTTCTTTGAGTGAGAGATAATTTCGTAAAACCGGGGAAGTTCTCTCTCCAGCGGGAGACTGCCCTGAAGGCCAGACAACACTGTCCACCAATCCCTTCATCAGCCTTGCTTAATCGACACCCTCTCTTCCAATCAGATCTATGGACAGGCGGAGCTAACCCTATTCCTACTGGTGTAGCCCCTGCTTGGGAGCCCAGGAGAACCCGTGGCAAGGGGTGTTGTATAAGATGTGTCACTTTGGCAACGTAGCGTCTTTTGCTGGAGGGTGCGTAGGCTATATATATATATATATATATATATATATATATATATATATATATATATATATATACACACACACACACACACGTTTTAAGAAATCACATTTTCTTAGAAGCTCCAGAAATAAAACATAAGTTCACCTTCGCGAATACAAATGTATATATATATATATATATATATATATATATATATATATATATATATTTCCCCTCCTGAAAAGTGTCCATATCAATTCCGTTTCAATCCCACCTAGGTTTGCTTCTCTACCTCTCTTCTTTCTGAGTGAAGCAAGCTGCTGAATTGTCAACCCCTGGTTTAAGATAGTCTCCTCGCCCTTGGGGTGGGGGAGAGACGGCCTGATCCTCCAATCAGTTTTCGGTGTTTGAGTTTCAGATATTGAATGACACCTATGTGTCGAATGATATATGAGAAGGCGGGTCTATGGGTAAGCCTCCCACGGGTGAGCCCCTGCCGCGGTGCCCGGGAATCCCCGTGTGTTGGTGTGTGTCAGTAATGTTGGATCCCGCTGTTGGTGCCGGTTAGGAGGGGGATGGGCGGCACTGCGAATCTTGGAGGAGCTCAGAGAGAATCAGAGCCTGTAACTTCACATAGAGTAGTACATCTCCCCTTATAAACACCGGTTATAAAGCATGTAAACAACATTATAAACGGATTTAAACACTGGGGCCCAAAATTAGAGAGGCAAAGGGATCGCTGGGCCAGATATAGGACTGTGAATACAACTTCCCACCCCGCACACGGGACATTGAGAAGGGAATCGGCACACCGGACCAAGGAGCGCACTTTCCTGGGTACGGTTTTTAGGAAATACCGTGGCTCTGGCAAGGGCCTTTTTCAACGGTTTTCTCTGGATGTTGGATTGTTTTTAAACTTAAAAGAGAAAAACAAGTGGATATTAGGTTTGAACTGGGGTGGAGAGGCCTGAAAAGGTGAGTGTATATTATTACGATAAGGTTTTTAGAAGTATTTTTAAGGTTTTTGTGTCTTGGGGTGTATGCTACGTTAGCACGTATTTTTTTCAAAATAATTACCCATAAACAAAATAAATAGGTGGTATATGGGTTACTTATTGGGTTGCTCAATATTGTATTTGTCCACTGAAGTGAGAATTTAAAGTTTTTCACAGGGCTTTATGTTATGCTGTCTTAATTGATAATGTAAACAATGCGCCCTATTATTCTACTTTTAACTGATAAATAGCTCGCGTTTCATAACGCAGTGCATTTAATCTGTTTGAAAGGCTTAACACGTTTATTGCAAAGATTTACAGCTGATTTTTAGGTTGGCTATGGTTGTTTCTTTACTGGGACCTACTACATAGGGTTAATGAGGGGAAAAGTTCCAAGTTTGCAATACATTTTAAACAATCAAACAACACTAATTATTATAGTTGGCAATAACAACATGTTTAGAGTGGGTTGTAGAATGTAGTGTTGTCATGTAAGTAATCTACTGTGGAAACCGTTTAAAAAGGCCATACTGATTACTGAACTGTGCATAGCAAACGCATTGAAAATGCTAGCGTTAATTACGAGTAACCTTAACTTTCTTGGACACATTTATTTCGTTACCCACATTGCTGTGTGGCATTTCGCCTTGGGTGGAAAACAATCCCAATGAACTCGAACGCTTTATGCCAGGATTACGTGCACAATTTTTTTTTAAATTTGTGTTTTTCTTTACACTATTCCCAGGTTAACCTGGGTATTAAAACTACAAGCAATCGTTATTAATAAACAGTAGTTTTTTTTTTTTTTTTTTTTTGTATACCCCAAGTGTTTTAAATATCCAATGTGGTTTTATTTTTTAATTAAACTTTATTTGACTTTGTATAGCTTAAAATAGAGCACTGTCCCCATTGATTTTCGTTTTAGAGTAACGTGGATAGATGGTTGCTATTTGTGAAGAGCTGTTTCCTTTTTTAGCCTCCATTTTTTATTTCAACAACAAGTGAGATGAAATGAAGAGAGGGAGGTCGGGCCTGTGGCAGCACTGCAGAGCCAACAGGATCCAGACATGTATTTCCAGAAAACTACAATGTGGAGATCACATTTTATACTGGCTGCAACACGAAAAAGAATATTACACACGATTCTACCATAACAGTGCAGAACAAACGTTTTAGGATTGAATATGAATACAGAATATGTTGTTTTAACCAGTAATGGGAGCTTGCTTTACACCTTGGTTTTATTTAATAAAACCATTTTCATTCTATATTTGGGGATTTAGCTTGTCCTAACATGGATACCCTTTTCTAGCTGACAGCTGTTTATATAAAAACACCCTAAATTTGTAGGCTTTGGAAGTGGGTTTTGACCTTATGACCAAGTTCAAGTTTCCCCAAATAAATATATCCTAGAAAATGAGCAGCTGTAATAGCAATAATCGAGCTCTATATTTACAATTTTGAAGCAGTGCTGGTTTGAATGATTAATCAATGACAAAGGTGGCTATGAACACATTTTTATTTAGCTGCCTGGAGACAAAAACAGACACATTCCACAGTGTTCAAGCACATTATTATTATTGTTATTATTAGGACTAATGGCAATTGTCAGTCTTTTACTGTGTCTGTCTTTATTTTCAATTTTCCCATTAAGTTGTTAAAACTACATGTTTTCTTCGGTGTGATTTACATCACTAACAGATGAGTAGGTGTGGGGAATCATAGATAATCAGGAAGCTCAGATTTGTTATTTCAGTGTTTTTTACTTATATTTTTACCACACTTAAGTTTAGTCACCATGACGGCTGCATCCAATTTGCTTTCAGTACAACCCTATCGATCATTTGAAGCACTCTTTCTTCATAATAATATAATACAACAAATAATAAAAACTCAGTCATTTAGATTTAACTGCCCTGGGAAATCTCACTAGCTGCAGACATGGTGTGTTGGTCATGTGCTAAACACCTCCTCCATTAACAGGAAAGGAAAGGAGACACTTCTTTTTTTTTTTTCCTTTCAGTATGTGCAACCTATTAATCAGTCCATTTTTTTAAATGTGGTGCTGTTTTCATTAGATTTATGCTCCATAGTCCTCAAAGGATCCAGTATGTAGTACAACATTTGAACTAAGTCTTACCTTTTGCAGGTAATTTTATAGGTATTATAATGTGAACTAAAGACTTCCATTTACACTGCTGTACTGGAAAATGGCTGCATTAGTAGACCTAAGGTTATGTGACAAGACAGGTCAGGGGAAGGCCCAAGTTGTATTTTACTCTAATTCTCTAATCAACAGTCTGGAGTGTTCCCATAGCAGGACCGGAATGGATCTCGAGGCCCAAATTGAGTACCAATGCCCATAGATCATCATTTAGCATTGAAGGCATTAGCTATCAACCAATTTACTTAACATTGAATAACCAATTGTTAATAGTATAACTATGAGAATGTTTAAAATACATTATATTTTGGTCATTACAAAGTGGCATGGCTCTCCTAGATTATAGAATTATCTATCTTCACAGTAAAACAGGCAACAAATATTTTTGATGAGCACCCTCACTTGGGCTTCTGTTGGAGTGCATGGTTGCAAGCACAATAATACCTTTCTTTATAGACGCACATACCAAACTACAGGGCTTGAAATTGGAGATTGACCTGCTAATCTGAGCTGAAGCATTTATGACTCTTGGTCCCCTGTGTGGATTCATCTGTCATTTAAAAGAGAGCGAGGATGAGAGTAGAAGAATTGAAAAGACATGAAGATTGAATCTGTGCTTTTTCATGATACAATTTCAGTACAATTGAGCTCTGAGTAAAAGCATTGGCGAGGCTTGTGCCCCAGTCATAAAGACTCGAATCAACCTTCCCATTCACTTCTTTGTCAAATGATTTGAAAATGCTGTGTAATGTTCGTAGTGAAAGAGAAACACACAGGCATATGCCTTGGCAGCAAATACTTAATGATTTTAATTACGACACATTCTGCTTTCTGCTGTAAATGGCTGCCCTTGCACAGCACATACACATTTCTTTCTGCTGCCCATTCTCTTTAATTTAAGTTTAACAGTGTATCTGTGTTTGTATCTGTGTATCTATCAAAGTATAAATCACGTGCAGGTTTGATGCCAAATGGTCATTCTAAATGAAAACCTAAATTGATTGTGTCTTTTGTGCATGAACCAAACCTATGCATCTGAATGGTGTATTATACTGTATATCTACAATATTCTCAATATTGAGGAAAACTAACTACTTTAAACAAACCATACAGTCAGCAAGGTCTACCTTAGAGTGTGCATGAGCTTAAAGTGGAGATTAACTGACACTTAGGAACTATATTCCACTGAGAAATAGGATATTTTAGTATTGAACAGACAATGCAGCAGCTATGCTAATATTTTACTAAGCAATTTGAAATGGGGGAAAAAATTCCCATACTAAACAGAACTATAAAAACAAAAAGGCTTGCAAAATGTAATCATTAATAAGCAGCTTTTGAAAACTCCACAGGACCAGAATTTGCCATCTTATACTCTTTTCACACAGACAAGTTACGACTGTTCCGAACCGACACTGATGCAGCATTTTGGTCTGTGTGAATTGCCTATACCGTCACAGAGCCGTCATATTTTATGCCGTCTCTGAACCACCTCGCTAGGTGGTTCAGAGACGGCACTGAACCGTCTCAACTCCTGTGTGAAAGGCTATGCCTGCACTGGAGGGCTATAGTGGGCGTGGATTGAAAGTCAACATCCCACGTGACTGTACCGGACGTGTTGGGTATTTTTGTCATTTGGTGTTACACGCTTTCATTTTTTTCAAATACAATGGCTGATTAAGAATGAGGTAGTAGGCTAATTGGAGTCTGGAATAAGTTAAGGAATTGTTAACTTTACGGGCTGAAGAGGAGGTGACTTCACAAATTAGAAGGGCGGTGTATGATGCTGTAATTAATGGGAGAATCGCCGTTGCCATGAAAACGAGCTATGGGTTTGAAAATTATACTCGCATGATCCCTTTGGCTGTGTGAAAGGGTTATGATGGTATTATACCGGCATAGACTGTGTCAATTCGTGCTGTGTGAATGGGTATTTAAAATAACTTTTTAAACGTCTGACAGCTCCGTAGCGGCATTTGTGTGTGAAAAGGCTTTAGATAACTTAAAATATCAATGCCACATTCAGTTAAATTGTTTGCATGTTTACGAAGCCTGGATGTAAAAAAACATGTTATCTGAATGTATCACAGTTTTAAGGTTGTCCTCCCTGATGCCAACAGTTTTTCAGAAATCTGATGGCCTTGTGATTTTTAGTTTATATTTTGTATATATTCTTTCTGTTTGGTTGGTAATTGAGGGATCATTTAAGTTTTTATTGGTCTTTTTTTTTTTTTTTGGGGGGGGGGGTATAGTATGATAGTGTCTTTCTTTTTCTTTTAAACACTTTTAACATACAGAATAATGTAGTCCACACTTATGATGACCTACAATAGGTGTGTGTGCATTGGTTACATTTGAATGGCAGGTATTTGGAGCAGCAGTTGTTTTAAACCCCAAGAGAACTGAATGCAGAAATCTAGCTGTAGGCTTTAAGGCCTTAAGAGTAGGCCTGGATCACAATGTCTTTATGGTACTGCTATTAGATCGCCTTGGAGTGCTATATTTTCAGTTTTACCTCCAGTTCTTTTAGCAGAATGCAAGATTCTCGGTAGTACACCACTATTTATTTGGTGCATGCAACATCGCAATTAAGGGTTTGGACGTGGTCAGGACAGTATGTTGCACAAGATGAAGTTCCTTTCTTATAAAATGTACATGGATATTGGATGCTGCAGATTCCATTATGCAAGTGTTTATTTGCAGCCTGCATCATGTGTACTGAAAGTCCTTGACTTTGACCTGCTCTCTCTGCTGTTTCACGTCTGGTTGGTGTATTGCATGTCATATTGTGAAGCAAAACTGGTTATTAATTATATGGCATTGCTATGCTTTAACCGTTTGTTGACTTTTGATGTGATAATGCCCAGCGTTGAAAGCCTTGCAAGCTTTCACAGAAACAAACGTACATTCAAACAAAAATCTGTGAAAACAGTACGTGCAATGGTAATGCAGCTTTTCCACATCATAATGTGTGTGTGTGTGCAGTTTTCTGTTGTTGCTGCTCATGACTTCCGTAGCTCAGTCTGCATAATTTGGCCTGTTAGCTGCATAGTAACTAAATAAACTCCAGGCTGGGTCAACAATGATGTGTTCCCAACCTTCCTTTTCTGCTTATAAAAAACTGAAAATGTCTCTGGTACCAGTGCTTTCACTGATCATATCAATCTGTCTGTCACACTCTACATGGTGAACACAACATTTGTATTGGATTTGCCTATAATCTGACGTTAAACCTTTTTTTTCCTGCCTATGTTTTTCTGTATTTAAAATGGCTACCTTTTTCCTGATTAAAACATCTGGGATGACCCAGCTTATGTGAGTATATAGAAAGCTGACACCTGGATCATTTTTTTTTTAGTTGAAAAAGCACAGAGGCTCAGTCATGTGTCAGTTTCTTGGGCATATTTAGTCTGCTTTTGCGTTATACTGGTGTATGTCGGCCCCTTACAAAAACAAATAGAAAAAGTTGTGGTCTGTGTTCATTACGTTGAAACACAATATATAGAATATCCCCCTTTCTTGATTAGAACTACGTTGCTTATTTGGGGATTACCTCTTGCAAAACATTTTTAAAACAAGAAAATAGATTTAAACAAGCCTTGCTGTTGTGCTTCGTCTGGGTGTATTTAAAACCTGATATGAATGTTGTAATCCCCAAGTAGGCCTCTTGGTAAATCTTTAAAGAATTTTCATATCAGGGAAGGTTTGCAGGTAATATAGCTATGGTTAGGAGCCAGAAAAACAGGTTTAGAAGTGATGAAGAAAGTATTGAGATTTTAGGAGGTGGGGAAGTGCATGGAGTAATGGAACTGTAACTAAGCTGCTGATTACCATACAGAGAAAAGGAGAGAAATCAGCAAGTTTTTTAGGCAGCGTGCAGAACCTCTGAACCTGAAAGAGTTTTGTGAGGGATACAATGTGGTGTGTGGAGCAGGGAGCTGGCACATTTCCATGAGAAAGAGTCAGGATTCCTGCACAGCTCAGTCTGAGACAGAGAGGGGGAGGGGAAGTGAAATGCACTGCTAATGTGTGGAAAAACAACCCATTCATTGCTAAAAGCATCTTTCTAAATGAAGTTGGTGTATTTGGGTGTTGATAATACAGTTTGTTATAAAATATGTTTCGTACAGAAAATTAATATAAGTTAGATTTTGTGAATATTCATATGGTAAAGCCAAAGTTGTAACCTTAACACACCTTAGGAAATACCAGGTTTTATGTGTTGCGTAATGAGATGGCTTGTAAAATATTTTCTAACAGCTTTTGCAATTGGGCGGGCGGAGTAAACTCTGTGGCATACAGAGAATACTATTATGAAGCATGTGGGTTTTGTTTTGTTCCCAATGATTTCCCTAGACTGTAGCGTAGAGTTGAGTCTGGCGCATCTACTTTCAATAACAGGAAAAACTAGTATGTATTTATGTATTTATTTATTTATTAGGGGTGGGCAACGATATGAAAATTGTATATATCAATATCGAAGTCTTCCAAAACCCAGAAATACAAAAACACAATTGCAATATGAAACGTATGTAAACGATAACAGATATTTACATATGAAAAGAAATAACTTACTTTAACTTGGTGGTGCTTTGCTTCACAATATCCATGGAGAAAAACAAGGTTTTTACTATTCCATCATCAGCCACCTCAAAACCGAAATATTTCTATACTTCACTGCCTGCACACAGACTTTGTAGCCAATCCAGCAGTAATTGAATCTTCAGCTGTTGCGTGTAAATGCTGACTCAGGACACCTCTACTAAAAGTATGAAGTACAGCGTCATGCCGAATTTTGCATTATTTTGATGTTTTCAAAATGCATCTCATTTATAATACCGAAAGTCACATTTTAGTGGAAGTAATCACACAGACAAAATGCAATGCACCTCTGACGCATGCGCATATCTCACGATATGTAAATTATCTATCGTATTAAAATATTGATATTGGTGCCCACCCGTAATATTTATAAAAACTCTTGTGTGCTTCTTTGCCAGGTTGCCCAACAATGGTTTGCTGATTTAAGAGACAATGGTGGCTAGGAGCCCACCGAGTTACAATGAATCATCCTAAATGAGAAGCATAGCCCACTTGATGGCAAGATGGCCTTTACCTTTATGGCTCCTTGTCTTGGGATCCATTCAGCCATCTTCTAGAGGTAACATGGTAATTGTAATATTTAAGTACATCTATATGTGTTACAGATACTCCTGACTAAAATGTGTACTAATTTTAGATAGAACAGTGTAGTCTAATCATTGGTTCTTTAAAGTGGAACAGTCTCAGTTCAAATATTCCAAAATGGTACAGTTTTAAATTTCCTTTAATTAATGTAAAGTGTTTTGCGGTGTAAAAGAAGTAGGGTAGACTGGGGTGATGCAGTAATTGTTACAGTACAGCACATTTTGTTTATATCTGTGAACTCATGAATAACTGATGTTTTGAAGTATAGAATTGAGAAGATCTACAAACAAAGCAATGTGTAATTCTGTGCATTTCTCTCCCGTAGATTTTAGTGCATAGAAAAACTAAAGAAAACACAGATGTTTGGCCTGTAAATTGAAACAACTGACAGTCATCTTTTCCCATTCAGTTTAGAGTTTGTGTCTAAATGTTAGTTTCTCAGAGGTATATTTTAGAATACAAAATGGATATGGCCATCTTAATTCTGTTAAAAAAAAATAAACATAAGAGCTGGCTAAAATTCCTTGAAAGAGCCTGGTCTGTGAAATAAAAAAATAAATACTTAACCTGTCTTAGAATTTCATGCTCTTGTGTTTTTAGACAAAAGCTGTTTTAAACGACATGATTATGGGTGTTCTACAAGTGGGTGTGCTCTGTGATAGAGGAGGAAATGGCTGAATGAGCCTTATCTGTGAAATGACTAACAATATTGCCCTCTAAACACCTGAGCAGTGAGTCATAGTTTAGAAACCACTATGTGGGTCCTCGCTGCAGAGTGAATTTCCTGTTCAAATGTCCTTAGGCAAGACCAGCTTTTCATTTGTTTATAAATGTAAAAATACAACAAATAATAAATCCAGTTAAAAATGCTGTAATAGTTTACCTAGAATATATTCCAGTTGCCTGCACAGACACAGCAACATAACTTAAGATGGATGACACTTGTAGAGTGGGCTCTAAATGGGAGACAGGATATAGGATAACTGCTAACTGCAGGGAAGTGAGTTTTTAGCTTTTTGCTGTGTTTGATTTGAAACACACATTTGATTTGTCCACACATTCTTTCATCACTTTCCCAGTTAGCTCTGCACCTTGAGGGAAGCTCTAGAATGCCTAGCATTTGATAATACATTTGTACTATTAGAGATGCAAGTTGGTTATGATCGGTTCAGTTTTTTATCAACTCTTTCAGCTGGTTTTGAGTAAAATCAAAATGAATTTATTTATTTATTTATTTATTTATTTATTTATTTATTTATTTACAAATAATTGACAAACAAGCTCAAAACAATGTTACTGCATCAGTCATACCATACCAATGTGTTATACAGTTATCCAAACTTGGCTTGATAATGCCCCAGTGGCTATAGTTGTAATTAAACATTTAATTTATAAAATAAAAATTGTAAATAATAAATATATAATTAAGTTCTACCGAGTTCAAATGTTTCCAATTCTTGCTGAAGTTTAATTTTGTTTTGTATTTGTGTGTGTTGCATATTTAGCAGGTCGAGATCTGTACCTGAAAGTAGAATGGCATTCCGACAATCAGAATCGTTGTAGCAACACTTCCCATAAACTTCAGTCCTGCGTAGTCACAGTAATTACTCCATTTTGTAGGTCTCATTTTTATATGGCTGATCTCTTTATTCTGACTTGGTAGGATTGACTCTGTGACTCTCAGTTTAGAGCATTTAAATGACAACTGTGCACATCAGTTCCGTAATATATCCTACTAACAAAAAAGTCACATTAGACTGTGTTTCAGTAGTGTAGTCTACAGATTACTGTGACTTGCAGTTTCTGGCATTTATGCTGTGTGTCCCACAAATGCATTTAGTTTTACAGTAAAATAAAATTCCTTGGTTTCTGTTTGCTGCATTCTTTCAGGATTTTTACCTTTTGTTTACAAGACTGTTTGAGACCCTTCCCCCATCAACCTGTGAACCAAATAATGTCTACTTATCAGAAAACTAAGATTGCAGATACCGTTTTGTAGGAAACACCTGTGTTTATAACATCTCGGTATTCGCAACTGTCTCAATGTCAAAAATTTGGCATATAATTCTTCTTAATGTCTCCAGTGTTGAAATGAGTTTTAGTTCACATTCTTGTATCCCAGGGTTTTGTGGGATCTCTACCAGCTGGTGGTAGAATGTGAAAATATCTTGATAATAAAGAGGTTATTGCACATATTAGACCTTAACCTTGTAATGTATATGTGTGAATTCATCACAGGCAGGAGAGGAAAGTGTAAACTTAGAAAAAAAAAAAAAAGAAAAAAAAAGGCGAGGTAAGTATGTTGGTGACTAAAGTAAAAGAAAAGTGATTCAGTAATGTACAAAGACAAAAAGGACCTGGACAATGCAGTGCTATAGGCCTAATGGAGGGGCCCATAAGTAGGGCCACGGAAAATTCACGATTTCACGAATTTGACGGAAATCGTGTATTTGATTCCTACCGTGAAAAACTCAAACATGGCAAAAATTGCACGCTGCTTTTTGTCAATTCCACCAAACTTTGTGGATGCAGAACAAGCAGTTTCCGTATATGGACAGGTTTTTACACCACAAAGACAAACCACGAGTGTTGAAACTGCAAGGTGCACGATGCTGGCCTTCAACAAATAACTAGTTTTCTACTCACGGGCCAGATAATTATTGTGTTCCTGTTCTTCTTCAGATTATTTTGTATAGGTTGATTTGCTGAAGTAGCACGATGTTATGTGGTTTTAAAATGTCATATATAATTTAGTGTGTGTAAAGAAAAACACAGTTTCGGTTTTGTCACTTGCACTTAACCCTGTTTTTAACATTTTGTTTTTCAAAGTCAGCATAACGCTATACAACACAGTCTGTTTAATTACTGTATGAACATAGCCTTTTGTAAAAGTTTTAAACGTTTACAAAACTCGACAATGTTGCCGAATTTGTCATTCAAACTTGTTTTGTTTTAATCAGTTTTGTCTGCTTGTTACTTCTCAGCCAACACATTTAAATGACCCATGTTTGTTACATTTTAAAAGATTGTTTGAATCATTTTTTTTTTTAATTGTCATTCGTGAATTTCTTGAAAAAGTAACTGAATTTTCCGTGGCCCTACCCATGTGTCGCACATGTTTTTTGCAGACTTACTGTGATCTACTTTTTTTAAAAAAAATAATGATGCCGCAGATTTTTTGACAGTTATTTACCTTTTTAGTTTGTAATTTTGAAAAGTTATAATCTGCATGGATTATGGACAGTTATAGTTTTCTTGGATGGTGTTGATCCTGCTGTAAAGGTCCTAGGCTTGTGTGCTGCATGGTTGAATAAGAGTGCAGTAATAAGGCATATGGATGCCCGATGCTTCATTTAAGAAGTCCATCCATTCTGTGAGTGCATTTTAGTGAATTCTGGTTCCAGCTACTGTAGGAGGAACCTGCAACAAAAGACATGCCCTCAACAGTGTGTTTTCTTTCAGGGAATCCAGCGCAGTATCATACTATGCGCAGAGAAGTACTTTCTTTAAAATGTCTCCCTAACCTCTTCTGTTGGTCATTCAGCAGCCTCTTTGGGGCTCCATTCACTCAGTATTGCATTGGGGTTGAGTTTTAAATACAATTGAAATCAAACAAACAGTGAGAGAGGGGTAGCGTTTCATGAATTCAGTTTAGCCACCATGCCTTGACCCATTATTTAAGAATGTGCTTGAATTTAGATGCGTCAATTTAAAACAGACTCCTAAGATTGCTATATACTGTGTATGTGCTGGTGTTATGTGGAGCATGTTTAACAAACTTTGGTGGAGATGCTGTAATCCTGCTTTGCCTCTACAATAAGTGTGTTTTCTGTATCTAGATACATATACAGTGGGCTGCAATATCATGTATTCACAAGGGATACTGTACGTACATTGTTTTAACAGCCATGAACTGGCAGGTGGCTAGTTCGTGGATTAATGTGTTGGAAGAAAGCGTGTTGTTCATTCAGCCAACAACCACAAAGCTAAATTTGGACACAGGACTGGGAATTCCTGGCAGATTCTAAATCGGTCATTTTCCTCCTAAGAACCCTCATTATTTTGTCACTGTTGATCTAACTTGGATCAAGTTTAGTCCCCCACCCCCCATATAGTCTAAAGTTTAAAATAACTATGTTTATTGTGCATTGTTAAGCAGTCCTTGCATTGCTGCTAAAACAGCTGATCCTTGGGCAATGTGAAATACAAGTTATCCAAGCGACAAGAAATGTAAAGTTAAATTGAGACTGGTATGTTTTAACATTGACTGACTATTTATCTTCAATTGTTTATCTTAATTTAATAATTGATTGCTAATTTGCTCGTTATGGAAATGAATACAAATTTGCCAGTCTTTTGTCTGCTTTATACTTTGATTGAAGGCAATGTTAAGCCAAAATGCGTAGTTTTTTTTGCATTTTTTGATATGCGAGTTGCAGGGTTTCCTCCCCTTTTTTTACCATTCACACAGTTCTCAAAAATGGAGTGAAAGTGACCACAAAACGTTATCAGGTAACAAGATGAAAAACTAGGACATGTATCCAGGGATCTGATTACAGAATTTTTCTGCTTTAAAATGTAGGCTATTTTCCTGTGCCATTGCAGTCCTTTCTTCTTCACACACTGTCAGGTGTGTTTTTAAGGCTTTATTACATCAGTTTTGTTAATGTTTAACACAGCCCAGTGAAAGCAGAGCTTTTTTATGCTTTTTGTTAATATCCAAATAAGGAAACTGTTTATGGGAAAATGCCTCAAAGTAACTATCCTTGTTTTTTCCTAAATGTTGTACATTCATTTTCATTGTAAAAAGAACAATGATAAATAGGCAAATTAAGTTCGCTCTCTGCAAGCATAACCTCTTAATGAAAATGTTTACAATTTTAACATTTGCATTGAGTACTCTGCATTAAGGCAAACCTGTGTACAGAAAAACCCATGAATACAATGAGTTTTAAATGATTTACTTTCTTCCAGCCCAAACCAGCAAGCAGGTAGCACTTTACATCATAGTGAAGCACTAAATAGACATGCCAGATTAAAGAAAAGAAGTCTGCATAAACACAAATCAATTTTGATTAGTGCAGGGTGGCAACCGAGAACATTGTAAGGTTGCACAAAAAATGTGACTGTACTGGATTTCAACAATACATACGGTTTGCCTTTTCACACTACTATATTTATTCAGTGTGTTTTTTTTTTTTTTTAGGATAGCTTCTAAAGTATTGAATTCCATTGACAATCTAAGCCTTAGCCAGCTTCCCTGACTCTCTTGTTTGTAAAATGGCTGCTGATTCCCCAGATCTGCTTCTCATTATTGAACGTTTCTTTACAAACACAGCTAGCTTGTGTTTACCCTATAAAACCTGGCACTACTCCATTGGAAGGATGCAGACTTCTGACTTTATAATGAGGCTTCATTGTAGTATTCATGTTCCATGTGCCTTACCTTAAACAAACCTGATTTGCTTAACAATAATGGTCTGAATTTACTGTCAAAAATTACTCTGAAAATTTGGCAGGTTAATATGCAAGTAAATATAATAATATTAACAATAGGTAGCCCAGTTGAGGCAGGTGTTGTAGAATTTTAGGGGACCAGATGAGGCACAAATGTGGCTAGTTATTCATTGGATGTTTCTGGTTGCTTTGTATTCACTCAGAAGAAGCCGCTTAAAGATTATTTTCTTTATTTCTGGTATTTCTTTTGTTGTTGAAGCCAAACACTGATATTAATCAGAACTGCTCGTATGGATTGATAGACTGAAGATATCATCTGACTGGAGCAGAAAGGCTTTTTGAGATCGCATGCCCATTTACTGAGTGCAAGGTATTCAGAGATCCTGGATTTGCCTTGTACTTGCTGGCACATTTTCAGCTACTGCATACTTTCCTGTCTTTGTTGTGTTCAGTGTCTTGTGATTTCAGTAGGTGTGGTTAATCATTGCTGTAGTCAGAACAAATAACAGATGAGGGAATATGTCATTTTTGCCCAGCCTTCGTTTTACATGTCCTTTGTTTTTTCACTACAGTTAAAGGACCCGGAACAAATACTAGGAGAGGGTTTATATTGACATTGTAAATAGCAGCTGCGATCTGGGACACCAAGTTAACATCATTTCTTTACAACAGGGCAGTCCAGACTTTAGCCTGGGGGCCACTTCGAGTTCTGGCAGTGTCTGACAGTTATTCAGTGGCCTTCAGCCATTGTAAATGAAATTGTAGGTGATATCAGCTTAGCTTTGTCATCCTGCCTTCTGGGGTGTTTATGCTCTGGAGCCTGACATGGCTCAATTCAGCACTGTTGAGTTTTTCTTTTAAATGACACATAGGCACTGTCTACAGCTCCATGGATTACTTTCTGCTTGGATCATTCCCTTGGTTATTTTTTTGGTGTGTGGGTGGGAGTATGAGATTTTATCCTTTGCAAACAGATAAAAAAAAAGCAGTGTGCGTTGGGATTTAAATTAGCTAAGAAATTTGACTGGCTCAGGAAGAGAAATGATTTCTGTATACTCTCTTCATGGTACAGATTTGTATGTATCAGTATTTCCTGAATTAAATTAGTCTGTGTGCACTTGACTGGTATCTACTGAGTTGTTTTTAGAAAAGCAATTTGATCCTTTTATAAGTTACTCTAGTTTAATGGGGAGAGGAGGAGTTATTGTTTCAGTTCTGCATGCTGTCTCTGGGAATGTGCCGCGGGTAGGTCAGTGATAGTGTTAACTGTTTTGGTTTCCGGGATGACATCATTCATGAATTGCATTCACAGAAAGCTAGAATGAGGGGGAGGGGTTTGCACTCATTATGCCATGTTGAGTCTTTGGTTTAGCACACTGCCTATATTATATAGAGACTACTGTACGGTATGCTTGCATAGCTTTAATGCTATTTTATAAACAATGATTTGTATCCAGTGCATTTGTTCTAAATTATCCTGAAAGAATCCAGTCAATATACACTAGTACTGTAGCTTCTTAAAATAATTCAGCAGGAGTCCATTGGATTAAACCATACGTTTGGTTAGTGGTAACCACACTGTACACATGGCACACAGATTGGGTGCACCATATCTATAACAATGAACAATTGATGTAGCCCAAAATACTTGCTTTTGTCTAATCACTTTAATGGCCCAGAAGAGTAGCGCTATTTCACTACTGCGTTTATGCCCTTTCGTATGGTGTCCTTTTATATTCCTCTGTTCTCATTAATTTTTACTGTGTAGACCACATTTTAATGTCGGTGGCTTTGGCAAGTTGTTTACAATTAGTAAAATAATAAGGCAATTTTGGAAAGGTAGACGTACTCTAGCATTGTAGAGGTTGTCCATCGTAATAAAGGTTATGTGTGAAACAAAGTGTGTGTGTGTATTTGTGTTCTCTTAAAATATATTTTTAAAGCTGATTTTACAGAACTTTTAACAAGCCATATACAGTACTGTAGTTGTGACAGGGGGTGCTTTTTGTATCTAATGCTGCAATGCTTTTTTTCTCAAGAGTTTTAAAATACATTTATTTTTGGGAACTCATTACGGTTGTGAAATTGCTATTTGGACAAACAGAAGCACTTTGCACTAGCGTTTGACAGATCTTCAAACATTACAAACTCATTTTCATCTGTGCTTGTCGTCTCATGCAGTTATATGCCTGACTGAAGCTCGAGCACAATATCTTTTCAGGTAGAATCCTCATATGTGCTCTGAAAAGGTCATATTGATTTGTTGCTGTGTTTCCTCTGTGGATTCCTTGAATTAATGGCAAAATTATATTAGTACAGTAGCTCCTGTGAAATTAGCCATTCGCTGCCCTCCCTTATGCAAAGGATCTCCTTCATAAATGTTGATCATCCAGGAACTGCAAAGGAGCCTGCAGTTTCCCGCATTACAGCTCTACAGCACACTCTCCAGGGATTCACAGGCATTGCACATCCACCCACATTAGCAGGCTTTTTCTTTTCTCGCTTAGTAATAGCACCTCCTGTCCCTGTCTGCATTTACTAGAAATGAACGCTCTTGTATAACATTTTCATGGTAAAACATTGTCCAAGTTCTACCCCTTGTTTGAGAGAGGTGTAAACAGATCACAGGTCTATTTTTGATGGCTGTTTTGACCTATTTCCAAGCAGTGGGAACCAAGACACTATCAAACAGCACTGACCTGGTATTCCATGACCTTGAGGTCAAAGGTTTCCCCAAAATCCTTGTCTCACTTACATTGGAATCTATACAAGGTTCTCCCCAGGAAATCTGTAGAGCTGGTTGACAAAGCATTATAGCCGGGAGACATCATACCCACTACAATTCTTTTTTTACGCACTGGCCCCTCTTATGGTTCTTCCAGTTCGCTTTCTACAAGTTGCTCTTTGTTGACTATATCGGGTTGCTCCTTTTCGTTTTCTACATTTCTTTTTCTTTATCATCCATTTCGGTTTGGTAATTTCCACATTTATTATAACTTTTTGCTTCGAAAAAAGCCTCTCTGCTTAACAGAAAACCCACCCTTCAACTCTCTGATTGGTTAAATGTAGTGTCAAGACGTAACACAGCAACACAGCTGTCATGTGGTTCCAAGATTTTTTCACCCAGCTTGCGCGAGTACAGCTAGCAGCACAATCAATCCTTATTGTTAAAGGCACAGTAACATCTGCAAGACGGCCGGCTCGGGGTTCTTCAGCTGGGTGGCCCGTCCGGCTGGAAAGGCCTGGCAAGAACCCTGCTATAATTTGCTTTAGATTTCAGCTTGACATTTTATACAAATCTCATAAACCAGTTTTTATGTATTTCAGACCTGCTAAGAGTAGTTCTGTTTTAAAATTGATCAATATTTTGGCACCTACATATTTTGGCACTGGTGTAATGTTTGCATTTTGTAATTTCTTCACTGAAGTGCCACAAGGGATGCTACTTTCCGGCACACAAATATATAGAGTTGATTTTATGGGTGATTTAACTTGGTGACTAAATACAAGCATCATTTTAATGAAGATTCTCCCCCACCCCTACCTCACCATGCAGTTTTATCAGTCAAGAGACTGCTAAAAAGTGCATGTCTCAAACACCACTGATTTCTTAAAGATTTTAAAGCATTTTTTCCTTCGAGTTGGAGGAGTACTTTGTTTACTTTGAACACATGCTGATGGAACTTTATAATCAATTATACATTCTGAGAGCCAATCTTTCAGGTTACGCCTTCATCTGAGTTGCCAATATAATGTAGGTGTGTGTTTCTTATAGTTTCTCTTAAAATAAACTTTGACAAGAAAAGGAATAAGGGCTAGTTATTGTCAATCAGGTATGTGTGGTCAACACACATAAGTAGGCTACACAAGTTCAGATAGCAAACTCTCTCAACTTGTGTAGCCTATTTGTCAGCGTGTTGCATTGAACCTTGCCAACATAGGACCCTCTCATGGTCCAAGTTCAAAGAGCTTTCTCTCAGTATTTTGGGAACAGAATCTGCTTCTTTGTCCCTTTGTTGTATTCTGTAAGATTAAGACTTTTAGACCCCTTTACTTGCATTGTTGGCTATTGGGATTTGGGATGTCTTGGCTTCAGTGCATTGGTTAATCCACCTTTTGAAGAATCCTCTTTTCTGGAATGGTTTTGAATTCTTTAAATCTCTAGCCATTGGGTAATCTATTTATTTGAGGACCTGTTTATCGGGATGTTAATTTTTCATTGTAAAGTGAATCTTCATGCAACAACATTGCAGCCAGTAACACAGTGTGTATCAGCACCATCTGTCCCCTATTTTGTCTGGGGACTGTTTTGATTAAACGCAGCACACCATCCCTAAAAGCTCTAAACAGCAAGTCAATGCAGAGACTCTTGGTTACAGGTAGTACATTAGGCACATAGTGTTAAATGACTTCTAAAAACCTGCACTGTAGCTTGATGGTGACATTTTCTTCAGCCATTAACTCGTTTAGCTTTCAAACCTAGTCTGTGGTTGATTTCCTGGTGTGTTTACAAAGTGATGATTTCATTAGTCACATTGACACACAGTTGCGGCAAGTTTAACACATTTGTGATTAATACAAACCTGCAGTGCGTTGTTCATTCAAGATTTGGTAGCAGCACATTCATCTGTTGCACTCTATGCCTATGTTTTTGTCATTAACCTTAATTAAAATTGTGCCAGTATTTAAAGGCACAAGCCCATTTTGAAACTAACAGCTGTTGGTGTTACCTGTACCATGTAGAGCCAGTGCACAACAAATGTATAAAATCAACAGTATTGGATAAGCCCAAATGCAATCCAAAAGGTCTGTAGTCTACGATAAGTTTTGGCGTTGGTGCTTACCCCAGTAGCATTGCTCCTGGTTTGTGCTACTGGCCTTTTGAATGGGGTGTAGATGCCACATGTGGTGGGATGTAGTACTGCAGTTTCTTGCCCAGCTGGCTTAAAAACAGGGTTTTCTTTTCACTATCATTAAGGATTGGGGAATATTTCAATACCTTCAGGCTACAAAAAAATCTTGATGCTTTTATAGTCTTTCTGTATTGCGAAGGGACTAAACAGTGTTGTAGTTTTTGTTTTAATCATGAAAAAGGACTTTCCTGTTCAATCATTTGTGTTTCTATTGTCAAAGGTATGTTGGTCTTTTATTAAAACTGTCTCAGCTGCTCTTCGGTTTCCTCTTCCTGAGCTAACCAGTAATTTGAACCTATGACTCATTCTGTTTTGTGCATTTTACAGAAAGCTAGCACCGTCGGTCAATACCAACTGTAGTTGATGACAATACTCAGCTCTTATTCTTTTTTTGTAGATCAATTTAAAGTCAGCCTTGCTTGAATTCTTGCAGCAGCGTCTCTCTCTGTGTGCAAGTGCATCTTGCCCTGGTCACAGGCAAGTCTTGTGTATGCATTTAATTTTTTTGGATGTTCCTTGAATTAGAATGGAAGGGGGATGGATATCTTTGGCTCAAGGAGACAGCTGGTCTAATACAAGGTGCCCTTTGTGCAGGGAAATTTTCTTCTGAGAGCAGGAAACAAGTACATTTAAAGATGAAAAGGAATAATTTGTTTATTGAATGTTAATACTGCACAATAAAGCCCATCTCTCTAGATTGTGCCTAGTTGTCCTCACACACCCACAAGATGGCCTCTTATACCTGCACTGCAGAGACTGTAAGGGGATGTTGTAATACTCTTCAGTCTTCATTTCTGTCTTTTTCTGCTGTGTAATCTTGGAGAAATCAGATCTGCACATTAAACAAGAACAGGGTATCTTACTGGTGTCTGTTAAACCAGTAAATAATACTGTAGTGCAGGTTTTTTGAAGAAAAAAACAGTTAGTGCTATGTCTTGTCTAGATGATGCACCAGATAACCATATCAGGAATTATTTTTTAGTATTAAGCATTGTCAAATTAGCACCCAAATCTATTTTCTAGGAATATCACAACTTCAGAATGGAAAAGTCAAGATCAGCGATTTTTCTTCATATCCTATTGAAAAGACTTTTGGTTCACAATAAGCTGCAGTGATGCTGACTAAAAGGATACTGTATGTTCAGAAACAAGCAGACAAGTATGTTTGCCAAATGGAGGTTAATAAAGGGCAAAATCAATTCAGCGGTTCAAATAAAATGAGTAGTTCCCCTTTTCATTTAACAAGTTAAACAGTTTCAATTAACAGTAAAAATATACAGGAAATGTAATGAATTGAATGCAACTTTGCCAGAGAGTGTGATGCATTTAAAATCTTATTTAAAAACCTACTGTCAAATGTACGGATAGTTTGTATGGTGCTTTCAGCAATTCCTATATTCACCGATGCAATGATGGTGAGAACTGTGAGGGGGGGGAAAGGTGTTTTAATTTGTGCTACCCCTGACCCAGGAGCTCATTTTTACTGCAGCTTCTGCTTCTCAGCCGATTACAGGACTTAGGTTGGGAGACCGGCACAAGCTGCTGTATTTATATATTTCTGATGTTTACAGAAGCCAGGGGCTGGTGTAATTACATTTTCTGGATAATTGAGCAGAGCCGTGGTAATAAAAGCCAGCCTGCTTTTGCTCGTGGGCGAGGAAGATTCGATCAGTCTGCTTTGCTGACTCTTTCCCCTGCGAGTGATGGACGATGTATGAGGACTGTGTGATGAATCGCACCGGCCACTGGAATAGATGAGGCGAAAGGGCAGCTGGGCTGTTATTGGCATTGTCTGACAGCAGCGCTGCTAATCTAGTTGGGTATTGATTTAGGAGCAAGCGAGAGATTTGAGCATGCTTGTTGGCATCTGGGGAGGGCTCGGACTGCAGAAACCCCAGACGTGGCTGCAGTCTGGGATGAGTAATCCATATTTTATCTCCTCCTTTTTTATTTATGAATTCTTTCAATTTTTAATTATTTACATAGTACTACAAAGCAAGTGGAATCAGAAAAGATCATTTTGCAAATTAATTTCCAGCAAATTAATGTTTTGCTGCCGACCCAAATAATGCAGGAAAGATTGGTTCTTCAGTTTCGATGCACTGAATTGCAGTTTCCATGTTCTCCTAAATGTAATTCACAATTTTTAGGT
>CM060270.1:15503305-15703141 GCA_030684275.1 Acipenser oxyrinchus oxyrinchus
CATTGGTTTTATTTAATAGGGGACACAATCAATCAATTAGTGATTTAACAGGGGTGGATCTAGCCTTGTAGCTTGACTGGTTCACTAAATTCTTCAAGATACACAATTCCCTGTGACCCTCACCTGAAATGTATAACATACTTTAACCATCCAGCTGCTTGTTTATTTTGGCAATTTCCATGTTAAAAATGCTCTTTTTTTTCTTTTTTTTTTTTTTTTGCAGATTTTTCCTTCTTACCCCTCAAATAAGCAATTTGGACAGTTTTCAAAAGAATTTGCTATATTTTTTTTAAATACTCACTTTTATTGTGGTTATGAAAAATGAAAATACAGTATTTCAAGATAACTTAAATAATAACAATGTGTTTACAATTGTAGCGTTATAATATAAATCACAACATAAGTTTTTTTCCCCCAATGGCAACATTGTAGAAATTAAATAACATATTTTTTATTTTACAATGGCAACATTATAATAACAGTATAATACTTGTGCGATTTATTTTTTGTGTGATAGATTTCAAAGCAGATGCACTTCAAACCCTCATCAATGCTAATGTCTTTATCTAGCACATACACATCAGATAACTTGCATCGCAAATTTTCAATCACATCATATACAGTATCTTCCCCAGTTTCAGGCATGGGTGTATAGTGCTGTTATATAAATTATCTGTGAAGTGTAGCTACAATAAATAAATAGGCTGTTTTGACCAGTACCAAACATGACAAGGCTTCCTTACAACCTGTAATACCAACAAATAAATAAAGAAATCTCCTCGTTTTATTCTCTGTAGATACACAGGCATCCATTTTTCACTCTCAGCTGTGTGTATACAGATGACCCGGTCTGCCAAGCACATTTCTTAGGGACTGCTGCCATCTGCCAGTAAACAAAACTGCATACACTTTTACAATACAGGTTTCTTATTCTTTCATTGAAGCATGTTAAAAAGACGTGTTAAACTTTGCAGATGCACATATAAGCTCCTGCACGCAATTCTCACAGGAGTGATACATTTGGACTCGCATGCGCTCCATGTAGAAATCGAACACATTTGCTAGTAAATTTAAGTAACATACTAAGAGTACAACTGTAATACTTAGGAGTTATTCAAATATAACAATAGCTTCTGCCTGTTTTTTTCCCCACTCTTTCTCTATAAGCGGAATTCAACTCCTGATGTACAGGTGTTTTAAGCCCCTTTCACAACGCCACAATCCCATGTAGTGTGAAACCATTTACCTGGGTTGTACCCTGGTTGAGCTGAGTCCCAGCTCAGCATGTGGGTCAACACGCTTTGACCCGGGTTGAAGGTTTCTCTTCCGCAAGGAACATTTCTGTTTATTCTGTTCAGCTGTATTTTTGTTGATTGAGACTCTCCATGAGCCAGATTGCAGCAGGGATGTAGATACATTTGCTCTAATCAAGATTTGGGCCGACGGTTCAATCCAGAGAAGCTTGGATGGAAGTATCCGTTACAAGCTGCTTCCGGGGCATTGATACGCACATTATGCACTTTTGTCTGTCAACCTGGTCAACCCTGCTTTATCAAAAGCAGTGTGCAATTGCGTACCCGAACCGCATGACACCGGGTCCTGACCCGGGCAGAGCATGCCAGTGTGAAAGGGGCTTTAGTTTGTTGCATCGCAGATACAAAATCATTGCCAACTATTACTGCTGCTTTGTGGAATTCTGATTTTTCTTGACATTCTTTCAGTTTTGTAACTGCTGAACCCTAGACTTTTAAAGGACTTGTGGATAACCTGTCGGGTTTCTCTGCATTTTGTACTGTTTTCTCTACCAAAATGCATGTAATATTTACAGTAGGCTCCATCAAATTCAGCAAAGACAAAATGTTTTTTTCTTTTGTTTATTTCCATTGTATACAATGGAACAACAACATTTTACAGCTATTTTTCCTCATCTAACATCTTGTCCTATTATGGCTAACTAGAACACTGCTGCAGCAGGGTGATCCTGTTTTCATACCCTGATGGCTTATTTTTTTATAAGGGCAACATTCTTTCCCTGCACTACTCTCACGGAAATGATACATAAATGAATAGATACATAAACACATGAGATTTACAGTCTGTTTTATTAAAACATATTAGAAATGTCAGGTTCATGTATTAAAGCAATATCACTTATTCGCTAATTTACAAAAAACGTAAATAATACCTTAAGTTTCAAAGATTAGTCTCTGCTTTGCCAGGGGCTCTCAGGCAGCCATTTCTGGGTTTCTTTGTGACCAATGGAAGATCAGCTAGCCAATCAGAAGTGATAGGGGTGAGACGTAAACTTTCTAAAATGTTTGTGCTTAGGTGCTGTTTTTCTGCAATTCAGTTTTCAGAAACTTGCGTGGCTCTCTACAAATAGAGCGTCTTTCTAGCAACAGAACGAACATAGGACAAATAAATGAATAAAAACTACTTGTCCGACAGGCCAAAGTTTAACGGCAAAACTTGTTGTCCCGGGCGTCGGGTGATACGAATTGCACACCCTTGCTACGTTGAACTGGTTTTACTGTGAGTTTAATAAGACCCACCTGAGCTTGTTACCTGTACACTGTGGCTAATCAAGCTTGTAGTAAAACCTGGAAAGGATGAAACTACTATTCAGTAGGAGTCTTATTTCCATCCCAAAATAACATAGTAATTTGAATTTAGTGACTTACAGCTCTTTGAAAGGCTAAACGTTATGTAATAGTAAACTAAACTGAAGCGTGTACATGTTTAAACTTTGCATCCTAGTACATGCATAACCTGTACTGTTTTACCATTTCAAGGTACAGTAAAACCTCAGACTTACGAACACCAAACTTATGAGCCGACCGGTCAACCGAACACCCCACTTTGAGCCGGAAGTACACAATCACTCAACCATGCGGCAATCCAACCAGAATCTAGTTTAAAAAAGCGTAAGGTTAACCTACTGAAATGGTAAGAACTGGGAAATGCAAACGTGTTGCACTTTCAATTGAAAGAAAACACTTGACGACTATATCGTCATCAGCAATGGGAATACGGCATCAGGAAATTGTCAGCAATATTAAAAAAGAACATTTTTGCAATGGAGACGAAAGGCAGCAGAGCAATAAATACAGATGTATCGTACGCAAAGCTGCTGCTGCGGATGTTGGTCATGGAGAAGGCACAATTACTTTACCAAGAAGTGTATCCAGGCCGAGGCAAGGCAGATTTCAAAGCAAGTACAGGCAGTTTTACTAAGAACATTTCAGTTTTAAAGCAATTTTTTTTTTTTTCCTCCCTCAAGCCAAATGACTCAAACACTGTGCAAGCTGCACAAATGCACTTTGTTTAAAATAAAATAAAAACAAGCTCTGCATTTCACCCAGGTTTTCCAGGACTTTTAAATCTGTGTTTTTGCTACAGTTATAATCTTAATAGTAAGTTTAAATGTATCCTTTTTCCATTTTGCAGTTTTTAAAGACTAGAACCATAACAAATGAGTATTTCATTACAGTGCTGTATCCTTGTATTCTCCAGATTAAGGCTGTAGCTAGCAGGTGTACATTTTGATCCCCTCCCATTGAAAACTCATTGAGTTACAGACATTTCACACTTAAACAACCTTCATTCTCAAGGTATTTTGTAACTTGTAGGTTCTACTGTAATTGATAGTCCTTTCATGTGTGTTTTTGCAGGTTTCCTCATGTCCGTGAAGTGCTGGTCGCAGCACTGCGGCTCCCCACCCCAGGAGTGGTCAGTTGCTGTGATTTGGACCCCTTGATCCCCCTACCCCCCTCCCTCCCTCCCTCCCTCCCCTACCCCTGTACCCTTCCCCCACTTCCCTCCCCCTCCACACGGTGCTGGACGTCATGAGCATAGTAATCCCTCTGGGAGTCACCACACCAGATACATCATACTCAGACATGGCTGCTGGATCAGAGTGAGTAGTGTGCATTGAAAGAGTAATTATTTTCATTTACCTTTTTTGTGATGTTTGCCATCATCTAATATGGCGACCCTCACATTGTTACACTTTTGAAGTACGAATATTTTGCAATAGTCTACTGGACTGGAGTTTAAGATTATTATATGTGGCGACCATGCCTTATTCCTACATGTGCATCTCTTTCGAGTTCTATACAGGAGAGTTGCTCATATTGTTAAGAGTATCCGAATGTAAGGAGGTGTGTATATCACACTGTAGCAGTTGCCCTGAAATTACCTTTGAATGCAATAAAGGTAGAATTTACGGTAGATTTGAAACAGGCAAACATCTGAAAGCAGGATAGATACCAGGAAAAATATAAGCAAGGCCTGGTGTAATTAGTAGTTTCACTGAATAACAAGTTCTGTTAGTTCCTTGTGCCCAGAATCTTACTGGTTTTAACCCAACTTCTGTTTCATACGGGACAATATTGCACAACATTGTTAAATGAGCTGGATGTTGGTCTTTTAGAATGACCTATCCTGTATCTTTAAGGGACACCTATTCTATATAACTTATTTGACAATATTAAGAGTGGTTTATCCATAGTTTAAGAAGATGTTTGAGTAAACATTTGGTAACTACTGTTCAAGTAATAAGGGCTCTTCAAAACTTTTTCCCATTGAAGGTCCAGGACTCTCATCTAAAAGAGGAAATGTTGGGGGTCCTAATAAAGTACAGTCTTAATGTTATGGTTCACAAATGTGTTTTTTTGTTGTTGTTTTTTCTGTCTAAAAGACCAAAATGTCGAATATAATCCACAAAAGCAAAATTCCATAAAGATCAAAGGACAACCAACCATTCTACTCAACCAGGCATCCCCCACTATTCTCACTATTAAAGGAGACAAAATGCTCCAGAACCTTAAAGCATTTCAATATTTAGGAACATTTGTTGTATAATAACTTGAATTCTCATTTTTGAATATGACCGCTATTTTTTCTGCTTTGAGTCAGTGGCTGAGGTGGGATTTGAACGGGGGACCTCCTAGTTACAAGCCCTTTTCTTTAACCACTGGACCACACAACCAGTGGTTAAAGAAAATGTGTTTTTTCTGGCTGTTTCAGTTTGTAAATATCCAGTAATCACTGCACTATAGTGTACAGTAAAACACCTTGAAGCTAAGAACCATTAAACCAAGTTGTATAAATAGATTTTGTCATCTTCCAGTATGAAATTGTTGATTCCAAAGATTCTACCTGCAGGCTGCAGTTAAGAGTGTTAACGATCACCTGTCTGTAGATATAGAGGGTGATTCTCAAATTCACATTTCTGATCTATAAACGCTTGCTTGATCTTTCAAATCTGGCTTTGTTTTCTACAGTTAGACACACATCTAGTAACCCTTGCTTCTGGACATTCGTTTTGGTCATTTCCTGCATCCGATTATAAGACAATCCCAACTTGGGTTTTCTAAATCGGTTTTGAAATAACTTGCAAGCGCTCTCTGTTGGGCTTCTACAGTATCTACAACAAACGGCTTTAGCAACCGACCGAACTTCAAGGGTATAAAAGAAAAATATCAATTTCCTGCATTTTTTCAATGTTCAATAGTATGTCAACGTGTCAATTTTGACTGATAGGTCAATTTTATTACTTTTGGTTTGTTTGCCTTACTGTTTCTGAAGCAGTTTCGTTTTGTTATTTTCAGTTGTAAAACCTGATTTGGTTTTAAAGTTGTCTGCCACTGCCATCTTGTGGATGTTTTAGTACTTGGAGATTTATATGGACTAAATAGACCTGTTGAGGGTATTATATTTATTTTTACCCTAAACACTAGGTACATTCTTCATACACCACATTGTATTTTCTATTTAAGGATTTTAAATTGATATCATTCTGTTACGGAAAAAGGATGTAGCAAAATGTATCTGGTTTGTTTCGCAGCCCCGAGTCGGTGGAAGCAAGCCCCGCCGTCAATGAGAAGAATAACTATTCCAATCCCAGCTGTGGGACCGCTCAGAATCATGGGTACCGAGGATTACCCTACGCAGTGAGTAAAACCCTTTATCCTTATGAGATTACAAACCAAAGCTTAGGCAAGGATACAGTTAATTCCTCTTCGTTATCAACCCTTGGCCAGAGAAGCTGGTAATTTGGAATGACATAAAGAATTCTTCGCTGACTGCTCTTTCTGCTTTGTATTTGAGCCTCTGTGAGTATTGCAGGCTTAATAGTCATGAGTTTTTGCTTCTGTAAAGCACCTGCCCCCTCTCCTGTGCAATCTGTTGAGGTTAATAAGGTGTATCTCAAGTGTACTCATGCATTGTTCTGTGTCTCCAGGATCACAACTATGGTGCCCCCCCTCCTCCCACTCCTCCAGCGTCCCCATCCACACAGACCATCATCCCGCGGGTGGAGCTTAACGGGGTGCGCTCGCAGTACGTGGACAATTCGGCTGACAGTGACAGCTCCTCTGACGAGAACGGTTGCAGGTGGTGTCACTGCAGCCTGACACAGGATGGCTTTGTCATTAAATGTGAAAACTGCAGGTAGGTGCCGCTGTCTCTCTCTCAGCTAGACTGCCACCGCTGGCCATATCAATGCTAAAGATCTTTTTTACATATCCAGATTACTTCATGTTTACAAACAGTTTAATCAGAGATACAATTCGCTTTACGTTATGTGCCCACAAAAAAAAATTGCAACCATGCTCAGCCCATTCTTTTGCTCTTTTTAGGGGTTTAGACAGGCGGAAAGGGATCAGAGTCCAGAGAAGAAAACAAGAAAATGTGTCTGGTGAGATAAAGCTCTGGGGATTTACAGCTTGTTACCATCACCCTTGAATTCAAAGGGAATGTGCAAACAATAGTATTTTTAAAGGTCTGTCTGGAAATGTGATAATTCTATGATGTATTATGCTTGTTATACAATTCAAAGCACTAAATAAAATATCATGCCTGCATTGATTGACTAGACCCCTATCAAGGCTCCAAGTTTTATTACTGTTGTATCCCTTTCTTAAACTCTGTTAACTGTTTAATAAAAAGAATGGTGACAGTTACTTGCTGGAGGCAAGTCTAACTGGTACTGTTAGAAAATCACAAGATTTGGGGCAGTTGGGAACTTAACTACCAATAAATTACCTCAAAAAATAAGCATGAGGTTACACCAGAGTTTGGTCGAAGGTTGAAGTCTGAGTGCCATTTGTTTTGCCAGGCGGTGAGAGTAGCGCCACAGAGAGTGGGGATGAGGAGGTGACCCCGCCAGCGGTGTCCTACACTGCCACGCAGCACACTCCTACCAGCATCACTCTTACCGTCAACCGTGTCAAGAGATCCAAAACCAAAAAGAGGAAGAAAAGCACGGAGAAAACCCACAGCGCCCCAAAAGCAAAGAAAATCAAGGTATCGGCACCTCCGGTCAGTCAATTCATCATTTTTATTATACAGGATTATATGGGCCAGTGGATAACACCAAAGCACAGTATGGGAAATATGTCCATCAGTTCTCTGTCAATTTTAGTTCATGATTTTATGTATTTAGAATGATCCAATAACATGGTTTCTTCAGTTAACTTTTCTCAAATATCCTATTTGCATTTTATAAACATGGAAAAACACACATATATGGAGGGTGTGGTTTGTAAAAAGGATGGTCAGTCATGGAAAGAAAAAAATGAAAATGTATGAATCTGCTTACAAGACAATGTATTTTTGTACTGTCATAACTTAGTGTTGTGGTATACTAATGGAAATTTATAAATGTACAGTCACAGGCAAAAGTATTGGCACCCTGCGCTGCTTATATCATTCAAGGTAACAGGTTAAGGACAAGCATTTAGTAAACTTTGCCCACTTTTTAGTAAAATAAAAAGCAAAATACACTTTCTTGAAATTAACAAAATCTTTTATCAAAAAATTTGCCTGTTTTAGACAAAAGCCCTTCAGCTGTGTAGAAAGAAAAGTAAACACAGTGCAGTCAACTTGTTATTT
Organism: Acipenser oxyrinchus oxyrinchus; assembly: GCA_030684275.1. Classification (NCBI taxonomy): domain Eukaryota; kingdom Metazoa; phylum Chordata; class Actinopteri; order Acipenseriformes; family Acipenseridae; genus Acipenser; species Acipenser oxyrinchus. The sequence goes on from CM060270.1 coordinate 15,511,202, forward strand.
TTCAAGCATTCCTGAAATGTCTTGTATTTGCACACATCTTCAGCTATGGGGGTGCACCTGTACCTTCTATAGGGGGATTGTGTAATATGTGAAATTAAAGGAGCCATTGCATTTTCACAGAAATTGTTAAGCTCATGTGCATTTGTGTGATTTTATACATTTCATAAAAAGTAAATATGATTAATTTTATTCTCATTCTTTTTGTAGGCTTTCCGAGAAGGTTCTAGGAAATCAATGCGAATGAAGGTATGTAGACACACCCAGAGAGGAGGGGAGTTGCCTCAAAGGCAACTCTAATAAGGGGGGGTGACACAGAATGCAACAAAACCCTCAAGTGTGAAATCTGACTACACTAGACAATCAGTTTCGAAACGAACAGTGAGACACTAAGAAGCTGCTTTCGTTTTTGATTCAGTGTTTCAGATTGTAGATTACAAAGAAATGGGGACTGTGATATTGGATATTAAACAAGTCTTTGTAGTTTTAAATAAAGTTATTTGGTTAGACGTGTTCCTTACAATGTTGGCTGCTAAGTCTGGGATAGATTAATCTTTAAGTCAGAAGTAAACATTTATGTCATGTCTTAAATGAGTTTTTGTCTTGGTTTTAATATATATTTGTGCTTAATGGATTTTTTAACCCTACTAATTCTCATGATTAGAATTCAACGACGGAGGCTAACACCCTGGATGAGAACACGACAGAGGGCTGGGAGAACCGGATCCGGCTCTGGACAGATCAGTATGAAGAAGCTTTCTCTAACCAGTACAGCGCTGACATTCAGAACTTACTGGAGCTGCAGCGCATCACCAACAAGGACTCTGTGGGAAAAAACGCAACAATGGACACCATCAGCAAAACTGAGTTAGCCTGTAACAACACAGTCATCGGCTCTCAGATGCAGGTAAGCTGGAAGTTTGACAAAACAGCTCCGCTTTTAAAATGCTCCAGCCACAGAACATTTTTATGAATTTTGTTTGGTAATAGTGGACCCCATAAGTCAGACTAACCTATTGGAGCAGGACCTCCTCTTTCCTATTCACTCAGTATTTAAATTGTTATAGCAGGAAAGTAGGAAGTTCCCTTTGTAGCTTCATATAGCTAAACTGAGATGCAGCATAGTGCGAGCTAAATGATAATTGCGTCGGAGCGAAGACAAAAATACTAGAAGAATTTTAAATTCAGTGATTCAAATGTTGTGGCTAGAAGTCTTTTATCAATGTCTTCAGTCACTTTTTGTTACCATTAAGGCCCACTGCACTTAATAATTTTTGGAGTAAGTAAAGATGTTGAACAAACAGACATAGTTCATCTTCTGGGTTCTGAGCGCTTCATGTTTTAAGCTTTTTCATAGTACAGTCAGCGCTGCTTCATCGGGAGAAGGAAAAATATCCCGAATAAGCGGCTGTCCCAATTAAACGAGAGGCAGTTGAGACAACCTTAGTCACACTTCTTTGTTTCTTAATGAAAAGAAAAATAATGAAACCACATCACAGTATGATTAATGTTAAATTTTGGGATCAGTGGAATGGTTTCCCTGTTTGCCCACAGCTCCAGCTTGGGAGGGTGACGCGAGTGCAGAAACACAGGAAGATACTTCGAGCCGCGCGGGATCTGGTGCCGAATACCCTGATCATAGAGTACCGAGGGAAGGTCATGCTGAAGCAGCAGTTTGAAGTCAATGGGCAGTTCTTTAAAAAGTAAGACATCCAAAGCTATGTGTGTGTGAAGCAGAGTGGGGCGGGGGGCATTGTCTGTACTAGTATAGGCTCCACCTTGCTCCAAGCGGGCAAGAATAGCCCTGATTTTTTTTTACAGGCTTTTAATTGGCTAAATTATCTAATTTTCCAATGGTGGCTTTTGTCATTAAGTAATATGCATTTTTTTGTCTGTTTTAATTTTTTTAGACCATACCCCTTTGTACTTTTTTACTCCAAGTTTAATGAGGTTGAGATGTGTGTGGATGCACGGACATTTGGGAATGATGCACGGTTCATCAGAAGGTCCTGCACACCCAATGCTGAGGTAAGAACAGAACAGTCTGAGGATTTCTTCATTAAATAATCCAACCTAATTAATGATATGGGTGTTGGAGGCATTGGAGCTGAGATTCATTCCAAAAGTAGCTTCTGAATTTGCTCAGCGTACATCAAATTGCCACCGCTATTATTTCTTTTCCTAAAGTTTCTTATTTCTCTGTTAAGGTTCGGCACGTGATTGCTGATGGGATGATCCACTTGTGTATCTATGGCAACAATCGCATCACAAAGGATACTGAAGTGACCATTGGCTTTGACTACGAATTCAACAACTGGTGAGTAATTTAGTAAAAAATAAATAACTACTAAAAACAGACCAATATAAAAGGATAATCCAAGATATAAATGCGACTAGATTTATTTATTTATTTCTTTATTTTAGTCAGGAAAACCTATTCTATTCTCATTTTTAAACAGTTACCAATTATTTCATTTAATTTTGCTCCGCTCTCAAAATGAAGAACAATAAAAGCTTTGAATGCACAAAATCTGGTAACCGGAACCTAGCAAATGATTAATGCTTTCCTTGGTTCCTATTAAGGTTAATCACCAAAGGTAGGGCAACTGTAGGGAAATCGTGGAAATGTTCAGTGTTTGCTCTTAACCCAATGACTCCTTATAGTGTGAATCAAGATGTGATTTGTTAAGCAGATCGGTTTCCTTAAATATGCAATGTGGATATTGCTGTTTAGGGCCTTGCCTGCTAACATTTCTTTTGGTCATGCATAAAATGTTCTATACAGAAACCACAAGTATGAATCCATTAGCACCGAAGACATTTGTTCGACAAAATTTCCATCACTTGTCATTTTAAAGTTTGCCTATAAATAAGCTTCCAAAAATGGAAGTTTAAAGGAAAAATGTCATACTTCAATATCAAGGATTATATTACATCATATGTTTGTGATCTTACGTTTTAATTAAAATAAGTTCATACAAAAAGGTACAGAATTTCTCAAAGTTTTGGGAGAGTTGCTGTTAAAAAAAATAAAAATAAAATTAAAAAATAAGACTTTGTTATGCCTTTTGCCGATAAATCTTAGTTTAGTGACCAAAATGTTAGGTATTACCCCCTCCCTCCTGCATGCCTTTTATTCCTGTCTTTTTTAAAAACCTTTGTTCTAATTTTAGCTCGCATTCAACCTGTCCATCCTGTCTTGCTCTCTTTCTGATAGCAATTACAAAGTGGACTGCGCTTGTCATAAAGGGAACCAGAACTGCCCGGTGCAGAAGCACAACCTGAGCCCTATGGAGCCACTGCCAGCTCCTCCTCCCCCTCCCACACCCCCACAGGTGGGAGCAATGACCAGACGCAGTAAAGCCAGGCGGAAAGAGCTGGAGGTGGGCAACCAGGACAACGCGTCCGATGAGAACAGCAACCAGCAGTCTGAGGACCTGAATGATTCCAAAGAGTTCCAGGGACTTGGAGCTGCGGGCAGTGACGCAGAGGTATGTTTCATTCAATTCATTCACCTCCTGGCATGCTCATCGGTCATTCAAACTGTAAAGCTCAAGTCCCATAGACCTAACCATTTTCTTGCTTTTATAGAACCTCATGGTTATCAACTCCCCATGTCCTGAACAGCTGTCTTTAGACAAAACTCCTACTAAAGGCAACTGCACTGTACATGTTCTCAATTGTATTCCATTTGTATGTAGAGATTGTAAATTTTCATGTTGTATGTATATATATATCAGGCTCTACATTGTTGATGGTTGTTTTAAAAGACAAATGTTTTGGCTAATGCCTTCATCAGTTAACATATGAAAGCGTTATCCAAAACATGAGAGAATACAGTAAATCACTTTTTTTCCTTTACTAATTTTAGGAGGGAGATGATAGGTTGAAGCTAGAAGATAATGAAGAAACTGAAAATGACGAGAATGCAATCCTAAATAAACAGGTGAAACTACAAATCGTTAACAATACTGTAATTACTGTTAGGATGAGTCATGACTCCTCCTGTTCTCAGTTGGAAGTTTTGAGACCAGACATGATTTAAAGTCTTTGACCAGTGCATGCTAATGTTGATTAGTGTTGAATCCTGTGGGAATATGTAAATAGTTCCCATTTACCAGATTTCATATTGCAGGCAGTAATCTTGGGCTGTCCTCATGTGTCAGCAGGAGATTAAGTTACAGTCAGAACCATAAAGCATTAGCATACACTGTCGCTTTGGATAAAAGCGTCTGCTAAATGACTAAATAATAATAATAACGTGAGAACGAGACTGATTTGAGTAAACTGCCAACTTAAAACTTCCTATGTAAAAGCAAGCAACCTTAACATTTAAATCCTCAAATTTATGAAAATAAATAAGCAGTAATGTTTTTCAATAGCATAGTACTTGCTTTTCATGCAAGGTAGAGCCGGGGTGTTGCAATTGCATAGATCCAGGCATTATCTGATCAGTACAATGTCTTTTTTTGTAGGATTTTTCCCACCTTTTCAGACATTTTAAATAATGAGTTGTATTTTTGTTTAGTCACGGGATGATCGGAAAGCTGAAGCCATCATGCATGTGTTTGAGAACTTGGAAAAAAGGAAAAGGAGGAATATCCAGAGCCAGGAGAGGAGCTACAGCACTTCAGGGGCAGCTTCCAGTCCAGCAACACCCACGGCACAGGAGCCTAAACTAGATACCACCGAGACAGAGGATCCCAATCTTGCCTCAGCAGTGATGCAGACTCCCCAAAACACCGGGGTGGGGGTCAGCACCCGCCGATCAGCTCAGAGCACAGTGAGTAACCAGTTCTTTATAGCCTATAATACTTTAAATATTCGTTTTGCATTGAAATATACATTTTGCCCCTAATTCCTGTCATCCCAGAGAAGATTATTTAAGGTCCTCAAATGTTTTCTTCAAGTCCCTAATGGCTTTTCCTGTGTTGCCACCCCCCATCCCAGGAGTTGCCAGTGGTGGAGAAGCCACCTGCTAAGCCTGCTCCTGCCAGGTCGTCCAAGCCACGGCCAAAGAGCCGCCTCTCCCGATACCGCTCCAGCTCCTCGCAGCGCGCACGGCGACAGCGGCAGGCAATGGCTCAGCAGGCAGCAGAGCAGGGGCAGGTAGCCATGGAGGAGGGGATACCAGGGGCCTGTGGTGCTGAGCAAGGGTGCACAGAAGGGGGACTGGCCAGTGGACTTCCCCTTGATGCAGATGGAGCAGCTGGGACTGCTGCTGGATCCCTGGGTAACCGAGCAAACCTCCGATACCCCAAGACTAAAACGGTAAAAGACGAGCTTGTGCACGCTGCCTTCTAAAACTGTTATACTGTGTCTGTCTTGTGTGCATGCTAGCTAAACTACTTCTATGCATTTCTTTTTTTATTTGTATTATTTATTGAACCAGGAGTATACCCATTTTTAATGGAGAATAACATGTGCTTTTCAGTACCTGGTGACGGAGTGGTTGAATGATAAGGTTGCTGAGAAGCCCGAATCCCCGATCGACTGGCCACTACGAATAACCACGGACCCCACAGTGCTGGCCACTACCCTGAACATGCTTCCCGGTCTCAGCCACTCACCTCTCATCTGTACAGCCCCCAAACACTACATCCGTTTCGGCTCACCCTTCACACCCGAGAGACGCAGACGCCCTGTCATCCTCGATGGAACCTACGGCTCCTGTAAAAAGGTGAGGCCTCACAAAATATTTGTGAAATGTCAAGAATTCCACTGAACATGGAGGTGCTTGTCAGAGCAGGCCTCTATGTAGTTGGTATTTTAATACAAGTTTGACTGTACGTTGTATAAAGACATACATGTAGTGTAGTAAAGAATGGTAGCTGCATCACACAGTGGCTTATAAAAAAAATGAACAGAATAAAAGGTGGAAAAACATTGAGAGGTTGTTAGGCCTTCTGTATCTTCATGTATTAACCAATCTAACCACCCACATATACACATTTTCTTTTTATCAAATTATTCTTGTTACCTATCGGTTACTTTTTTACATTTTTGGAATTATTTTCTTTTCATTCAACCCTTAAGTAAGCTTGTGCCATACATTTATATAAAATGCGTGCAGTGAAGGTTTCATCAGATGCGGGATTTACACAGGAGACGCAAATGCATTTTGCTGTCTTCTTTATGAGCGATTTCTGATGACCACAATTCTTTCTGTAGCGTTGGATGAAGCAAGCGTTGGACGAAGGCATGTCAGCCAAGACCGGGGATAGTGGAACGGAGTCTCAGTCATCACACCAAAGTCACAGCTGCAGCAGCACCTCAAACCCCAGCCCCTCTAACACAGGTAACCCTCTCGCCACACCATCAATTTGATGAAATGCCCCTAATCACCTTAGAGACAAAACTCTCAAACTCCTCCTGTTTTCTCCCTTTGCAGAGTTAACAGCGCCCCTTAAGAAACGGAAATCATATGTGCCGGAGGAAAGCACCTCGGAGCTGCTGCGACCGCTCTCCCCCATCACCCCGCCTCCACCCTCGTCAGATACTATGAGCCCCCTGTTGGCAGCTTCTTGCGCCCTTCTCCTGGGAGGGGAAGAGGACAAGCACAATGGATACATGTACTCTCCCCTTCACTCCCTTGCTGCTAGTCGCTGTAACACCCCGCTGCAGTTTGAGGTGAATACTGGTGGAAAAAATGTTTAGGAGACAGGTAGTATTTATTTTTCACAGATGAAAAATACACTTAAAATAAATTTGTCCTGCATAGCGGAGTTTAGATATTAGAAGATGGTTATAAAACAATTGACATCTGTTAAACTTTTATTTTTGGGGTGATTTTAAAGTGTTTGGGTTTAAATCCAAACCCGACCTAGTTCTTCTTTATTTCCCAATGTTAGACAAAAAAAACACTCTGAAGCCATAAACACAAGATATTATATATTTTTACAAAACTGCAAAATATTTAATTTGTTGTAGTCCCTTGTAAAACTTGTTTGTGTCGCTAATATTGATAAATACAATTGTGTGTAACTTGGGAATGTCAAACTCAAGGTGAAGCATCACTTAACTTCACTCAAGTAGGAGCCTTGCTCCAGTGGTATAAACCTTCTCTGCCTATGGAACGTTGTTCATTTCTACCCTGGGTTAACTGAAGTCAAGCAAATAGAACTAGCTTTAATTGGATATTGCAGTAAAATAGATACTTACCCCAATCCTTTTGTCTGTCATATCTCTCATGTTTTAAACTGACTAGGTAGGTAATTACTTTTATTATGTTACAGAATTAAGCAAATGAATATTAACTAGAAGAGTGTGAATAGGAAAAACAAATAGTTTGTATTATTTTAGCAGTCACAATATATTAAATAGAAAACAATACCATTTTAAATATTTGCATTTATTTTGTAATTAGTTATTTAACAAAAGAATGGTGTTTATATCTATTTAATGCTTTGCTTGGTAGAATTCAGGTATACCCTAAGTTAGACATTCCCTACAACCAGTTTCAATGCAAAAAGAAATATAAGTGGTTTTCTCCAGTGTTTTGTTGAAGGTTGATGTTTTGAAAATCTTTTGCACTAATCAGATTTATTTTTCCTTTCGTATACCATTCTTAGGTACTGAATACCTCAAGCAGCACCAATAGCCACTGGCAAAATCTCATTTCTTTTCATCTTTCTTTTTATTGTTAAGAAGACTTGTCTTTCTTTACAGGCAGAAGACCTATTCTGTGAAAGATGCAGTATTACTCTCCACAATCAGTCCTGGTTTATTAATGAACTGGATAGTAATTTTGTGTTTTGGGGGGAAAAAATAATTCTCGGTCTCTACTTTCATTGGGCTTTAGATCTGTTTGAAAGGGTATATAACAGTTGTACATCAGGAAGTGCATTTAGAAAATAAAGAACTGCATTAAAGTCTTGCTGAACAGCTTGTAGGGTTTTAAACCTGACGCATTACTTTACTGAGTTACTTGCTTTTTGTATGTATTCCCTGTAACATCCTTTTCAACACCATTGCGATTTGTTTTGAAATTTTTATTAACATGTCCCGCGTCGTAAATTACTTTTGACAAGTTATTTTTTAGTTTCACATTGGTTTTGCATCGGGTCTTCCTGCCAAAATGTATTCTGAATCACAACATCTGAGAATGGAATCCAACCTGCCCAGTCAGAAACATTTCATTGGTTCTTGACAACTGTCACAAAGTTCAGCATTTCGACTGCTTCATTTCTTTGTTATCCTGAATATGGATGACAAGCCCTGTGTAATCCCAACATCTGCTTTATAGACCCCTGCCCAGTTAGACTGAAGATGCAAGCTGTACATGGGGTGTACGTCCAACCATACGGCTGAACTTTGTGAGAGGAGTAGGGAACCAATGAAATGTTCCTGATTCAACCTCCCGATTTTGTTGTGAATTCAAGAGACATTTGGACAGGAAGCCCCAATGCTTAAGTGATGTGATACGGAAAGAACTAGTCAACCCGCATTTATAACAGCAATATGTTAATAAAAATATCAAAGTGTCAATATGAAATATGTTACAGGAATACATACATACATCAAAGCAGAATGTTGGGGAAAATAATGTGTTATGTTTTAAACCCAGTGGCCTTCTCAGTAACGCTTTAGGGAAATATCTACTTAACATGAAATTTAGTGTAAAATGGCCAACCTTAGACATTCGTACATTTCAACACATCCTGCTTAATTTTGCTTTTTTTTCCTTCTTTTTTCCACCATTTTTTGGTTTTGTTTTAGCATCATACTTTTTCTTTTAGTTGCTGTCTTCAAAATATTTAACTTCTATTCTGAGTTAACACACCATATCATTTAAACAACTTATTTTGCAGTTCAAGTCAACTGAATCTCATATGCCCCCTCTCAATCTGTTGTGTGGGAAGTGATTTCTTTATCTTCTATAATATAATTGATCATAATATGTGTGTGTGTGGTCAGTTATATTAAAGATTACCCATTTCTTGAAGATGCAACTTATGCAACCAAGTCTGTGCCACATTTTCTTTCACATGTGCCCACTTGATCTGTATGTGTAATTTTTTTTGTATTTAACTAGTCTTTGAATTCTTTTTTTAATATGCTTCCCACAACAGATTGCAGTGAGGTCTTATTTCTGATCACTGACTCATACCATTGTTAATGTGCTGTTGCTTTAGAGACTGAATCGGGGGAAGAGCCATCTTTAGCTTGGCATTGTTAATTTTATTTATTTTTAATATTCACCTAACATTAAGCCACAGCTTTTTACTATTTGGATTGTAAATTATTTGGTGTATGATCTGTTTCCAACCTTTTTTGTTAATTTACAATTACAGTACTGCATATATTGTAATTTACTTTATTGGAAAGTATTCAAAGCAGGTTGTGATGGATGAACCACAAGGCTGTACTTGTGAATTTGGTGTTTACTAATAGTAATGATGCAGTTTGCTGCTATATATGGGGAATACCCTTAAAGGGATGCTCCCTCCTCACTTTTTCAGTTTGAAGTAAAAACAGAATATACATACCTGTTCCATCTTTCCCCCTCAACCCGTTTGTGTTAATCATGCACTACATTCATTTATATTGAGCGGTTTCTAACCAAGTCTTTTTTCATTTCATACTTTTAAAAGCTGTGGCAATTCTCTATGCTTTTTTTATTTTATTTTGCAACCTGACTTTAAGTAGAAAAATAACAAGATGCTTTTCCCTTCTCTAGAACATATCCTCCCCTGAGAGTTCCCCTGCGCATAGGCCCGAGTCCCTGTCACCAGAGGTAGTTATCACAGTCTCTCGCTTAGACTAGCAGGATAAAACATGGAGATAGGTCTGGGAGGGGGACATTCTGGGATTGTTGTGCAACCTTTAGTGCATGGGATTCATTATCACTATGATCGAGATAATGGGTGAATTGTGCATGATAAATTCACATACCCTTGCAACAAACAAGTGATGTGGGGAAGTGGACCAGTTCAAGCCTGTAAGTTACAGGGGCAGAGGAAAATCAATAGAAAATGTTGTGGTGTGTTTCATACACATTCTGTTAAGTGTTCTATTAAATGAGCAGAGAACAGCAGCGTGTAAAACTGTCAAAGAATAGTACATATAGGTAAATCCTATTCATCTGCAGGAAAACTGAAAAGGTTACATTAAGATCATTAGATCTTAAATAGATCTACATATTTTCCTTTTACTTACCCATACATGGACTTAACAGCAGTCCATAGGCTGAGTGGGCTTATACCACTGGGAGCAACTGTTAACTTCAAACTGGTTAACTGGTCTTTGTACAATGGCAAATTTGTAGGGATGGCCTGCCTCCAGGTGTGTACTGGTTTTAGACCCACAAATGTGAACTCCTATTGGAGAAGAGGCCTTAATCTGCTGCCATCCACACACCAGTGATGGCCCCTGGGTTCTTTAAAACCCAGCCTTGATCAAGCAATAGTACTAATAAATAAGATGATCTGAAGATGTATAAAAAAAACACTGGTGTGAATACTCTGACTACTGTTTTGTTTCTCTGCTGTTCTCCCTCATTCTCAGATCTGTTTAATCTGTTTGCACTGGTAGCTTGGCAAGTCCATTTTTATGTTCCCCTTAAAACTTTCACGAGTTTCAACGCACAGTACTTGCATAGGAGAATAGTTGGTAATTCTATAGTCACCTACAAAGCGCCACACTCCCAGTCCACAGTGCATAAGACCACAGCAATGTTTGGTCTGTTCTTCAAACACCAGTCCTGGTTCAAGGAAATTCAGTTTTCATGAACTGTTTTTTAGACCAGTGTCATCTTGCTTTTAATGTCCACCACCCTTGCTTCTTAAAAGCATTACATGTCAACAAATGGGGATTAATTCCCAATAAAGGTAAAATCCTGAGACACTTCTGTTGCAATAATGTAATATACCACAGGGCAGCACTCTTTAATCCTTTTCATGGAAATACCACCAGGTTTATTAAAACAACAGTGCAAAAATAATCTAAGTGGACAAACAAAAGTAACACAGCCTGTCATCCCTCCTCCTTTGCTTGTGTTCTAAAGAAGTAAATATGTCTGACCACTTGTATCAAAGCACTGTAGGTGACAAAGAAAATGATTTGATGTAAAGTTGAAAGGATTGCTTGCCTTCTGTTGGGATCTGGGTGGCGATTGTAGGTGATGTCATCAGTTTTCACCTGCATGGACTTGGAAGATGGGTGGTAAAAAGTCATACACCTGGTTATGTGACTGGAAAGAACACAAGTCACAGACTGTGGCAGTTGGCTAAATCTTTGGAACCAATCAAATTTTTGGAACCAATTCCTGGAACAATTTGTCTCTAGTTTGTAGTTATTGGACTCAGTACTATGATGGAATTTTGCATACCAGCCTGCCTTTATTATTATTTATTTATCTATTTATTTATTTATTTATTTTTATATAGCTCTTTCCCTTGTTTTAACAGGCCTCACCTTATGGTTAGGTTTGATAAGTCTGAAGCAGGTAACTGCACAGAAACACACTTTTTTAGAAGTGTAAAGAATGTTGCAGCCATCTGGAAATCTTTGTAGACATGTCTAATCTCTACTGTAGAAATATTTCACACACACACATTATATATATATATATATATATATATATATATATATATATATATATATATATATATATATATATATATATATATATATATATATATATATATAAATTACTGTGTTTTGAACAGCAGCATAAAATAACTTAAATGTTTAAAATTACAGCTGTGAGCTGCTGAGGTTCCATTTGTGTTCTGATGGTTATTTGTAGGTTTGTCAAAGTCATAGATTGATGTAATGTCAAAAGGTCACAGACAACAAGGAAAAGAGCTTTAATAAATACAAATAGAAAATGCTGTCAGCCAGCTGCCTCTCTCGAAACATAAACCCAAAATCTCTAAATGTTAGAAAAGAGTTTGAAAAATCTGAAGAGTTGTAAACTTTTTCTTTTTCCCTTGTATATTTTGCAGCCTTGTCTCCGAACAGATTTTGACCAACCCCAGACAACTTATCCTGATCTGTCTGTTCCCTCTGGCATGGCGAGCCCTGTCCTGTCTGCGACAGGATCTTCTGAGGATTTTGCTTCTGTACATGCACCCCTTGTTGCTGGGGTGCCATTCAGCAGTACAGCTGATACAGTCTTCAGTGGGAGGAGCCTGGAATGCCAGGCCCAGGCTAAGGAGCAGGCATTCAGGACAGAGTTTAATCTCATCTACGCCTGTTCCCCTTTGAACGCTAACTTGCTGGCATCAGGGAACCTTGCAGAGGGAACGGGGCGAGGGTCTGCTGTTGGCAGCGACAGGAGAACGTCGCTGTCAGAAGGGGGGTTCTCCCCTGGAGAAGCCTTTTTTGGTCGACAGTGTCAGGGACTCCTGAACGAGCCTGCCCAGGGTGCAATGTCACCCTATGGAGATAGACAGTATGTTTACTCCGAGACCGGAACACCACCCCATAACCCACCACAGAAAAAGAAGGCAAGTCTTATGATGCATTTATTTTATTAAAGACACGTTTGTTTTCTGTTGAGTACCTGTCCCCATGTTGTAATGCTACCTCAGGCAAACCTATGACTGTAACTTGCTTTATGTCTCTCCTGAAGGACAGCATCTTTTACACTGCTATGGTGGTCCATACAGGACCCCAGATTTTAACTAACATTCAGTAACCTGTTTAAGGTATTTCTTGGGTTTGGTGCTGGTAACCAGACATTTGTACTGCAAGTCCCTGTGCATCATGACAGGGTTGTAAGAGCTAAGTGTCCTTTGTTGAGGAGTAGCTGAGCATGAGGGAAGTGCAAGATTTAAAAAAAGCGGCTTGGGGACAACGCACGTTTGTCAAGAGCAGCTTTGGATTCCAGTTGCACTGTCTTACCAGTGCAGAGCGATGCATTCTGGTACCAGTCTGTAAATTCAGAACTGGGGCTTGCCTGCAGCACATGCATTAAAAAGGAGACTGAGTGAGTATATTTTGCAAAAACTAAATGAGAAAAAAAGCCAGTCTAAAAATAAGTATTGTTGAAAACAAAATGATTTTAAACTAAAATATTCAGCTCATCCTGTTAGTGATACACCATAATACAAGCCTTTGCATTTATGTTGTATCTGTTGTTTTTTTTAGTAATATTTCTTAGTGTCATCAACTTTTTAGGTGACTTAATCAAATGATTTGCAATTCACACATAACTAGGTATTATATCAGCACACTCGGAATGATGCATCCTTTAATAGTCTTTCAGTGTCAAGTTTTCAAAAAATATTTAACTATTGCCCTCGCATCCTTACACCACTAGGCAATAGTCTGTCTGTCATGTGACTTCACATTACTGTCAGTCATGCCCCTTTTCAAAGGAACGCTGTCCACCTCCACTCCTAAACAAGATAAAAATGAATGAATGAAAAAACTGCTGAACGGCAATTCTGTGAAAAAACTAATTACAAAACATACTACAGAAAGAAAGACTTGTAGTATGAACTTCAAAAACATTTTTTGTTATTTGTTATTTTAGTTATTTACTTATCCTGTATCATCTATATTTAAACAAAATACTGTAAAGCCATAAATGTTTGTGACCAAAATATTTGGCTAATCACACTCATAAAATCTATTTTGTTCCAGAAATGTTGGCGACCTGCTGCACTGGTAGTAGTATATTAATTAATTATATGTACAGCACTAAGATATTCGTGCCAAAAATGTTTACTTTTTTTCAATACGTGCATTTTATATAAAGTCATATTTACTATCCAACCTTGCCTCTCATTATTTTGACTGACTCCTATTTATGCAGCTTCAGGCATTATAGCCCCCCTGTCAGTAACAGTAGTCTTCCCTCGGGTCAATAATTTTCCACTATGGCCCTCCTCTCCAGTCCATATTTTCTCTCTCTCTCTCTCTCTCTCTCTCTCTCTCTCTCTCTCTCTCTCTCTCTCTCTCTCTGAAATATATTTAACTACTTGTGTTTTAAGGATGCTAATTGCTCATGTCTTTTCCTTGAAAAACTAAATAGGTAGTAAAAGAAAAAATGATTTAAAACAATGATTAAAAAAAAAAAAAAATAGTGATTTTTAAATCGCAATTTAAATCGACTTGATTTAAATCAGCCAACCCTGCTTTAGAACAGAAGTTCTGCATTACTGCCTTTTAGTGGATAAAGTCACCTTTTAAGTACAAAACTGATTGCGAAGTAAATTGACATTGACTACAAAAAAAGTATACCATTATAAACTGTCAATAGATCTGTGTAAAAATCTCATACAGCATTTTAGTAAATGGATCTTTTGTAAAACAAAGTATGAATCCCTATCCAGAGTTAAATTTGGCTTGTTAATGTAGAATACCAGTAATTAAACTAAACACTTTTTTTTTTTTTCATCCTCCCAATTAACAGCTCCACCAACATGTTTCAGTACTAATGTAAACTAGAATCGAGGGCCCACAGGTGGGGTTTTGTTCTGCTAGAATTACGTAACCTTTTTGCACTTTAGACTAAACAATTTTAAGATTAACATGTCTAAAACCAGATCCTGTACCACACCTTTTAAATAACTTGCGACAGAGCTTGCAAGCATTCATCAAGGTGGGGATTTATTATTTGGCAATAATGATTTGCCACCCTTGCAGGGTCATTTTTTACAGGCACAGGGCCAGCCTACATACTTTTAGTCTGTTGACAGGGAAACCAGGTGCTTCAGACTGAGAGACCAGTAAATTACTTTTAAATTAGGCATGTCATTTAAAAATATTATTAAAATTATTTGTTTTTACAAAGTTAGCCATAAAGCATAACCCGCAAAAATGTCTTAATTCTGAAGTGCTCAGTTGGGAATTCTACTGTCATTCTTCAATTCTCATAAATTAGGCTGGTAATTTTATATGTTTGCTCAGTGCTACTGTGAGCTATCAGCATTCATTTGTGCTGAAAATAAAGTATGCTGATCTGCCATATTTATAATTGTCAACAAGACATGAGCATTTGCTACCAATTAGAATTCCATTTATTATCCCCTGACAATGAATATAGTGGGGGCGCCTGTCAATCAGTACATGACACTTTGTATTTTTATGTCAAGAACCAGTCGTGTTGAAACCTGGCAATAACATTCAAGTCAGAATCTGACTTGAATGTTATAGTACATACTGTGGATGAAGGCCATTGTGGTGGTCTGCTTTTAGCACTGATGGATCTTATTTTTGGAGTTTACAGCATGGTGCTGATATACTGATTTTATTTCCAGACAAGAAATTCTGTAATGCGGTTATGGTTGGAATTTCTCCAGTTTGTCTGTAAAACAGGGAGTTCCCTCTTCCTGTTAATATGGGAATAGATTGATATGCAAAGAGCCCTGTGAAGTCGACAGAGGCATATGGACATTCCTCAGGAAATACCTAGGCGTGTCTTGTTGGTTTAAAAAGACCTGTGTGTGTGTGTGGCATAAAAGCATAGGATTAAAACAAACCTTTTAGAGAACATATGTTCTGTATTTTGGGAATTAAGGACTTTTCTTTTTATTCACATCTGTAGCAAGTCTGCACATCTGTTTAGTTTAAAGTTAGACACCCAGACATCATTTTGAGGCTACTTAGAAGGAATAATAGACAGAAATTAAATAAGTCCCCCCTCTTTTAAAACTCTTGAAACGTAGCATTGCATTTTTGTTCACAAAAATGCAATGTGTTCCCAGCAAAGGGGTCGAAACTGCTCACAAGTAGAATATAATTAAGAATTGAAAATTGTCTCCTATAGTCTCTCCTCATTTGTCCGTCAAAGGCAAATGTGTACAAAACACAAATTGACCCTCGAATGGGATCTTGTGCAGTGCACGATCAAACCTTCACCCTGTTCTAAGAACCTAGATTAACACGGTGCTCCCCCACTTTCTGTTTTCAGGTCTCTCTGTTGGAATACAGAAAGCGGAAGCAAGGAACGAAGGAGAGCTTCCCAGGCGAGCCAGGTAAATCGGTGGGCACGCCAACCAGGTCCAGCAGCAGCTGCAGCAGCAATGCAGAGTCCCCTCATGTCACACGCACCACGCTGCGGCACCCCACCTCCCCACAGAGTGGCTTCTCCTCCCCGGTTCACCCCTCCATCCCTCAGATAGAGGAGGTCAGCCCCCCAGAGCCCTGCACCAGCCGACACTTTGGAGCCTCAGCAGCTGCCTCCCACAGCAAACCTCAGGACACCATCAGCAGCCGCTGGTGAGAAAGCACACCTAACCATCTTGCAAATTAGGGTTTTCATTTCATCTGCTTTAAACATTGTAGTGTGTTATCAGAAGTGAAATCTATTCGAGAAGAACTCTCACCAGCCACATTTGAAGTCCTCATTAAATTACATTGTTATTTGAATTCTATGCAAAAATTTATAAAACTACAAAAATAATCCTGTATTAGATATTAAAACCATAAAATACTAAGCGTTTCAGATGACTGTAAATGGCACACCTTTTGGTCTTGGGGTTTATGAAGTCTCTGAAACCTCTTGCTTTTTTATTATTCTCTACAACAGACTCCAAGCCATCTTTTGTCAGACAATTTTAATATACAGTAAGGTATTTCACTTACATGTGTGAAACCGTTTAACATTAGTGTTACATACCCTAATACCCATATGGTTAGACTGTTTTATTTTTTTTTATTTAAATTGTAATTTAGAAAATACAAAATGCAGGAATTCTGTAAATAGATCTGTTATGAAATTGAAGTGAACTGGTTTTCCAATTGCTTTCTAATCCGATTTTTCTAGAGTTATCCATGTGAGAACATATTGAATTTTTAGCACCAAATTGCCTGTGCAGTATAAAACTATTCAAAGAAATGCAGGGGGGAAGGTGGGGCTACTGAAGTTTCTAAATTCTTTGATAGTGTGCAGATTTGTCTGAAAGTGTGTACGTGTGTGTGTGTGTGATTTATATATATATTACTTTACTGAAAATATTTACCTTAACTTCCAAGTCTAAGCTATTTTAGTATTAGTGACTTGTGTGATCAGACAAGGGGGTGAAAGTGTGTTCTCTTTACTGAATGATCATCTCTCCCCAGGATGGTGCCCACATCAGTTGAGAGGCTACGAGAGGGTCAGGGGGTGCTGGAGAGAGTCTTGCGGGGGGGCATGAAGATGGAGCGTGTGCTGAACAGAGTGGAGTCCACTTCAGGAGAGACAAGGGAGAGAGACTCAGGTACTGTATAGCAATGTTCAGTCAAGGCTGTGAACGGCTTACGTTTCCACATGGTGGTTTGTGTTTGACAGTGACATCTCAGTTCAGCAAAACCCTTATTGTTTTTCTGTGCTCCAAATGCAGTGTTGAAAGTGGAAAGTGCTAAACATACCTAGCACTATATTAAACTTGATCTTGCTTGATTTGTACTCTGTTTTTCAGATTTCACAGAGGGGGAAAGTTTAGAAATGCAAGCCATTTCTCGTTCTAGAGGCTCACCTATACACAGCCCCCAAAGATACAGCCACAGTCCCTCCCGATACAATCACCAGGTGAGAGGCTGCTGCCACCATTCCTAATCATCCTCAGCGATTATGACATGTCTGACTGTCTGCATTCTACTGAAGCATTCATTTAGAGTGAATGGAACATACAGGATGTGTAAGTTCTAAAAAAGCATTTAGCTGTTCCCGCAGGAGCAAAATATGTTTGTCTCTTTATGAAAATCAATCCCTTTCCCCCCTCTCTTTTTTCTATCTATAGCTGCAGCCAGTTCATTCTGAAGGACACCAACCAGAACCTCAGACTTTCCTACAGGAGAGCATGTCTCCATTTAGAGGCCACGGCAGCACATATAGCTATTCAACACCATCACCTGGACATGGCTACAGGCCCACAACACACACAATGAGCCACGGGGCAACCCAGAGCCAGCTAGATCCCTCACTTCAGCCTGTATCCTACTCCAGCCCTGTCCATTATTCTTCCTCCTCCTCCTCCTCCTCCTCCTCCTCATCTTCCTTGGACTCCTCTATGGTGCCTATTGGCGGGAACATCGGACACTATGGAAGCAGTCAACAGCATTCTGGAAGCAGCATACATTTGTACAGCGGCAGCCATCTAAAGACAAGCCTGCTTTCTAGCCAGTCCGTGGCGGTATCTGCTGCCTGCTCGCTTACACCGGGCAACCACAAAACTGTAACAACAGACTCAAGCGTGGTTCTTCCAGCCACCAATGTTAATGCCACCTCAGCTTCACAGAGCTCCAGATTGTCACAATCTGACTTACGAACCTTAAGCCCAGTCAGCCCTGGACAGACTGTTCTGCAGTCTGGAACCCGACTATTAGCAGCAGCAGCCAACTCACAGCACTACCAACATCGGGGAACAGCATTGAGCCAGTACCAGCATCCACAGATACAAGGATCCGGAGTACGGACACAATCGGGAACCTATTAGATTAAAATAGACATAACCTGTGGGATGTATGGACCAAACAGTCATTTGGGATTGGATTTCCACCAGGGCCTGTTTTTATATAGACTTTTGCTTCACCAAAGGCATAATAAATAATGAACAGGCCTTTGGTTTTAATTACAGTACGAACAACAACAAAAAAGACTGTATAGATTTTCAAATACCCCTCCCTGTTCACCTTTAACTCAGATTGACAGATAATGTACAAATAAGAGAAATAGAAAACAAAATAATGCATGTACCTGTTTGGGTACATAAGAAAAAATAAACAGAAGCAGAAATAATTTGGTTAGACATCTTTTATTTGGTTTAACCAAAACATTAGTCAGTGGTGCAGTAAAAAAAAAAAAGTGTATGTGTGTATATATATATATATATATATATATATATATATATATATATATATATATATATATATATATATATATATATATATATATATATATATATATATATATATGTGGATAATGTAAAAAAAAAAAAAAACTAACAAAAAAAGCAGAAACAAATCTATATTTGTAGTATCAGGTATTAAGACACGGGAATTCAATGGAGCAAGAAGAGTAACTCGTATAGACGATCATTCCAGATGATTGCCAGCTTTTTTTTTTTTTTCACACACGAGTATACTGTAATATTCTGGAGTTAGACTATTTTTTTATTTATCTAATTTTTATTTCAGTTATAACCGTTCTAGACTAGCTATAAAGTACTTGACCCATATGGACATTATAATCCACAGTGCTGCAGTGACATTTTTATATTTTCCACACATTCACACTGCGAGTTCCTCAATCTCTTTTGTTGTTCATGAGGAATTTGGAAACGTTTTTTGTTTTTTAGTGACTGTTACAAACTTTCAGTGTAACTGAGTGGGGGAGAGATGGTTTTCTAAAGAAGGTCATGCTCTTTTTGAAACCTGTAAAATTGTAAGTTGTTGGAATTTAAGATCATGTTTGTTTTTTTTCTCCTCCATTCTGTACAGTTAATTGTAAAAGCAGATAGTTCATTTGGGTTAAATCTCCAGTGTCCCTTTAAGATGCTGTCTCATTAACTGATTTAAACAGACCAATAAATAAATAAACAAAATTGTGTATAGAGCCTTCACAAAATGTTCCACCTTTGCATCCACCGTACCGGAAAAACTAATTACAATAAATTCCATTTTATGATCTTGAAGTGTTGGTATTTGATGTTTAACTCTTCCCACCAGTGTAGATGGCATAACAATTAACACTATCACCTATCTTTTTTTTTTTGTATCTGAATGTATATACGCATGTGTGCATAAATGGAGTTTACTGTATATCCCATCAGGGTTTCCGTTTTCATTCTGAATGTTCGGAACTCGTGAAATGCATTTAGACAGACTCAATCTTGCACACTGATTTCCCTGCTTATTGGTGAACCTACCAGCAGCATTTTGAAAGGAGATACTGCATTTTTAAGTCAATGGTGTTTTTACACAGAGTTGTAACAATTTAGATTTTCCAAAAATAAGATGTAATTTTTGATAATAAAATACTCCTGTTGATGATCAAAACATTCAGGAATGCAAATTTTGGAATTTTGTCTTCAAGTGAAAAAAAATATATATATCTTGTTCCAGTGGAGAAAAACACATACACGCACTTTTGGTTTCAGGTGTTGGTTAATGGAATTAGTAAATATTAAGAGAGAATATCCGTGGTAATGTACAAAATGTGTTTCACGACTTTGTGCAAGGAAATTACTTCCTGGGTATGTCTTCCAAAGTTATTACATACAAATATATGGAACATGTAAATGATTGTGCTTTTTGCAAATTGATCTGTGCCATACTGGTGATGAACTGTTCAGCATTTCCTATTACAAGGTACTTTGTAACTAAATGCTAAACTAATGGGCTCTTCTGGAAATGGTAGTAAGTGCAGCTCAGCAATGTCTTGAGGTAACATGACAAAAATAGTAAGTTGCTTTTCTTTTAAAATTGTAGACCTTCCAATGTTCGAAAAGCAGACTGGTTGGTACATCATCTGTGTTTTTGAGAGCTGGGCCTGCAGCTACTACTTACATCTTTAATTTCTCTTGCTTTTTGCAACTTATTTTTAATTTTTATATTGCTTGTCACTTTTCCTTATCGCTTCAGAAACCTAAATGTTTCATTTACCAAAAGTGGTGCAGCACTTCCCTCTTTCCCTGCTGGTTGATTAGTCAATTTCATGATTGCTCTGTAATGTACCATTGGAATGGTTAAACAGACCTTGTTAGTTACTTTTTTCAATACCACATTTTTGGCTTTTCTTCAGGGTTAGCCCGGGCTTTAATAAATGCTGCTTGTGTTTTGTGTAAGCTTGCATCTGGATCACCAAAGACAACAATGGCTGAGTAGTTGGATTTCATTGCCTGCGAAATCTGCTGGGTGCAAACAATTAGTCAAGGATGTTTACATAAATGTGCGTGTATGTGTCCTGTGGATTTTACACCACACATTATCACAAGGCCTTTTTTTTACTACAGCAGTGAAAGAGCACTTCTCACACATTTGAGAATCACTGCTGTGGAGCCATGGAGCTGCTGGAATAAGGAAAATCGAATTCTTGGAGCCCCACAGCAATCCTGCAATGTGCTCATTATCCAGTTGGTGGACAGGATTACTAATGAATGTAGGTATAATGTCATTACTGTCCAGCTCTGCAGTAGGTAGAGTGGTTGGCTTGCAATACAAGTACACAATTCAGCTCTAGTAGTCATAAAAACTTGCAAAGGATGTTGTAAATCGACATATTTTATTGAATAAAATAAACTCCATTTAAACAAAGAAGTAAAAATATTATACAGCATACATATTTTGATCTGTAAATAAATTCCAGCAGGGGACTATACTGGGCTTAATTGCACATAAAACAAGAAAGCAATTCCATGGTGTATCCAGGCCCTTTTTAACTTCCATGACTGCCCAGGGTTTGTCACAGGATGTTTATGTTGGTTTACTACAAATGCTTTTGTTCACAGAAAAGCTGCTTGTGACCCTCTGAACAAGCAGAATTATCACAAGTCATTTGGCTCACATTTTATGAACTAAATACACACGTATGACATGAGGTTTCTGGTACCACTAATTCCTTTCAGGAATACATTATTTTGAGAGAATTTTTTATTAAAATAATGATGCATATATATATATATATATATATATATATATATATATATATATATATATATATATATGCACATACACTTCAAATGTTAAAAATAAAATAAACCACCTATCATTGGTCATTACTAACCATTGTCTGTTTAATGAGTAAACTTAAAACAGTTCACTTCCTTCGTTTAAAGGCAGTGTTGTCAGGCCCTTACCATAATAATAATAATAATAATAATAATAATAACTTGCAGAGGATTTTGTAAAAACGGAGTATTCATTTAGCTTGCACAGTAAGATTACCAAGTCTCATACAACGGAAGACCTACACACCCTAGTTTATAGGGACAGTCCCTGGTTTTCTGTATATATTCTTTTAAAAGTATAGTATTTAGCTGCCCATTAATAACACATTAAAATAGCTCAAATTATACTGTTTGAAACTGAAGCAGGGCTTCTTTCAGGATTATGCTGGTTTCCTTGTGGTTTCATTTGCTTTGTATGTCTTATATTGCAATGAAACAGCCAAGTTTATTCAAATGTGTTTTTTGTTGTTGTTTTTTTTAAAATGGTTCTGCCTTTTTATAATGTCTGACCTTTAAGCTCGGCTCCATCTGCTGTAGGCCGATTTCTCTCCTGCAGCATAACCTGCAGCACAAAGTTTTTGTACTATGTGGCATTGCAATAGAAAATTCTGTATAGTGTTTCCAGAATAATGAAAATGTGCCCCTACCCTCAAAATGAATCTGGATTATTGTCCTATTTAAGGGGGGGGTTCTGTTTCACTGTTGAGAAGAGTGACAATGATGGTAGTGCATGTAATCCTCAAGTAAAGATGCCTCGGTTCTGTAGTGTTCTGGAATCTGAACACTGCGGGGATGTTGACTGATGGGTTGAAATCCCACTTCACCCGATCCAGCTGTAGGCCCGGCACTCCTTCTCTCGGTTTTCCCGGTAAACGATCCGGTATCCGCAGTCTATTGGGATTCGCATGCATTTCTTAGGCCAAGAGGTGGGCTTCATCGGGCTACGCAGAGAGAAAGGTTGTCACTAGTATTGCAATGCAAAGCCAAATCCAAATATCCCCTAAATGAAATTATTCAGCAACACCACTTAATGTTGCCCGTTTTCTGTTGTTGTCTTAGCAATAAGCTAATCGGATCAGTCTGGGGTAACTTTGTTCCTTGCTATGTTCGGGATAGTAATGAAAGGTATCCGTGGTAATGCAAGAGAAGGAAGCTTGAGGTTTCAGAATATGAAACCTGCTTATAAAAATGTTTTGAATAAGCCCTTGTTAGAAGTAGCTGTATTCCAATAGACAACTACGTGGTTTTACCTTCGATCACTGCCTTGACATGAAGGCAAATACACGTCTGGAGTCTGATCTGGGATAGCACCGACCAGCAGAAAAGTGACAGCCGACCTCAGAAACTGGTAATCGACTAATCACACTCTTCACTTTCAAAGCAGCAGCAGCATACTGATGTCTTTGTGTGTTTAAACCGTATACTAGTACCAAACTAGCACTGTCAGTATTTGAATTGGGCTGTTTGAATTACATGGGAAGTAATTGTGACGTGTGTGGTTTGAGATGAATGGAAGTGCAGTTACAACCTCAATACATTACATGTGAGAACATTTAATAGCAGTTTTAAAATGCAGTGCACAGACGGCAAAGTGTTACAGAACTGCACTTGCACAAAGAGAGAACCAAACATGATCAAATACGTTATTTATTTTATTTTTACCTTGACTATTTCACTCGGGTTCATAAGTAGTCACGCTACTCCAAATGTGATATATTATTATAAACCTTCCAGAGGCTTCAGGCAATCTGGTTCTGAACACAGTGGCTGTTAGCCATGTACAGGAAATTCTTTCTAACCTTCTAACAAAGCTCTTAATAGCTGCCCTTGCTTCAGGGATAGTACAGCATCTTTTTTTTTTTTTAAATTTGTATTCTTGTAATCAGTATATGCAGATTTTTTTCAAATACAATAGTTTATGCTGCGGTTGTTTCCTGGTACCTAATCACTTCCTGTGTTTTGTAGGTAAATTTCATTCCTGCAATGTGACCTACAGCACAGGAAGTTATTACATACCCGAAGGTTTTTGTACCATGTGGCATTGCATTCCCAGTTCTCATCACTTGGTGGCGCATGGAGCTAATGTAAAGAGAGCCTTGGTTCTCACTCCTTTTGAAAGGAATTTAAGGGATTACAGAGCGTTAATGGAATTGGTCTCTTAACTTGATTTCCTTTGTTCAAAAGTCAGTTCAATAATGCTCAGTTGAAGGCAACCTCTGTACATTACTGCTGTTCTCAAACACACTCAAGGGTGTGCCGGCAGACTTACGTGAAGCAGGTGAATCCCAACTCGTGGCAGTAGCACTTGTCACATCCCCTTGTGAACGTCTCTCCAACTTTGAAGAGCTTATCCTTGTACTTGCATTTGCCTAGCAGTTACAAAAGAGAAAATTGGCAGTCCCTACATAAAACAGTATCACAAGGCATGAATTAAACCTAATGAAGCACTCAGGGTGCAATAAGAACCAGATGAAGACAAATATGCTTGCAATATCTAGACTTAAACACCAGATGGCACTCTACTTCAGGTCAGAATACAAGATCATAAGTCTGAGTTGATCAATAATGAAAACCCAATGTTTTAGCATTATCTACAAATTGCCAATTTAGGAAAAGGAAAAACAAAACCCTTTTTTTACCCTCTGTAAAATGGTACCCTTTGATAATGGAGGCAACATTTTGGCCAAAGTGGGGGAAGCACATATCTACCTCGCTTACAACAAAAAAGGGTACCCCAATATGTGAAATGTGCATTTTTTTTTTTTATCTTTAAAGGAAATATCATCGGCTATATTTGCAAAAAAAGAACTTTTATTGCCACTACTTTTTTTTCATGTGAATCAAATCTTACTAGGTGCAATTTTGCTCATAAGATCATTTTTTCTTACTTTGAGTCTTAATGTGAGCACCATCATTACACAATATCATATTTTAATATCTATCACATCTCAGAATGCTGAATGACATACTGACTTTATTTAAAGATGGTACTTGGATAATAATAAAACAAAACTATGAAAATCTACCTTAAAAATAAACATGTAAAATATGTCGAGTATGCAAGTTTATTCCTGCTAACATATCCATGGCATTAAAGGTAAAACAACTTCCGTTGAAAATACATATTACATTTTTGGTTGTCATTTGTTGGCAAAATTCCCATTATATATAATTTACACTGAATTGTTACTTCTGTTTTAGTTTCTTTGTAGAATTAGACTCTGTGTGTATAGAGAATCATTCTTACCTGGATGATGGTAAATGGCTGCTTCACTGGAACTCAAGATGAGAGTAAGTAACAGGCAGACAGCCCACAGCAGGGCCAGCCAGCACCAGAGACACCTCACAGGTGCCATGGAGTACCAGAGAGAGAGAGACCAGCAAAAATAAGGTATAATTTAAAAAAAAAAAAAAATATATATATATATATATATATATATATATATCTTCAAGCAAAAGGTAAAATGGTTAGAAAGGCTTCTTTTATATAATAATAATAATAATAATAAACAATTGAATTCAAAACCAGGCTTTAAAATAATAATAAAACATTCCTAATTTCTTTAAAGGATAGTTTAAAAGCTAGTCAAACTGTCAAGTATCTTTGCAGAGCTACAGCATAGGGCTTTTTTTCTTTTTAAAGATCTGAACTCCCCTTTGCTCACTCTCCTGGTCAAGCCTGTCTCTAAGCAGCAAGTGAGCATGGCTCTGAATTTATACCCTGTCCACACCTGGGTTTGGCAGGTAAGAGAGACAGTCTGGTTCAGATTAGAAAGTGAACTAATTCCGCCTCGATTTCCTGTTATTTTCTCTTTTTTTTTTTTCCAGAGCTCTGTAATTTCAATACTACCTTCCCTCCCTCTCTCTCCTCTCTCTCCGCCCCCTCTTGCTGCACTCTGCATTCAGCTAGCTTTAATTTAGTTGTTGTTGTGTTTAGGGTTGTGGAAAAGCTTGTTGTTGTGTTTAGGGTTGTGGAAAAGAAGGAATGTGAGCTATTTCCCTATTCCGTTTTTCTCACAAGGCCTGGCAATCCAGCATTGTGGTCTCCATGGTGACTGTCAGTTATGTTCCCTTGGTAACAGCTAGATTAGCCCCCTTTTGTCTTAAAGGCCTCTGGCTTTTCGGCTACAGCTACAGCGAGGGATAAGGATTGAACTGTTTAACTCTAGCGATGGAAATCAACCCTTTTTGTTTTTAGAGGTGGTCTCTTTGTGATTGTATAGTTTAATTATTGTTTTTCCCAGGTGTTCATTTTTGCTTAATTATAATGAGATTAAAATATCTTCTGCCTAAAGGGGGTGTGGAATAGGGAAGCAGGCAGTGGATTTTAAACCATTGTCTCAGAGGGTTGTGGTGTGCTTGCATTAGTTGTATATCTAGCTGTCTGTCTCTTTGTTTATCTAGCCGCTGAATAAATGCCTGGCTCTTTTAGCACTACAGAAAGCTTGTTAGTAGTTTAGTATACAACAGTGGAATTGGCTGCTCCAAAATAACTGTCTATATAATTTATAAAAATAATACTGAAAAAAAATCCCTCACTAGTATAAACAGCACCAAGTTCCAGGCGTTTATTCACTTGGGAGTTGGTTTATTTCCTCGTACTCCTAACTAGCCCTGAAGTTCTTGCTCGATTTACTCCACAGATGGATGCTCTCTAGAGCTAACAGGACTTGTTAGCTCTGATGAACTCGCATTAAATGGCAAAACCATTTTCAAGTAGCAAAAACACACACAACAACAAATTAAACCTGTCCTCAAGCAGTGAGCAATATAAACAGGCAGGTGTCTTGCTGAAGTCAGGATCCATCCAGATATTTAGGGCATCCCGGGGTATGCAATGTGAAAGCATAGACAATCAATCATGATTTAATGTAACTGAGCTCGACCACTGTGGTCCTATGAAGTATGGAGCTGTGAGACATTATTTATGATAGTGGGTGTCTGTCAAGCATCTGTGCCGCATGTCTTTAAAGAACAGTCCCAAAAGACAACTTCAGACCTGTGCAGCCGGAAGAGAACGCTGACTGATGGGGAAGACGGCAGCTGCAGAGGATTGTGAAATCTGAGAAGCATCCATCAATATGCTCAGTATACAAGCAAACTTCAATATAAGAGATGTGGGTAAGGGCAAGGCAACAAGGAACAGTGACTAAGGTACTGTGGACTTGGCAACCCCAGCCTCCGGCCCACCTTGTTCTCTCCCATACACACACACACACACACACACACACACACACACACACGCATGGAGACATACACACCTTCCCCTGGCCAAGGAACCCAGACATTCCTGCCCCTGCCACAGCAATGGCTATCCAGTACGAAACATTCCCCTGAAAACCCAAGCAGACGAAAAATAAACGCAGTGCAGCCAGTGAAACCCACAGTGATTCCAAACATCCAACTCCAAACGGCAGCCTCGGCCCAATGCTTAGTCAAAGTATTTCTTGTCCTTCCTCGCTGCCCCCGGGGCACATGAATGAAAAGGACGCCTTGGGACCTGCTTCAAAAATGTAAAACGACGGTGAAACTATTTCTCTGCGTTTTTCCCTCATTCTGGTTAGCGAGATGAACACACATCATTTAAACGGATCTGTATACCTCAAATATGACAAAAATGCGCTCCGGCCCTCTGGAATGTTTGAGATCTTTTTTAGAAAGATTTTGTAAAGTGTTCTATACATCATTTGACGTGCTTTTTGAAAGTCTGTTAAGCTGAACAAGATGAAGAATTACATTTAAATTCAAAAATGAACTAACTGTCTGGGTTGTCAGAGACTCTTAGCTTCCTGTTTAGCAGCAGGTTAGTGCAAACCGAGGCTTGACAATGTTTGATCTGGCATTCAACATTATTTCGCCCCATGAGAGAGGCAACAAAACCTTCTTTCCCTGATAACAGCACACACTGCCCACATAACATCAGCACAGCTGCATCCCATTCATAGTTTTGTACTTGTATTGTTTTCTTTAACTCTTTCCTTACAAGGGAATCAATGATTGAGTATTAAGTAGACCTGAAGTGAATATCGACTGCACAAACGATATTGGGAGCAGCTTAATCCATTTATGTGGT
The DNA here is from genome assembly GCA_030684275.1 of Acipenser oxyrinchus oxyrinchus. Classification (NCBI taxonomy): domain Eukaryota; kingdom Metazoa; phylum Chordata; class Actinopteri; order Acipenseriformes; family Acipenseridae; genus Acipenser; species Acipenser oxyrinchus. The sequence continues at coordinate 15,538,874 of CM060270.1, forward strand.
TTCTTCATAGTTTTATAATGTTGTAATTGTTTTATTCCTTTCATTAAAAATAGTAGAAAACATTCCAGCTTCTTGCTCTCATCCATAACTATAAAAAACCCCCATGCCATTCCTTCAGTCTGGATCGTTCTGTAATGAATAGCTTGATTTATCTGAATGTAATCCAAAAATCACCTTCCCCTGGCATGATTTCCACCAAGGAATGCAGCAGAATGAAGACCCTTGAGCACTGTGCTGAGCAGGAATGCTTACAATGTGCTCCGATAGGCCCTCGGTCTGACCACAAGCAGAAAAGGAAACACGTACAATGTGATTTGACTAGTCAAGGCCTGTGATGGTTTATAAGCATGAGAAAGAAACAAACCATCTCAGCTGGACGTTTTGCAATTGCTTTGACCTCATTCAGCACTAAATACCAAAAACACAACTGTAACCAATTAAATAGTTGAAGTTTTCTTTTACAAAAAAAAGAATATAACTGGTCTGCTGTCATTATTCCTAGCTCTGTTGGTTTTAGATATTATTCTCTCGATCTATAGATGAGTTTTAAAAGAAAGCTGGCATGGCCTGACAAGAATACTGTATTAAACACAGACAAAACAAAATTCAAACACATTTTTACAATTGCCAAAAAAAAATGACTTCAATATTCCGCTGACTTAATACTTTAGTGATATCGACATATGGACTCAATATGTTTATAGATTCTAATACTGGGGGTGTTAAGATATACACACACTATAAAGAATGACTTGTTTAACACATTCCTCAGGTAGCAAGGAAAGGGGATGTGCACTTCATTTGAAAGCAGTGCTTTAAGGATTGACTGTGCACAATGTGTCTGTAATTGTTTAGTTTCATGATGCTGTTTCTGACTTTTTTTGAAAATGATTGTGTTTCCCAGTGCGATGTTTATGGATTTTTAATGATCTTAAAGGAAGGAAACATGATTATATCATGCTTGATTTACTTACTGCTTGTACTTACGGTCTCATTATAGTAGGGTACTTTGCTGCTCCACTAACATTGATTATCCCCTGCAAATGGGATAGAGTGGAGACTGTTGTACGACCGTACATGGGTATGTGTGTCACACTTCACATATTTGTCCATATATCTGGTGATCTGCTTATTCAATTGCCAACTGTTTCATCTGAGTGACAGTTCTAATTCTGAATTTACAGGGGTGTGTGAGACATACTTGTTATCAATGAATAATGAAACTTAATAGGAAATGTGGATAATTATATTTGAATTAGTGATACTTAAAAAAAAAAAAAAATGTAACCTATATTTTTCTGTGGTCACCTTTGTGAAACAACATTGCTGTAGGTTATTTTTTTACAGCACAAGGCCACACTAATAACTCTGTTGTTGAATGGCCCTGTGATTCTAATGCTGGGTTTCCATATGCCACCTATGGAAAGGGAACAGTATTTGAAGTGGAACTCGTTTGGATTTCCATGCAGAAAGGAATTGCTTTGGCCCGGTCACTCTGAAGGAGGAAGTGGCATTGTGACAGGGCGGAACCCCTGCCTGTAAATAGTGCTAGGTTTGGCTGTGAGGGTATAAATAAAGATGCATTATTTTGTATTTAAGTTTGGCAGGGATGGGGTTAATTCCACCCCTGCCAAACGTATGTGTGGAATGTGTTTCATTGAATAATTGATCATCAATCAAGTCCCAGCCACATGGTATAAAAAGAAGCCAAATGCTGTGCTTAGGAGAGCTGGTCCAGTGAAGGCGAATGAGCTTGAGCAAGGAGGAGTGTGGCTCTGTTTTAGTGAAGGTGAGTGCTCAGCCTAAAACAGTAAGGTGTGTTTGTGTTTATTTTAGTTTTTTTGTAAATAAACGTGTGCCTCAGTGCTTTATCTGCAGCGCTCTGTTTTTGAGTCTACCTCCTGCTGGTAACCAGCCTTGCCAGTGGCACTATCCTACCACAGGGCATGAAGAGGGTGCATGTCGTTTTTTACTGGGGTATGAGACAATACACTCTGTAGTTACCATTTTCCAATTGAGTCTAGTGTAACAGCTTATAATTAACACATAGAAAGTATTCAAATATTACTGAATGTAAATGCTATATATAAATGTGTTTTTATGTAGTTTTCAGCAACAGCTGAGATTGAGGCTACCTAGTAAGAAAACTTGGCAGTCCACAGTAAACTATGGTAAATGGTGCTACAGCTAAGTGAAAGGCCCTGTGTTCTCAGACGTGAACCAGATGAGCTGACACAAACCACAAATCGACGCACAAATTACTGGCCAAAATCCATGGCCAACTGTTATGACTGGAAGGGGGTCTTTCCCAGATGGTACTTCAAATTTATGTCTAGCTATCCTGAGCTGGTTCAGAGTCATCCACCAACAACCAGCTGCTGTTTTGCGCCGCTTGGCTGCTAACACTTTACAAAAGGTACTGTGAGTTTTGTAAAACCAGACATCCATGTGAAAACAAAAACAGGGGAGGAAACCATGCTGTAAACACACAGTGGTCGCTAACAACATTGCTTCTTTTTTTTTAGGAATATAATAATATATAATTAGTCTAGGGAGGAAATTATCTCCAAATGCAAACCAACTCTCCACTGCAAACACAGCTGCCAGTGAGTGCGTAAACAGGCACACAATTAGTGGACAGATCCATTGGCATAAACTGTGAATTCTCAATGACCGTAGTGGAAAATAAGATGAGTATGTCAATAGTCTGCTATGAAAGGGCAGTACTTCCAAGACGGTGACCGAATGTCTCAATGGTTGACAAACTATTCTGTAGTTTTGTATCATTCATAACTGTGAAAGGTGGAAGGTTATTTTCCCATGTGACATCATATGACTGGCACGAGCTTCCACTTCCAGATCTAAAAGACAAGTTAACGTGGCGAACATAGTAACGGAATGGCGGAAGCCGAGCTCAGGGCAGCGCAGTCAGAGCCAGCGACTGCAGCAGGAGCAGGGGGGGCATGGCCCCCGCACTGTGGACTCAGTGTGCGAGTTCTCATTGGTTGTGTTATCTCTGTATCAGTATTGGTGTGTTTTCTGAGCTTAATTTAGATACATGTATTACTTTGTTTATTCTTTAATGTATTATTGTCCCCCCCCCTCCCCGAGGTCCTCCTGAGCTGTATATGGTTGGGGGTTGTAGCATGTTGTCGGTTGCTGGTTTGCGTGTATTGTGAATTAATGTGCGTGTTCATTTTACACACTGTATCGTCGTTCTTTCCTCCACTACCGTAATCCGCTACAACATCCATAATTCATACCTGTCATGCACCGTATTATACACAGTTACCTGGTGCGTGGCTTTGAAAAATACATGCTGTAGCATACATTTTAATTTCGATAAACTTACACTATATTAAGTTAAAGAACGTTCCCAGTTTGCTTGCCTGACTTTCAGATAGTGTATTTTTTATTTCGTTTGGTCATTTGACTTCAGCAGTGTCTTCAGCGTTAAAGCAAGCTCGTCAGTTCAATGGAGACGCAGCAACAGGTGGAAATCAAATCCTTTTAATTGTGGGATTAAAAAGCACAGTGCTGAACGACACTGGCAGAAAATGATTCTTAGAATTGAGAATGTTTTAAACGTTTCATCTGTGAGAAGGAACATTGCGATAGAAACAATCAAAAGGCAGCATCATTCATCTTTATTATATATGTTTTTTCTTTTAAATTAATTTAATTTCAAATTACGCATAATTGTTTTATGCACCATGGCAAAGGTTTCAAAGCGTTAAAATGCAAATGAGATTTGAAAGTGCATGTGGTCTCGCTTTGTGAAATAGTGAAATGAATCATTGGTTTGTAATTAACTTTCCTGCTGTTTTCTAACTTGTTAAGCGTGAGTGGTTTTCTGAGGAGTGCTTGTGTGTGAAGCTTTCAAACTTCAATTCGTGTTCAGATACATACAGTGGGTACTATCGTGTTGTAATGGCTTGAGATCCCTGCCCTTTGAATTTAATGTGAAGGGAAGCTCTTGACCCGCACCTCTAACCTGATGGTTTAAAGATGTGTCAGCATTCAACTAAAAAGCAAGCTCTGTAGTGGAGATGTTAGTATGTGCTGTAAGCTGACTTCAGTGTTTGAATTACTGGCTCTTTACTCTGTACAGCCCATTAGGCACTGTTTTTAAAGGCAAATAATCCCTAAAGAAATCGTTCAAAACTATTACTGTTAACCTTTCTGACTATCTTGTTACTTGTTTTGTAACACTAATAATTCTGTTTTTCTCCACACAAAAATGATGCGGAGTGGTGTTGAGTTCTGTTGCTTCAATATCGAATTATTATTTCCCCTAAAGATATCTTTACCGGGCACTTGCTTTGAGCTTGCTTAGAGAATCCTAATTGCCAGGACTTCATAGACATAGTCATTCTCTTAAAATCATGTGACCTTAAAACGCTGCCAGCCCACCTGCTCTGTCTATATACATATATATATGTAGAATAGGCGGAGCTGACTGAATAGAATGGTCACATTGTCACATGACTTGAGTGGGATGAGGAAGGCTCTGCAGGATTCTGCAGACAGATTTTGAGAACAATGGAATTAAGAGAACCTAGAACTGTGTGGCTCTGCAGCTTTAACCCGTCTACTGACACCTAGCACACTCCAAACCCAGCTCCTGAAAAAAAGCCAGTGTAGAGAGATAGCCGCTACTATAACTCGCTGCTTTTTACAGCCTGGATATGCTGTCTGTTCTGTGATTCCTTGCTGCTGCGTGTTGCCATAAATCGAGCAGACAACCACGTTAGGATCCTTGCTCAACCAATCTGTAGACCCCTCCGCTTGCAGACAGCTTCCTGCAGTTTCAGGTATTTTAAAAGTGTAATAATAACATCTTTATATAGCGCCTTTCATAGTGGACCACCATCACAAAGTGCTTTACAGAGGCAGGCTGTGAACTGTGCATTTATATGTAGTCACTTACAATAGGACATTGATTTAACATCTGATACACATGATGGAGCATAAGGAGGTTAAATGACTTGCTTAGGGTCAGACTGAGTCAGTGAGTGGCAGAGGTGGGATTTGAAACAGTGCCCTTCTGGTTACAAGGCCCAGACTTTAACCACTGGACCACACTGCCTGGGGTGGGGTGGGGTGGATCTCTGCCATACACAGCCATTCATTATACAGGTCTCAAATGTGCAGTTTTGAAAGAGGCACATGTTTTTGGTTTAAAAAAAAACCTATGTTTGCAAGACTATGTTTTACAAGTCTTGTACTTAATAAATCAGCACAGTAGTTTGATCCGAGGTCTCTTGAGCACTTAAGATTTTCTCATTTTGTTTTTAATAGACCCCCTGAATGAAAATCTGAAAGCAATTTGTACTTCCAAATGTGTGGAGCTCCAAAGTTTTTGTAAGTATAGTGGTTCAATGTCAGGCTTTAAAGGTGTGTTTAGTAGGTCAAATTGTATGTTTCACCATTAAAGTTTTTAACCTGAAGATTTGACTTGTTATTTTTGTCTTTACCAGAACAGTTCCCTCAAATGCAGTGCACTGTACATGCTTTACATAGATGAGCATGTAGTTTGGACGTGTCTCTCCCTCTGCTTCTCTCTCAGGATTCCTAGTAAAAGTAGTGCTTGTTGAGCCGGGATGATATCGAGCGGCTGGCAAACCCGCATGCTTCACCCTGATGCTGTGGAGTACATGGAGCTGTACTTCCTGGACTGAGGAATACTGCTGCTGCCCTCTCCCCTCTCCCCCTCCCCCTCGGTCTTTCTGTAAAAGAATAAAAGTTTGCCATAGGTGTTTAAAGAAAAAAACCTCTGGACATTCCTGTTTATTATGAGCCCCATGCCCACCAAGCTAGTGATTTAGCAGCTCAAGATCCTAACCACTAGGGATGCCATTTCACAATAACGCTAAATATTTACTGACTATTCAATAATGGAGCACTGTATATGTTTGGTAAGCCAAACCACATGATCCACCCTTTCTCAACAAATACTAAGAACTATATAAAGCAATGAACACATTTTCTATTTATTTAAATATCTATTTATTAAAACAATAACAGTAGTAACAGCCCTAAAAGGGTATAGATACATAAACAACACACACTCTTCGTGTCGCAGTTACGAATACAAAAACTCTTTCCTCTTAAGGGAGAGCTTTCCATGATAATCTTCCATTTCCTTTACCCAAACCTTGAGACCCCCTTTCTCAATCCACTTCATCTCTTTCCAGCTCCGCTTCTGCAGAAAGGAGTGTGCCCCTCACTTCACTCACGCAAAGCCAAGCAATCAAGGTTACTTTCTTGCTTTGGTTACCTGTGGGAGCTGGTGGTGCAGAGGGCTAATCTCATGTACATGCTGTACTTTTCCTCCTTGGAGTACTGGGTTCAAAACCAGATTAGTTCCTTCCTTTATTTTCAAAGACTTGGTTAATTTACCTTATAGCAACAAAAAAGCAAGTGCTTCAGTGGAAGAGATGGCATAGTGGGCTACTTCACTAGCATGCTGTGCTGCTTTCCTTGGAGAACTGGGTTCCAATGTAGCTGCTTCCTTCCTTTATTTTCACTAACTTAGTTTATTTGCCTTATATTCAATGAAAAAGCAGGCACTTCCATGGAAGAGAGATAGCACAGTGGGCTAATTCACTAGCATGCTATGCTGCTCTCCTTAGAGAACTGGGTTCGAATCTAGCTGCTTCCTTCCTTTATTTTCACTAACTTAGTTCATTTGCCTTATATTCAATGAAAATGCAAGCTCTTCCATGGAAGAGCAATAGCACAGTGGGCTACTTCACTAGCATGCTGTGCTGCTCTCCTTGGCAAACTGGTTTCGAATCTTGCTGATTCCTTCCTTTATTTTCAAAGAGTTTGCCAAATTGCCTTATAGACAATCTGAAACAAGGATTTCCTGTGGGAGCTGGTGGCGCAGTGGGTTAGTCCCACGGCCTTCTCTCCCTGAAGATGGCAGTTTGAATCCTGCACCTGAGGTAAGTAATGGTGTTGGTTGTAAGTAACAATGTTGGTTGTGTTTCCACAGATGGAGGAGAAGACCTGCCCTGCAGAGAGAAAGAAGAAGTAGTAGGAGAGGTGGTAGGATAGAAAGGGGGGGTCTGGCCCCCCCGGCAGGAGGAGAGTGGAAACTGGGGTCTTGCAACCTGAGCGAATAAAATTTTGGTAAATCAAACGACTTTTTTTTAAAGTTGTTTAATGCTAATATATGTAAATAATTAATTACTGAAAAATAAGCAACTTTAGTTGCATATGTCAAGAAATGTCTCCAAAAAAAAAGTAGTTTGATTTGCCACCTTTCTCAGGTTGCAAGACCCCCACCTTCCACTCTCCTCCCTGCCGGGGGGGCCCAGACCCCCCCCTTTTCTATCCTACCACTTCTTCTTCCTCCTCCCCTCTGCAGGGCAGGTCTTCTCCTCCTCCATCTGTGGAAACACAACCAACATTGTTACTTACAACCAACACCATTACTTACCTCAAGAACTCACCTCCAGGTGCGGGATTTGAACCGCCATTTTCAGGGAGAGAAGGCCATGGGACTAACCCACTGCGCCACCAGCTCCCACAGGAAATCCTTGTTTCACATTGTCTATAAGGCAAATTGGCAAATTCTTTGAAAATAAAGGAAGGAATTGGCAAGATTTGAACCCAGTTCTCCAAGGAGAGAAGCACAGTATGCTAGTGAATTAGCCCACTGTGCTATCTCTCTTCCATAGAAGAACCTGCGTTTTCATTGAATATAAGGCAAAAGAACTGTTAGTGAAAATAAAGGAAAAAACTCATCAAGATTTTGAACCCAGTCCTCCAAAGCAGAACACAACATGCTAGTGAATTAGCCCACTGTGCCATCTCACTTTTATTAAAAAGCAAGCTTTTCCATTGATTATATAGGACATTAACCAATTCTTTGAAAAGAAAAAGGAATTAGAGTTGAACCCAGTCCTCCAAGGAGGAACAGCACATCATACTAGTGAATTATCACTCTGCACCACTTTGGCTCCATGTGAGTCTAGCATTGCATATACCATCTTATATCAACCTCTTTATATTATTATTTCTATGCTTCCTGTTTTGTAAAACAGAGTCTAACAAAAAGGGGAAATTCTTTGAAAGTGAAAGAGAAACACATGCCTGTAACATGGGGTTTGATTCCACTAATCAGAGTCCCATACGGTACCAACAGAACTAGCCAGCCAGGTGGCTAAGTTGCTGCATGAAACATACTATATGTTGTGACGCTGACCTGGGGATTAATTGTGATTCTCAGGTTAGTTTAATCTGGATTCAAAGCCAAACTTTATGGGTCAATTGCAACAAACTAAAAGGAGCGTACTAACTGGGGATGATCCTTTGGTTAGTATGGAGGACGGTACTGAACTAGTGCGCAAGTTAATACCAATTGCAATAAACTAAGCAGCTCAAGATACTCCCCAGCTGCATATTAAAACTGTTCTTAATTGCAACAAAACCCAAAGTAACTGCTGTTGCCCTCTGGAGGATACTAGAACATGTTACTAATGTAGTCCAGCCATTTCTGTAGACTAAAGACTTGTGTTATCGTACTAACTGCAACAAATATGAAAAATCCCAAAATGAATTGCCAACTTTTATGAAACTGAACTATTCATAACCAAGAATTATATAAAATGATTTGAAATCTTCTTTAAAACAAACGTGTCAAAACATTTGCAAGAAAACCAGTTTTATCCTTATTCAACCTTTTATAAATAATAATAATAATAATAATAATAATAATAATAATAATAATAATAATAATAATAATTCCAGTACCACTTTCCAGCATCTCTACTTTCAGCCTCTTCCACAGATTTTTTTCATTTGCTGCTGTACCTGGTCGCCTCTCAGGGAATTCATCATTAAATCTGCTCACAGGTGTATTCCGTGCCGTTGAATGCTGCAGAAATGCTGTGGAATCCTTTCAGCCATCCTCCACAGTTTCAATACAACCTTTTATACACTCTATGAAATCAAGTTTTTGCTCCACTGTATAATTTTGCACACGGCTAGTTGACATGATTGCCTTTGCATGGATGTACTGAGAAAGTAAGCTTTTAAGGCTGTACCTGAAACATGTCATTAGCATTTCTGACTCGATTTACACCTTTTATATTCTACAATACACCTTTGGGCCTATAAAGGAATGCATTTGTTTTGTGTGTGAATTAAATAATGAGGAATAATAAAAGTATTGTTTACCATCTAACGCAGCTTCATTAATTTTGGTGGTGTTTTAGGGAAATTACATTTAGACATGTGAATGTTACTTGCAATTAAAAACATATCCAGTACCAGCACATAACCTTCCTCGTCGTGCACTAGGGCACCAGGAATCACATATATAGTCATCTGCACAACCTAATAAATCTTCGATAAAAAGGATTCAGAGAAACAGTGATAGAGAGACAGCTGGGGAAACTAAAAGTTTAGTTCAGTGAAACAACATATTAGAATACAAAAAACACAAAAACAAGGTCAAGAGAAAGACAGTGCCCTTGGTAATGACTTTCTTGCCAAATACTTCTACACAAATTGGGAAAGACCTACTCATTCTTCATGATTCATAAATAACGAGGAAGATATTTCCTAAAGCACTAATGGTAGTTTTACAAAAGAGATGCTAATTTAGCAAATATTCTAGTTTGTAATAAACACGAGGATAATAGATTGTTTAAAAGGATGTACATACCTGCAAAAGCAAATGTCAAGCATGTACATATATTTAAGTTATATTTAAACATACAGCGGGGGAAACTATACAGTAGTTAAGAAAGTGCCATGCAAGAATAGTAAGTTCATGTACGTTACATTTTACCAAAGTGTAATGAAATAAAACACGTGGGAGAGACCGGTACAACATTATATAAAATAATACAACATCACCTATTGAATATAAGAAAAAAATTAATTAAAAAAGACAGAACGTGAACTACTTAAGATTTGTAGATTTAGAAGACATCAGATTAGAAAAAGAAATAAAACTCAAATGATTAAGACATACCATGAATGACTTGCAGTTTTAGAACGAATCAGATTTGAAAATACATAAAATAGAACACATGGGTACACAGGACAAGGAAAACGTACAGTGCAGTGGACTTCATAAACCATGACATCACCTTGACATTGATGACAAACTGTACTGAAGCAATGCTTGAGAATAGGGTTGCACACAATATCTATGGTATGCAATCACCTAGGAGACATAATTATATATATATACTACAACAAACTACAACGCGGTATGAAATGCAATATGTTAACGTAACATTATTCGGCAGGTTTCATTCGACTTTATGAAGCAACATGTGTTAATTCTATAGGGTGATGCAAAACTTTTGGCCAAAGCTGTACAATAACAGCATCTTTCAAAGTAGATACACAACCATGACAACTAAGATTAACTGTTACTGATCAGAGCTCATAAAGCTAAACATATTATTGGCAGCCACTCAGCAAACACAGTAACAAACCGACCCATGATACTATAAATAAACAAACATCATCACATGCGGGTACTTCCGGTTAATTTGTTATTAACATTGCAATGCTGAATCCAAAAACAAGTAAACAGGGTGCATTCACCTGGTTTAACGAACTCTATCAATCGTATTTAAAACAACAGCAAACGCCTTCTCGCTTGGCTTCCTTCCACAAACTAACATACTAAATTAAATTAAATATACCTGTTTCACAGACACACGTGTTTGCGATGCCCTCTGCTGTTTACAGTGGGTAATGCAGTTTCAAATTTTAGCTTTCATTTCTTATGAAATGCTGCCATCGTGTGGCCATTTAGTAGAGCTACTGGTTCAAGTATAATGATTTTTTTTTTAAAAAATCTGAAGACAACACAGTATCGCTTTGAAATTACTTGGATTAATGTTAACCCCCCTGTGCAAAAATTAAGACATTTGTGATATAATCTTAAAAAACCTAACCCCGTAACGAGGAATTGGAGCTGTTACGTCTTGTCTTTAATAATTTCATTGGATAAAAAAAAGCTACAGTAAGCACCTGACTTCTGATTGGCGCACGCAGTTAGCGAATAAAACTGAACAACGAAATATATTTGCATAGACCGAATGTCTGTCTACTTGCGCTTTTGTTTAAGAACATATTTTATGATTAATAAAACATGTTGTAATACAAGTTGTCTACATCTGTATTTCCTGTGAAGTATTGCTGTAATATTAGTAATATTTGAAAACAGGAAGTTTTAAAATAACCAATGAAAAAAACAAACAAACAAACGAATAAAACCGAACCTACCTGAAACAAGGCTGAACTTGTTTGAATGCAAGTTCTCTACCGATGCTGCCTCCGTGTGGCGATAAAATGGAACTGTCATGGCAATGTAATATCTGTCAATGCAACTGGATATTCATTTCACAATGCTATAACGTAGTAAAACGGATATATATATATATATATATATATATATATATATATATATATATATATATATATATATATATATATATATATATATATATATATTTTTTTTCTACAGTTTTTCGGAATGTCAGTTCATCCATGAGCAAGAAATAATTCAGTCTGTGGACATTTAGAAGTTTATAACCAAGAGTGAGTTTAGAAGAGTGGTCTGTGAGAATTTGAAGCAGTTACAGTTAATATTAATACTCATCCATCCCCATTGCTGTGTCTTCTAGATTGCTCTGATTGTGTGTTCTTGTACCTTGACAAGTCAGTGAGAATTAAGATGTAGTTTCAGTGTTTAATACTCATCCCCTCACTGTCTGTGTCTGTGCGTTATTGTCCCTTGACTAGTCTGTGAGGACGAAAAGGTCTCCACAGCCAAGTCTGGTTTCTGAGTGGCCCAACAATGTCCTCTATAAAACAGACCATGACTTGAACACTGTTGGAAGTCTACACATTGGTCAACACAGGTCAAAACGAGTTGGTTTTCATCAGAGAAATTGGGCTGTGAACTTTGTTAATTAAAACTGAATTTGGTTAGCTCCCCACTGAGGATTAAAGATATTAAAGCAAAATTAAGTAAGGAGAGAATTAACTTTATAAAAAACAGCATTAGAAACAGATTGCTCCAGGAGGTACCAGCCAGTAAGGCTTATAATCATTTAGACCCTTCTGGGATATGCCACTGCTATATCTTTCTAGATCATTTTACACTGCAAGGGATTTACCCTGGATGGCATCACCCATCTATTCATGATTACCCCTAAACATGGGGGTGGATCCAGTACAGTATAGGGGGATTCCCTGGCACTGTAGAATGCTTAAAACCTATCCTAGCAGGGTATAGCTTCATCAAATCAGCCCCTTAATAAAAACAAACCCTTCAGCTAGCACCTAGTCAAGAATACAAATAACAAGAATGAACAGCACAGTTTATGACTGACAGTCATTTTGTAATTCACACTTTACCACTTTATTAGGAAATCTGCTTTATCTAAATCATCCCCTTTCCCTCTTTTTGAACCCCCCTATTTCTAAAACGTCGGACACTTATAAATTGATGCAGCAATAATAAAGGAATCACACCTTTCTGGCCAGTAAGGGGGCACTGTCACTCCATTGCGATGTCAGCTGGAAACAATTACTTCTATGGCTGCAGAAAATTGGGATTTTAAAGGGGATGACCAAATCCTAACATACTGGATCGCCTGCACACCCGTAGTTTAAGAAGTGGCGTCTGTTTTAATAATCCAGCAGCAGCGTATCTTAATACCACCGCCCTGAAATGTAACCCTGATTTTTCTGGACCCTCGTGTCACTGTGTTTTTTATATTAAGTGGTAATGTTAAATGGGGCAATAAATGCACCCTGACTGAAATCCCAGCTGAAGTATTATAGTCACTTAGATCTGCCATTTTTTAGATCATCAAAATAGACCCCCTATGTGACAGGATCAATGCTAAATAACTGTGCAACGTTCAAGGTTATGAAAGAGAGAAACAAAAGGGCAGACAGAAGTATGCAAAGAGAAAGCAAACAAAGGGCAAGAGATAACTGAAGAGTCACTCACAGTGATGTGATTAAGACAAAGCTGCAATTTGAGCTGCAGCTTGGACTGGGGAGTGTCAATGGGCTGAACACCAAGGACAGCGACCAGGGGAAGTGGAATGATGGGTAATAGCAGGGCTTGGGCAAATGTTTGGAACACAGAGTTCTGAAATGTGACCAACTAAGGGCAGGGCCAAATCACGCGAGTGAAAGACGCAGGAGTTTGTTTGCATCTATCACATTGGATCCAAGCCTGGATACATTCTAGGATAAGCAAGGACAATGTAGAATTTACACTGTATTAGTTTATCTCAGCACAGATGAAAGAGGGATGTGTAACAGATCCAGTGACCATGGACTGCAATGAGTATCTTAACCACAATGCAAAAGAGCCAGTTTCCTCTGCCCTCATGGTTATAGAGCTTTTAACCTCCTCTCATCTCACTGATAGCAGACTGAGAAAATAGTTATTTATGTGCATCACACACCACTGCCAGTTACACCACTCAATCTATGAAAACGGAGAACAACTGCTGTGTTGGAAGACTCTTTGCAGTGCTCATAAAATCAGTACATTGAAAATGACCACATTTTGCAGTGAAAAGTAGCAAATCTAGTGTTTCAAATATGGTAACAGTTCAAAATAATTATTACAGTGCTACCTGAGAGTGCTATATGTATTCTGCTACCTAATAAAGGGTATTCAACACTTCTTAAATAATACAAATACAAATAATTAATCACGTTGGTAAAAAAGCTCATTCTGCACCAAATTTATGAACCAGGCGAAAAAATGTACTGTGTTTTTCGAGTAGATAGGCAATGGAATGTGGAGATGTTTGTAAAGACTTTTCTACAATAGTATTTAAACTGGATCTCGGTGCCCCTGTGTAAACCGGTTAATTGTTCCACTGCTGTAACACGACAACAGCCTAAACCTGGATCCATTTGCCTCTGTGTGTCCCTGCAGCCAAACCGATTCTGAAGAGTCACTTTCAAGTTTAAACGCCCAGAGCCAGGAGGCCTTTGCAAAGTATTTCTGGTTTTAAAGACTTGGAGGCTGGGAGATACACTGAGGGATTCCATTTATTATCTGAGCAATCACACAAAATAAATAGCTTGTGACACACGTGGTGCTTCTCCCTGCAGTAATCTCTATTGTTCCTCTATACAGCCTGCTCTGTAACTAACTCTCACACCCAGTATATGCTCTTTTCAATCCTGAGTTGTGGTCATTTATTGGTTAATGTGAGTACAAGGCAGAATTTGTGTGAGCCTCATTTTAGATTAACAGCCAGCCTGTGAAACACTCTCTCGTTCAAATGCATGTCTAGAGTAGTTTGATCCACAATGGAGGCTATTGAAAAAACATGTTTCTTAAAATCCCTTTTCTATAAACTTTGCCCTTTACCTGGTCATGTGAAGTCTTGTTTTAACCCCCTTTGATCTGAGAGAGAAGCAGGTTTGAAATGGAGATCAGATTCTGAAGCTAGAGATTCATCACATAAAATATTTTTGAAAAACTCTCTGTCTAAGATATATTTTGTTACTGGTACAAAAGTTGTAGACTATATCAATAACATAATGTTACTTAATGCTTAAACTAAGATTTGAATAGAACTGGGACAAACTGTTTATCTGAAGGGGTGATTAAACAAAGAACCAAGGGAATGACCCACAGTCCGTGCTGTACACTGTGACAATTTATTATAAACTCATTCCAACAGCACAGAAGCTAAAGTTATTTAATACTCAAGAAAAAACAAATGGATGGAAATTGCTTTCTTTAAATAGCACAAGGTGGTTTGTTTTTTAAACTATTATAGGTACATTTTTTGTTTTCTTTACAGAGCGGATACAAGACAGAAATGGCAGTAAAAAAACTTTACATAGTTTTCTTTTTTTTATAAACAAGCAATTAAACAGTAAGTGTTCAATAAGCGATGTTCAGCTTTTGACCACACGACAGACACTATAGGTGGGTTGCTTTCCTTTCTTGTTACAGTGAAAACAGTTGTAAAAACTTGACATAGTATTCTTGAAAGTACTCTCGCAAAATGACTTTATTAACCCTATCGTAATACTGACAAAGTCAAGATGACCATTGAAAAAAATGTGATAATCGGGAAAGAATTTAAAAGCAAGCTAATCTCAATATCATTGGGGTTCCAAAGTGTTACACTGAATAATCCCTAGCAGAAAAATAAACAGACTACTGCATTGCCAACCCAATGGATTTTGAACAAATATTGCTCCTTTGTCCTGATATAGACGTACATGTGCTACAGTGCTGCAGAGGGATTATTGTGTGTTTGGTTCACTGTGATGCCAAACAAGAACATTCCACATAGTTAACACATTGTGATACTATTGAATTGCCACTACATTGAAGATCCCTTGGTCAGGCTAGGTTTGAATGTACTGTATTTGAATGTGGAGAAAACTATGTTATATACAGGAGCCGAATGGTGAAAGAGTCTGAAAGAGGCAGCAAGGAAATCAGGGACCACTGTGTCACAGGTCTATAAAGATAGGTTTACTATAGAACTGCATTGCGATGTGAGTTGAAAAGCCTGAACTGTCCCAAACTGTCCAAGTGTACACGGAGACATATGGTAACCCTATATAAAAAGTAAGAATCTTCAAATGCCATTCTCATTTCTGAGGTGTTCTTGGTTCTGTTGCACCATATTGAGTAATTATGATTTTTTTCTCGAAATCTGCTTTTACCTGGCTGGTACTGTGATGATGATGTCTGTGTAATGTATTGGCAGCAGACTGGAATACATTTATATTTGATCTGCTGAGACACAGGCACTGTCCCCTGAAACCTGTTTGCCACCACACAACTGTCTGAGCCAATAAGACATTATCCTGCCACTACAGTAGCAGGAAGTTTTAAATAGCATTTTCAATTTTTTTTTTTTTATAGCTTAGAAAGCAACGCATCAATTAACAGGACATGTATTGTGGTATCTGAAGCCATTACCTTGCACAGATAACATCATCACAGCATCTGTGCCTTGCAAAACAGAGTCATGACCTACTTCCGTTAAACAGAATTAACCAAGTTTGTACCTTTTGAATTTCTACATAACTGTATCCAGATTGGATCATTGTTTCTGCTCCTACTTTGAGAAAGGTAGAAAAAGAGGACGGGCCTATAATAAATGGGAACTGTACAGTACTCTCTTCGAACAGTTTATTGTAAAGTTTATCCGGATGAATACATCATCAGTTCTACTCCTACCGTTAGCATACTGAAAACAGTACGTGCCTCCACTTTGACCAGGATGTTGGAGGGTTTTCATGATCCTTGTACTTGACCTAGTTTTGAGACAGTGACCATCGCAACCTCCTTAGTAATATAGAGTGACAGATGGACAGAGTACATCATTTTACTGTACTGCGCCTCGATTTGCATGTAAAAATGGGGGACTATCCATTTTATCCAATTGGATTAAAAACAAACAAACAATGATACTAATAACTGAAAACGGAGAGGCAGGAAGATATGTAACCTCCGTCTTCTGAAGGATATCCAACTAGAAACAAATAAAGGATCAATGATGGACAGATAATTCCAGACAACTGCAACATAATGTGCTAACAGGGCGATTAAATATAAAATATGTCTATACCAGCAATAAAATCTGGCACCTAAATGCTCTGTGAGAAACTGCCCACCCTTTTATTAGGCATATTAGCGAACCCTGCAGACCTGCTAAAAGGGTGATAAAATAAAAGCCAAATGAAATGCATTTGAAAAATGAGGAGATGAAGTATCATTGCTATTCATTGGCAGTTACACACTCATCTCAAGCAGCACTCTTGAATGCAATTCTGACCACATTAAGCTATTTTTCAGATTGTTTCTATCTAACAGGTAGGTTCCAGTGGAGAGCTTTGGAGCGGCTAAGTGGTTTTACACTGCGTGATACTGAGGTCGAGTGGTATCAAGTGCGACCACCTCATGTTCCATTTGTAATCTGAGCCCATTTTAAATTTGGCTTCCTGCAGGTGAAGCACACAGTTTATTATATATTGACCTGCTCCGGCATGGTATAGTTTCCTGCCATTAATTTATTAAACCCACCTAATATAGTTAATAATCATGATCGACGTCTGTAAGCAGTCGTCGATCATGATCATTAGATTGAATATCCGGATTACAACACATGAAGTGATCAGGTACCAGGAGGCAGCAGTAACTTTTCATCTTTGAAATATCTAC
The DNA here is from genome assembly GCA_030684275.1 of Acipenser oxyrinchus oxyrinchus. Lineage (NCBI taxonomy): Eukaryota > Metazoa > Chordata > Actinopteri > Acipenseriformes > Acipenseridae > Acipenser > Acipenser oxyrinchus. Next base: position 15,556,086 of record CM060270.1, read on the forward strand.
ATGTTGCTAATCTAAACCCAACAGAAGAAAACAGGACAGTGATAATATTGCTCGTGCTAATTAGAGGTCAGGAAATAGATTGTAAGAGCTTGTTTAGAGCAACTTTCACAACCTGCTCCTTTGTTAGCTACTCTGCAAACACTCCTGTCTAGAAGGGTGGTGTGTTCTTTGGCAGCTGATCAGTACTGGCTATGCATGATAATACACTTAGAAGAGAGTGTGATTAGATGTGAGAAGGTGGGAAGCTTCTGATTCATCTCCACTAGGACGTCGGGGGTGGGGGACTGCACATTTAAAAACATAATTTACCAGGGGTGGGAGTAAAAACACCTACCATGACACTATGAAAAGGATGTAGGTCCTCCACCAAGGGGCGACCAGGATCATTCATCACGAGATCTGAAATGTGCTGCAACTCTTCTGGAGGGATATGTGATCATCAATATTTGCCACCTCTAATTCCAAGTAAGTTGTTTGTGGGATCCTCAGAGTCATTGCTTTAATCTATTACAAAATACAAGTCATGTATGCATTTGAATCAGTAAAATTACCCTTATAAAAATGTTAGCACAGTAATATAGCAGTTTTCCCATGGTTATATTATGCTCTTACCATAGGCTACTGTGTTTTTTAATATGCTTTACCATACCTCTCGGGTCTCTACAGTGCTTACCTCTGCTTAACCAATCTTTCACTGTGATTTATTACACTTTGCTATGCTTTTATTGTAGGAAACTATTTTAATGGGAAAGGACAGTCCATTAACACAAAACCATACTTATATTTCCACTGGTGCTCTACCATTGTACAGGGTGATTAGAAAGTAAGTTTACCACATCAATGATATGGTGCGCTGATGTGGTAAATTACTCTCTAATCACCCTGTATTTTTGGTGGACTGGAATTTCTGTCTTAGGGGTTGATTTGATCAACCTGTACACCCCACTGGGATAAAACACAGCAGAATTTTGTCTAGCATTTTACAGAACTGGGAAATTTCCCTGGATTGTGTCAACCACCTATGCTTGTGGGAATACCGCTACAATTAAGTGGATCTCACCATCCAGCTGGATTTCCCGGGGCTGTAAAATGCTCTAAAAATCCAGGCATGGTTTTCAGGGTAGAGGTTGATTACATCAAGAACTTAGTTTAACAAAAACCTGAAGCTGTCAATTAAACAGATCACAAACGATCAGACGCTTTGCCTTTGAATCTAATGGCTGCATCCCAGTAAGGGTGTGATTAAGTCTGCACCCTGATGAGAACCAGATAAAGAGCCAGCAGCTGCACTCCAATCATGACCATTAGCAGAGAAGCATTGCAAGGGTCTTGTGATATGGACCAGTGGTTTAGGATCGAGGCTACCAAAATAATTTACTTTAACCTGTGACCTGAGCTAGATCCAAACTCAGGCCTCGAGAGGTCAAATAAATGAATTCGCCCGCTGCCTGGCCCCTTTTCATTTTCTTTTATTATTATCTTCAATAAAGTCCATTGATGTGACTAAAGACAAGACATTTTTTTCAGATTTAACCTTGTTGTGACACACTCATGAAAACAGTCCTTTGAAATGATACAGCTAGTTGAAATCAGAACATCTAAACAAGGATAATTTACACAAATCGATTGTACATCAAAAAAAAGAACATTATCTCACAGACATCAGGTTCCTTAGAATAACTCATGTGGCACAATTTAAACACAGCAGGGTATCACTTGGCAACATTGTGTTTATTTCTTTCTAGTGGACAGTTTCAGTCGAAGAGTGACTTTTGGTAGCTGTTCAAGGATGGCGGTTTCCTAACTAGGACTATCAGGGGAAAAAATGGAAATTTCTAAATGGAGGTTTTGGCATCTATAGTCCTGGGTTTTTAACCCAGTCTACCATAGCGCAGGTACTGTAGGAACATGGCTGTAACTAGCTGAGGACACAGAGGTCGTGTCTTCAGTTGTTTTTTTGCATCATCAATGCTTATCCTCATGTAAAAATTCTGGTAAAGTATAAAAGACTCATTTTCTCTGTTGGTTTGCCGTGTGACATAGATTTGGAGGTTGAATAGTAAACACCAAGCAGTCATATAAATACTGCAGCTATAACTGGAAACCTAAGTTTGACCTTGGTACAATGTCAACTCTGGTTACGACTCTGTGTGGGAATAGTGATGTCCAGCAAATAAGAGAGTCCCTTAGTTTTCCATAGCAAAATTTTGGGGGAAGGAAGCAACAGGGACAGATACCATATTTTTAACACCAGCAGCAGCAACATAGTCTATCTTATGGTTTAAGCAGCATTCAGTACTTTTTAATACGGCCTTTTTCGACCAAGGGCACTGACGTAAGCATGATGATATATATCAGTGTATCAAATACTTAATCTCATACCATTGGGATATCATTATAGAATCAATTTGTCTTGCTTTATCACCATTAGCATTGCCCAGTGGTACCATGCTGGAACAGAGATTGCATCTGCAGTACTGCAATGGAGTACCAGTGGGTATCACAGGGGTACAAATAAGACTCCTATTGCACAGCAATTTGAACCATTCTAGACTTCACAAGGTGAGCCCAATCTGAACTTTAGACAAAAGTCACAAGCTCAGTTCTGCCTAATAAAGGTGAACCTGAAATGGCTCAAAGTGATTTACAGTGGGTGTTCATGTCTGGTATTAATTAGTTCATAGCATTAACCATTAAGATTCCATGTACCATTGTAGTGCTAGTCTGCATTGTCAGTGGGTAATATTTGTAAAAGGTTAGGGCATGGAGGTAAGGGGGACTGAGCTGCAATTGAATACGTGGCCACTGATTTTGGCACACTTACTGAGAGCAAGTCCATTAATAACTTTCTATTATTGTGTGCTACCCCAAGTTGCCCAATTGTAATGGGAAGACCCCAGCTGCCACTATCTACCTCCGTCAACTCCCCTCCGTTTAAAGATACGTCACTGCTCATGTCAAGAACAGTCATCTGTGTCACGTGACTCGAGAATTGTTAGGGGTTTGGAAAAAGCACCAGTTAGAGGAGTTTGCCATCTTAAGAGGCAGCTTATCGCTCATCGCTTACAGCAGGGTATCAGAGTCAAAAAGCATTGACCGCCCATATATACTGTATATATATATTAAAAAAAAAACAATAGTAAAACACAAGTTATTTCATTACATTTTAGAAATAGTGCTTTACAAAATATTCTACACACATCTGTAATATATTTAGGCCTTGGTTTATGTTTCAAATATATTCACTTGTCCCATAAAGAAGTAATTTAGATATATTTCAGAATTCTTTTATATAAAATTCCTTTTTTTTTAGATATATTTATTTTTTATATGTTTTGTTTTTTGAATTTGCCAGTGATATTGCCACAATACTTGCCAGAGTAAGGACAGCCACAGCATTTAGATACAAGGGCAGGATTTAAAATGGCCAACACCAGAAAGACACTCCTGAGATGGACCTGCATGTTGTTCACATGGTTTGCTTGACCTAACTACATTATTCCAACAATATACCTTTATCCAGAGAGTACAGACAGTTTTAACTTGTGCATTTAGGGCTCATAGATGGTGAGGGAGCACTTCAATCCTGAACTGAACATCTCCTTTCAGTTGGTTAAGAATTCTCCAGCATGCATTTTATCTGCTCCTCCAGTTCCCTGATGAAAACTGCTCAGAGCTCTGAACCACTTAGGAGGAGCGGAACAGAACACACCATTAAATGGGTTTTTTAACTGAGCTGCTCTGAGTTACTCAGCGCACATAGGGTGCAAGTTTTTAACTCTTGGAAACTGGTTACTGTACTGGTATTAAGGAAACAATCCATGGAGAGTTTTATATCTGCGGAGTGTGTTTAGGAGTTGAGGTTACCTGAATGGATGAAGAACTATTCTTGTTGTCCATATGTTTTATATTGAGGTTTAGTCCACTGAAGAAGAACAGAATTGGTTAAGCATGACGCCATGTTTATATTTAACTTTTATTTTACTTAGTGTGGCTCCCTCCTGTGTACTAAATTATTGTTGCAGTTTTTAAATAAACCCCTTCCACACTGGCATGATTTACCTGGGTCAGAACCTACCCGGGCAGGACTCAGTGTCATGCGGGTCGGGTATGCGATTTCACACTGCTTTTGATAAAAGGTTGACCTGGGTGACAGACACAAGTAAACAATGCCCCGGAAGCAGCTTGTTACAGACGCTTCCATCCAAGTTTCTCTGGATTGAACCGTCGGCCCAAATGTTGATTTGAGCAAATGTTTCTTCATCCCTGCTGCAATCTGGCTCATGCTGTGTCTCAAGCAACAAAAATATGGCTAAACAAAATAAACAGAAATGTTCCTTGTGAAAGTGAAGCCTTCAAGCAGACATGGCTGTTTGTTATTGCATTGGCTCACGAACAGCCGTCATGTATTTTGTCTCACTCAACCCGGGTCAAAGCGTGTCGACCCACATCCTGATGTGGGTCACTGGGACCTGGGTTAACCCGGGTCCGACCCAGGTACGTGGTTTCATACTACGCGGGATTGGTCCAGACCTGGGTAGGAGTGCCAGTTTGAAAGGGGCTCTAATGTGTACACTTCTCTGTAGAGAAGTTTATTTTAAAAGTGCATTTTGAAGCAAATATTAAGGAATTTCCAACCACTTTCCGCAATTCTCAAACGTGAGTACACTGTGCCTGTGTAAATCGTCATTTCAAGGCAGTGATTTAGGTGCGGTTGTGGGTTGAGGCAACGTAAAATTTGATAAACTGTATTCTATACATCCTTAAGTATCTGTCGCAAACGTGACCTGGCATTGTTAAGTTGGGTTGCAGTTTGAGACAGGTGATCTGGGCACTCGAATTTAGCACATTAACCACTTTGTAGTTCAGAGGGAAGAGAAGTAGGAAGCATATATAGTGTAGAGATGGAGCTCAAATATAGACAGCGCTTACACAGGAGGTGGCACCAGTAAGTGAGAATGTAATATAGCACAAGTTAAGGGGTGTTCACTAACGCTTCAACATGCTTCAGAGGTGAAAATGAATCCTGACTCAGGTGTTTTGTATTATTTGAGGTGTTACATTATCAAGTGCAGTTTAGTCCAAAGAGTGACTGCATAGTGCTGCCACTTTCTTCCCTGTATTGTTCTTTAACTGTTTACTGGTAACTATTGTTGCAATTTTACATGTTTATTTTACTACTGTGTTGAATATCTTTTGATTTGAGTGTTTAAGTTGCAGATGAAATTACGAGTTTAAATACTATCAACATTTACGGTCAAAGAGCTTTTTTTTTTTTTCTATGATAGTCAATCCTGTTCTGTTTGTGATCTGTGTCCATGATAATTCAGCAACTATAAAATACACACATACTCAAGTTAAAATGTACAGGGTTTGTATCAGTGGCCTGCTTGTGGCTTAGATATCTTGGTAAACAGGCACTGTTTGTGACCATAGTAGTAAAGCCATGGTCATAAGATATGGGTTTGCAGTAAAACATGTATGGCTGACACCATAACCATTCACCACACTTGCAACTGTTGTTTTGGGCGCCCTTTTTTCATATGTATAAAAGCTTACTGATTAGCTAAATCTTTATCACCATGTTTTTTGAAACAAAAATCTAAAACATTAATGGAAACATTTGCTTGTTAGTGCTCCATGACAAGGCTACTTATTTATATTTACTGTATGGTGTCTTTAAAAAGAAATCATATTTAAGGTTTGTTGCCTGTTTATAATACTACATATCTGAATCTTTCTTGAGTCATTTTTTTTTAGCTTCATATAGAAGCAGAGTGTTGTTTTCAATACTCCCATTGCCTGTTCCCAGGTAGGATTGATGGGAGTCAGTGTGCCAATATATAGAGGTGTGCAGATATTTTCCAAGTAATTCCCTTTAACATGTTTTAAACCAGCAGAGATTAATTGTAACCTGCTATTGTGAAACACACCATTATGCTTTCTCGGTCATTTACAGTCTACACATTAAGTATCAATCAATGACAATAAGACTGACAGTGTGAAATAAAAGTATCCAATAACTTGTCACATCCTAATCTTTTAAAACCACTCACATTATATTCTTACCTTTGTTTCCTCCGTTTGATATAAAATCAATTTTCTTTTGATTGCTAATAACACTTCACTAAGGCCCAGGCTTGTTTCCAATAATTCAGCAGTTTCAGTGACTCCTGTCCAATGCTCGTGTCTAATAAACTTCCATCTCAATTCATGTGTTGAATGCAAGTGAAGTATTATTAGAAAAGCAAAAGAAAATTGATTCTATATCAAATTCCGGATAAAACATTAGTGGTTTTAATAGGTTCTGACAAGTTATCACAATGTTATATTAATTCACATTGCCTTTTTTTTAATCATTGGCACGTAGTAATGTGTCGATTGCATTTTGTGTTTTGCAATTAACATATTTTTTAACAGGCTTTTTGTTTTTAATTAAAACCTGCTGACTTTAAACAGATTCAAGGGAATTACTTGGAAAATCTGAGCAGCTGCACAGCCCTATAAGAAACTATTTTTTCCCACAAAGGGCTGCTAAAAAAAATGATTTGAGCATTGTATTTAAGGTTCCCTAAATTAATGTATTAGTTTAAAGCCCTTAAATGTATTCAGTAAAATAGAAATATACACGTGTGCTTTTATTAAAAATCACCTTCCAAAGAATGTTTGAAAAACTGCACTGAATCCGCTGCCAGCACCTGGAATGACACACATGGCGTGTTTTCAATTGCACTTAACAGCAATGATAACTCTGTAACTGCATATCTCAGGACTGGCGTAGATTAAGTGTGCTTTCAAAAAAGATTGTGTTTTTCTTGTCAAAGCAGTTTGCAGCATGCAGGGCTATTGTCCCAACAGACATGTATAAAAGCCATCCCCTGCTATTTGCACGCATTTTGAAGTCTTCATCTGAATTCCTCAATCAAGATGCATGGAATCTCAGCAATAGCTTCAAGTGGAAGGACGCACAGTAATTAAACACAACTTGCAGGGCCGGTTCATTAAGTTCTAATGAACAACGTGCTCTTGTGGGTCTATTGCAAGGCATCCCAGGAGTGCTAAACATTTTTATGTATATAAAAGGTTAATTAGAAACGACCTGGCAAGCCACTTGAATGAAAGATGGTTTATCTCTCTTACCCTGTTTTGTTTTTAGAATATTTTTCCTCTTAAATAACTATTTAGGTGTCCATTTACATTTACAAATATGAAAGAGATGTTTCAGTCTGTTTCTTCTTAAACAGCAACAGAAAATCATACCGTATTGTGCTGTACAAAAAAATAAGTTTGCTTGGTTTTTCCTCTGAATTGCACCTGGGTGCCGATGAAGAATTTTGTGAACATGGTATTTCTCCTTTTCTCAATATTTACATGTCTCTGATATTGTTTCATTTTGTAGTCCAAACTAGAAAACAATACATAAATAAAATAAAGCTGTTTTTTTCCCCCCAGAGGAATTGTGTTTATATATAAAGGTAGTTTGTTCTAGTGTTTGATCCCGGAGTAAGGAGACAGAGATTGGTAGAGAGATGGTGCTGGGGCAGGGGTGGGGTCTCCATGAAAGCCAACCATTGATGGTCTATGATCCTGGACCTCAATCTGAAAGAATGAAAAAACAAAGAAGTGTAAGTACTGTGCACATTTTTATGATTTCTTTTGGGTTTCGCCATTTTACCTCAAAATGACAAAAGCCCACAACACGGCTAAGTCTGGTCATGTAAAGTCTTGTTGGTCACTGGAATAGGGATTTTGTATGTGATTCAGCAAGATAGGTTTAAAAGGTTGTCAATAGATTAATAATACCGTAACCCTAATTATCCCCTGCCAGGGATGAAATCGTCTGTGAAGGGGATATACAGTCGTGGAGGTAGTATTGTGTTGGAAAACAACTGGCAGTCTCCAAGCTCTTTATTGGGGAACAACAGTCAACATTCAGCCACTTCACCACAGTATGTATGTATATATGTATGCATGCAAATACATGTGTCACATATATATGCAGAACTGCTTGTTCAATTGTCATAAAACTAGGTTTTATCATTATTTAGCATAAGTGTTGTGAATATCAGATTATGTGACTATATGGGGGTGGATCCTCTGTTCGTACAGAGGAGACATGATTGAAATCTTTAAAATCTTAAGAAGAGTTGACATAGTTAACCCTAAGCAATACTTTAGGTGCAGCACAGAAACCAGGACCACAGGGCACAGCTGGAATAGAGATAGACGCAGGACAGAGGGAAGGAGACACTTCTTCACACTGAGAGTAGTGAGAGTAAGGAATGAGTTACTCAGTCATGTTGTGGAGGAAGAATCACTGGATCCTTTCAGACCCAACCTGTTCAAGTTTTGAGATCAATCAGCTACCAGGAACCGAATGAGCAGAGCTGGGCTGAATGGCCTCCTGTCATTTCTTATGTTCTTATGTACATCCGTCCTAACTCATGACATGTTTACATATATCTGGAGAACTACTTATCCAATTGTTACTAAACTCTGTATTATCATTATTTAGCTGAAGTTATTGAGAATATTACATTTGGAGGATACATGGAGGTGTCTGTCTGTCTGTTCATGCATCTGTCTGTATGTCACACTTACATTTTTCCTCATCTATCTGCAGAATCGTGTATCAAATTGTGATAAAACGTTGCTCATTCTTATTCCATACTACTCTGTACATCCTGTTGATATAGCTCTTTGAGTTTACAAAGACACGTTGGCTGATCAAACCTGGCTTTCATGTATCTATGGCAGGCAACTAGAACAGATGAGCAACTCCTGAAATGAGGTCAATCCATCTTAAGATTCTTCACACCAAGCACATTCATTCACTACATAGAGCTTGTTTTAAAATAAAAATACATGTTTGTGATATAATGTGTTTCTTTCAAAACTGCACATTTGAGACCTACATAGTGAATGGAAGTCCACGACAGAAAAGATTCATGGTATCATTTTGATAGCTATAACTACTTGTAATGAATCCTGTTATATATAGCTGTTACCTGCTGTATTATTGGTGCCCTTTTAAGTGACTGGCGCCCCAAAGATTTAGGGGAGCTCCGTATAATTGGCAGATAATTTGCATGCACCAGGTGAGTAGACATGACTGTGAACATGTTAGGATGTCTTGCATCATTGCAATAAACAGTTTCATTTGAGAACACACTATGTTTCTCAGTGACTGTTTATTGAGTTAGCTGGAGAAGTAAGAGTTTAACCCAGAAAACCCTGATTAGCACTAATCATGTACTACCTTATCTAAATTAACATTCAGCAGTCCCGGATTAGTGCTAATCAGGGTCTGTGAAACCTGCCTTTCAACACAGAAAACTAACAAAGTCATTTCAGCAAGAACCACTCAAAACAATTGAAAACATCACAAGGCGGCAAGTCAAAATATAGAACCTGAAGCTGCTTTCTCTTGAAACAAATCATATGGCTTCCCCCTTTCTGTCACTGTGGATCTATTTGATTCCTTCCAGGTTTAAATAAAGCAGGTGAACACCTGAGAAGGAGTAATTAACTTTTGTTTTTTTTAGTTTAGAGACAGGCCTGTGTTGTCTGCCACCCAATATGGGAACCAGTCATCTTTTTTCCTTGTTTCTCTGGTTGGTGGCAGCTGGGGACACTGCAGTTAGTCCCACTTTAGTAGTCAGTTCTTAAGTGGGAAGTGACCCATACTCTGCTTGACCTGCGTGACCTTATATACACAGCACTAAAGTGGAACAGCTGTCGACATGGTTAAACATGTTTTTATAAGGTCATGGAACCAGGTTTTCCATTGCAGGCAGAAACTTAAAACACAAAGCGTGTTTATGTGAACTGGGTACATTATCCATCACTTGTTATTTAGAAATAAATCCATAGTACCAATGCTTACAAATTAACAAACATCCCCAGCAATAGCTGTACATACCAAATTTGAGCTGTCAGTGTTATGAAAAAGTTTATCATAATGACCTACAAACACTGTAAGCACAGCATGCAAGTTTGACTCAATAACTTATAAAAATAGACTGTGTCCACTATTAGACTACCATTTCAAACGTGTGCTCCTATTCATTATGTATGTTGAGTATGTTCAAATATTAAAGACATAAAAAGACAGCCTTGAAAAACATTGGTTATAATAATCTAAAACTAAAGTAAGATCTTAAATCCCTGACTGACGCACACTGTGTATTATGGTCTCTTTTTTATTGTATTCTCAGCAATTAAACCCAAATGGACATGACTGGCGACGTTCACAAGCCAATCAGTCCTTAGGAAACAACAATGCTGTATTTTATACAGACTGGCGAGCTTGGAAGATTTAGAGTTCTTTTGTACCCGGACACAGTAATGACGCAAACCAGCTGGCTACTTACCTAACATTAGATCCTCTGTAACAGCAATCAGGAGAGAGAGCGAGAGAGCGAGAGGGAGAGAGAGAGAGAGGGGGGGGGGGGTGCAGAGTCAATTTCAAGAGGAAGATAATTACACACAGACAAAAAGAAACATTCATGTAAGGTTTGATCACAATAACAGCGGGACACTGGGTCGGACAGACAGATATGGACTTGATGAATGTCAAGCCTCCACATCTCAGCTCTGGGCTGATTTAAGCAGAATAAAATAAAGCACATGCAATTTTTTAATGAATGGGTAAGTATATATTTATGATGCTGCGGTATGTCCACAACCCAACTATTACAGAGGGAACCAATGCTTCTGAACCTGTGCATTTGAATTGGATTAAAACCCTAACTCGATCCCAGCTCAAACCTGTTTTACAAACATAATATATATAGGATTTGTGAATCAATCCCTCAAACAGGTAGCTTACATTGTGCATATAAAAGGGTTATATGTATAGTTACAATAGGTTTTCTACATGCTTTATTTGAACTTGGCCTTGATTTGTTAGATATTTCACCAAATTAACCAATTATAATGCTTGTAAAAAAAAATACTCCAGGAACATCAACAGTGCTTCTGTACAAAAACTTTACATCACTAAAGGGAGCGGATTCATAACTATAAACTTCTGCTGTTTCATTATTGCTGTAAGCTGTCGAATGGCACAGGGGGTCGCGTCCTGGGCTTCCACTGTGAAGAGCAGGGTTAGTGTCTAGGTTGAGAATATCCTATTTATTTATTTTTATTTCATAAGAAATGTTTAATTTGCTTTTTAGAGAAAATATTTGAACAATTCTTGAGATTAGGCTAAGGAAATATTTAACCAGAAGATAGTCCAAGAGTATCCTGTACATTTGTCCCAATTTACAGTTGAAGGAAAGATATTCTAGGAGCACCCTAGGAAACAGTTCTTGTGTTATTAAAGCTGACATGATGTGACTGGTTTATGCTGAGAAGCGGAGTAGAGACTCCTGGGGCATTTTATCACCAGCTAGAGATAACAACAAGGTACTAAGTGATTGAAATGACACCAGGCTCTGGTTGGGTATTCCACAGGCTGCTGGGAAATGGTATTCTTTCAAAGCCGAGGATTTTGTTTCTTTCCTCTCCTGGTTTTGTTTTGTATGCTGCTGTTTTCGCTAAACCCTACGATTTTAACTGCGATATTTCTTACTGGCAACTTAAAATGATTTTTAAAACTTATATTCAGGGTCTTTTTATTCTTATTTTTTTAATCTTGAAATCAGGGGTACGACTTGGATTCAGCTGAGCACTCATTATCGGGTAAACACGGTAATTAGTTTAAATGTTTCATAGACACAGTGTGAGTGTACATTTTATAAATAACATGGCTAGCTTTGCATTTCAGAGAAGTGGTCTCCGGGGTTTTTAAATGTTAGCTTTGTGTCTCTTTTTTTTCCACAAAGTCAGCACTTACAAACAGGGTAACATGGTGACGATTTAATTTCTTTCACGCTGCTTCGCGCATGACTTTTAATATAGATGGCACAGGCAACATATTGCTGCCTTTCTCAGCAAACTGCAGCAAACCTGACTAATGGAGTCTGGTGTCTGGCCAACAAAGAGTACATCCATTGCCAGTGAAGGGATCCTGCCAATGTAGAACACATATACACTGGGTGGTAAACACAGGGAGACTCTTCGAAGGATCCTCTGAGAAGATACCTGACTGTTCTGAGCCATGTGTGCTCCGTTTAGGTGAGCAGCTATAGTACCTGTACTACCACCATTACACCTATAACATATCTTTGATATTTCTGTGTCAGGGTTTTGTGTTTATTTTTATGATGTGTCACAGATGGGTTAAACTACCCAGCAAACCACTCAATCTATTTTTCCCATAGAAGCCTAATGGAGCCCAGACAGCTACTGTATATACAGTAACTCTCATACAATGTGTTTCCGTATCCAGGATTTTTATGCTTTCAGCATTAGCAGCCATAGCAACGCAATGGCGCTGGTTAGTGATCCTGATACTATAAGGTTATTAATCAGGTTAAACCAGCTGTTGGTGTTTCAGATACTGATAACTTTTAGTTAGGTAGTGGAATATTCTGAAGGAGTTTTTTTTTGCCTGGTTTCAGCCTCACTGTCTGAGCAGTTAAAACCTGTATTGGACTTGGAAATGGGTGAGAATATTCAATTTTTGTAATTATTGGCTGAGGATTTTTAAAATGTTTTGCATAAACTGTTTTTGTTTGGAGGGATTTCTTCTTTGATATTGTGCTGCCATAATCTTTCCCATGGTTACCATAGTTCACCATGGTTTGCCATGTTTTTTAGTATGCTTTAGATACCTCACTGGTCTTTACAATGCTTCCCTATGCTTTACCATGCTTTCACTGTGCTTTATTACACCAGACTATGCTTTTACTATGGGAACCTTTTATACGGGAGAAGATCCTCCATTCATGAAGTACTACAGTGATTCCATGAATGAAGATGGCCAAATAAGCCCCCAAAGGGAACACTCAAGGAGTTCATGTTTAAACTTTAATCTGAAGTTGGAAAAACGAATTGGAGAATTCATATGGAACAGTGTTTTTCCCAGTGGTCAAGGTCTTTACACTAAAAGGGAATTGTTAAAGGAATATTAGACTGTAAATGTCACAAATATCTGAAGTACATTTCTAAGTCACCCTAAAAATGTGATTTTTCTTCATAGAGCCCATTAAATGTACTTTCTTAATTGCATTTGACCAGTTTTGCATTAATATTTTCCTTTTTTTAATGGTTTTGTTAAATATTTTGTCCCTTGATTTATTTATGGTATCTATTGTTTTGGTGCTGGCAAAGTTTTTAAAGAAAATAACCCGATGACAGCTTATCCACTGCCTAAGTGAGAATTAAGTATAGAGCATAAGCACTATACTTATGCATGATTTTTCAGCCCCATTATTTTATAACGACAATCAGTTTTTAACTGTGAATCTTATGTAATCAAACTGTCACTGGCATTGCACTGAAGCACAGCCAAGTCAAATAATATGTATTACAAAATATATTCTCAGAAAACACCTGGAAGACTTTAAATATATACAAAGCACCCCGGGCAGTTTTCTCAGAGCGATGTCGTATTGATGCAGAGCTCATTAAATCACCTCACTCTACAAGGTGTTGTCAGCTCAGCCAAGCGCACAGAGGCATGGAGAGTGTTACTGTAGAGAACATATGGAGCTGCCATAAAGACTAGACCATTAGTTACACAAGGGTGAATGAAACACAGAATAGCATTGCCATATCCAGAACTTGAAACACTCAATCAGAAGTTCGGACATAAATCTTATAAGAAAAAAACTCAACAAAGGCTTTGACAAATGTTGTCATCCATTCTGGTTTAGCTACTCAATGAATAATTGCTGACCCGGAATACTGTATGTAATGCATATTAACCTATTTATATACCAATAAAAATTACATACAGTAAAATAAAATAAAAACCTAAAAACATTACTTTTTAAAAGTGCCATTAAACAATTTTGAAACACATTTCAGTAATATGATTGACTTGGAGTTGATAATCCTAAAGCAGGGATGTTTTCTGAACAGTTTTAAGAGGCCTTTTTTTTAATCTTAAAATAAAGAGTGGCAAATGGTCTTACATTTTAATGGGAGACTATTAACTTTTCAGGGAAGGAGTGGGGTAAAACAGACAAACACCCCACAGCAGTGTGGAGTAGTGGTTAGGGATCTGGACTCTGGGTTCAATCCCAGGTGGGGGACACTGCTGCTGTACTCTTGAGCAAGGTACTTTACCTAGATTGCTCCAGTAAAAACCCAACTGTTTAAATGGGTAATTGTATGTAAAAATAATGTCTAAAAAATAATGTAATTGTATGTAAAAATAATGTGATATCTTATAACAATTGTAAGTCACCCTGGATAAGGGCGTCTGCTAAGAAATAAACAATAATAATAATAATAAAAAACTTCTCTAATTACTGTTGGAGTTCAGTGGACAGAATATGGTTACAATGTGGAATCAAGTATTTTCTGAAATTCCCCTTTTGAATATATGAATGCGTCTCAGAAGCAGTTCTGCCTAGGAGGACTATTTGTGGCAAACATTTTCAACCGCCCCCAGGGAAAGGGAATCAGAAACATTGCATGACATGATTGCAGTAAGTACCACACATATGACCGGACGCATTAACTCAAGCACGACTGGGCGTAACATGGAAATATTGAACATGACATCACAATAGTCAAGGGAATCACACACACACACATGCCTGATCAAACTGTGATACAACCAGACAGAGCACGCTGGAACACCACCACAGAACTACAGTACAACAAGGAACCAGCACATCACAAAGCCACTGGTTATAACTTACCCCAGTAATAGTGAAATCTGCAAACAGAGAAATAAAGGACATTTTAGTTTAACACGTGAATTGTTTGGTACCAGTTTACTCATAGTTGTCTGTGTATTAGGCTGCTTCCTCCCCTGCAACATCAGCTCCTGTTTAAAGAGTTTAGTAAATCAAAGAGGCTTGGGACACAGTGGTACGAGTCAAAGCTGAGGTGGGCAGTATCCAGTCCTAGAGGTACATATACTGAACATTTTATTTTAGGCTTATAAATCTGTCCACCAGAAATCACATTCTAGTTGCCATTGTCATGTATTCTGGATGCTACTTTTTTATTTATTTTTGGCTGAAAATAGAGAACAGGAGCCTGTATTTTTTTCCCTTTGGTTTGGGTGGAGGATGTGACCCTATGGGCTGATCTATGCTTGCGATCTGCAGGTCATTCAAACACGATATGGTCTTACAGCATGGCATTCTGCGTCCAGTTTCTCAACCGACTTTGGCTGCAGGATGCGGTCCTGCACAAAGACACCCGTATCTGTTCCAGGTGACTGCATTACTGGGAAAGACGCCGAAGAAAGCAGGGAAAATCCATCTTGTTTAGCAGCCGGCTCAGTGGATTTTCCTTCTCTAATCGCATTATGTAATGCTGCTAGCAAAAGGACACAACTGCAGGATATTAAAGCTAGAAGCTTTGTGCTTTATAAGCCTAGAGTGGATGTGAAATATAGTCTTGACCACACTGAGAAAGGCCCCATGCCCTGAGGTTAAAGGCTCAGTCCCTTGACGTACCCTTCACATGAGAATGAAGTGGGAACAGATTCAATGCACTGCTACTGCAGCATGTACGACCAATACTGTACATCTGTGCACTAGGGTCACATTAGGAAAATAGTTCATTTGAACCATTTATCAAATTTGAGCATTCTCAGCTGTGGGTCGCTTGCTTGTATTTTCCTGATGCGGTTCTACTGACACCAATTTGTATAACAGCTGTTCTTGAGATATATGGCAAAATAAAATCTGCAGAGTGCCCAAATCAATTTGCAGAGATTAGATTTCTTAATGGCTTTCTCATTTTTTCAGAAATCGTTTACAAAAGTGTCTGAAGCTAAACTATATATATATATATATATATATATATATATATATATATATATATATATATATATATATATATATATATATATATATACACACACACACATTTTTCACATTGCTAACACCTTTTTAAAGACCTACAATCACTTTATGATTGGTCTAAACCTTCAGTTTTGAATAAGCATATTTCTAAAATACATTCTTATTTTGTTTTAAAGGCGTTATGGTTTATTACATTTCTCCATACACCTAAACCTCTGTGTGCTGTGCACTGCAGATCTCACATGTGCAGTTTGGAAGTTATAGCATCTCTGGTTAAGGAAAGTTCTCAGTTTCCATTTTTTGGTTGTCTGTTTCTGTTTTACTTCCCATGTCACATCAGCAGTGTCCAGCAGCTTGTTGTAAAGGACAGGAAAGAAGGTTTCGATGGGGTCATATCAAACTGATCTAGCCTCCAGCATTACTTAGATCTGAGAACCTGAGAACACCTTTAACACAGATTTACAAAAAAAAAAATACAAATAATATCTCAGTAATTGCAATAAGAATCACTCAGAATTATTGCAAGCACCAGTAACAAAACCTGAAGAAATATTTTAACCAGTATGGTACCAGGCATCATTTTTAAAAAAAACCAATATGTTTGCTACAACACTTGTTTGTTTCAAAACTGCACACGTGAAACCTAGATAGTGAAAGAAAGTGTACACAAGAGGTAAGATTTATGGAATTCTTTCATTCGATCTAACCCCTCTAATCACAAGCAGAACGAATGTGATCCTGAAGATTATCACAGAGCCCCATAACTGTTTCTATAGCTGCTTCCACTTTCCTGCTTCCACTTCTCCAGTTGTGTAACAAAGGATTCCCCAATTTAAAAGGAGTGTAAAGAGAATGCGTGATCAATTTCTAGCCAAAGAATTCAGTGCCTCCTTAATAAATACATCACCTTGATAATTACAATGTATATGTGTTTATATTTAAAATCCTAAATGCTTATGGTATATTATTATACCAGTCTGTTATATACAGTATACAGCAGCTTTCCCTCTGTGTCTCTGTTTGTGAGATGATTACGAAGTCAGTTGAACCCTTCACCTAAAAAAATAAATAAAATACAAAAAAAATGTTTTATGCTTGATAGCAGTTCATGAGTGCAATCTTTGTTTTTTAATGCAATGTGTGTAGGGTCTGCAAATGGTTTTGATGGGCATGACAGAGACTTCAGGCCACCACAATCCCTGTATCTCAACCCCATTGAGCATATTTGTGATGACGTTGAATGACGCATCCATCATCTTCTGACTCCTCTATGAATTGCGTGAAATATTATTGACTAAAAAGATTAGCGTCCCTTGAGACACCTTCCAGCACCTTGTGGAGTCTATGCCACGTTGTGTCAAAGCTGTGATCAGGACAGACGGTGAAGCAATGTTAGGTAGAGGGCCTAATAAAGTCACATGTCTTACTGAAGTTATCTGTGGGGTAACATTTCAAGTTAAGAAACCCAGCTCTTGGGGGAAGCCCTTAAAATCAAAACTTCTACTAATATAAAAAGTTTTTCAAAAGCTTCCTGGTGTAGGCTTTTGCTCTCCCTGTAGATATGGAGTTTGACGTGACAACAACAGCTGTTTTGCATTTGCACTTTCAAATGAGCTAGATCACAAGAGGGTTTATTCAAAGATTGCTCTGGAGTCAGGGAGGTGATTTCATGCCATATTGCTCTGAGCCTCCAGCTCCCGAAGCAGAGGACCCATCATTACAAACTCATAATAGAATCCCAGGCTGTATTCCAGATCTACATATCAGTGCAAAGTATGTTCTACCCTTTCATCACCTTCACTCTTATTATAAAAGATGGGGTTTCAGATTTCTAAACAGCTGGCAGTGCTGTCAATTTAATACCCCTTGGTTGTTTACTGTTCGCTGTTTTACATTAGAATATTGTACATAACTAATACATTTTGCACAAAGTATTATTCCATGCTGTTACTACCCCCTGTTCTGTAATTACTTTCTATTTTTCCGTTACATCACAATCTCACAGTTCCCCATTTTGCATTTGTAATGAAGTTATTTATCGCTTTCTCAAAGAATATAATTAAGCACAGACTCAGAGGGAGAGCTAGAGATTACAGATCTGTTCTTGTCAAACAATAAGACCATTCATTTTGTTCAGAGGTAGACCAGATGGAAAAAAAAACCTTAAACAAAACTGTAAGGTAAGAATAAAGTATGCAGCTATGGCCAAAAGTTTTGCATCACCCTATAGAATGAACTAATTTTGCTTCATAACGCCAATTCTGACTGCGTACATGTATATATCAGAGATCACAAAAGCTATTTCAGTTGTGTGTTTTATATATTTGCAAGGCTTATAATTACTGCTTTAGGCAGTTTCTTAAGTAGATTGCTGCAGGTACCCTGCCCACCTGTACTTAACCCCTTGAGCTATACACATGGAATTGAGCAGTTCCTCAAATGGTTTCTTCTTAAAATCCATTTGAGAGTGACTCAAGTATCACAAGCAAGCTGACAATTTAACCTGTCAGCAAATTTTAAACTGTTTCGTGCATCTCATTGTAAAAATAAGAAGTTTGCCTCATTTTATTTGTGGGACACATATGCCTCCTTGTACCTTAAAGAGTTAAACCTGCCTCCATTATGCGTGGGTGACTAGACCATCACCCCAATGAAAGAAGCGGTTTGTTTTATCAATATTTTTATGAAGAAGCCTCTCGTCATTGACAAGCTCTCGTCAAAGTCACTGAAACGGTTAAACTGCCATTTTTATTTATGCCAGATGCACTGCAAAAAAAAAAAAAAAAGAGTTGTGTCGTGACACAGCTGCTGGAAAGCGGGGAGGACTCAGGAGAGATGAGCCATTCCCTTGGAATCATCTCGGTTACCATAGAAACACCACCACTTCAAATGTATAAATAAATAAAATAAATGTGTTTTTTCCAGGTAGGAGTCTAAGGATCCCCGCTTTCTAGTTATATTTATACTGACTCTGAAACCTACCTAGTTTGTATCTGTATAGCTTTATTTAAATTGCATTCTATCAATATTTGCCAGGGTTTCATCGTGGGACTAAATGACCAGTTAATACAGTTTTATTTTCATTTAGCTGCATTGACTCTCATTGGTAAAACAGCTGTGGTGCTCTCTTTGTATCCCATACCCCTTCACTTACCTCAGGAGTGGAGATTGCTCTGGCTTGGCATTTCTTTCTGTATGTGTAGGCTTTTTCATATTTCAGTTGCACGGCACAGCAGGGCAGTCACACTGCATTGTAACGTAACAAAAGGGGCTCATATTTTTACATACTACACCCTGTTTTCAGTAGAGATGTCATCCAGTACATAGCATACTATGTTTTTGTGATCTGTAAAAAGTTTATGCGTTGTTTGTAGGGCGTCTCTAGACTGGATATGCATTAGATCTGCGCTGTTATATGAACAACATTTTGGTCTGGCCTTTTTATAAAGGCCTACACTTGGTTCCACCAGGTGCGCATAAGTTCAAACTTATCTTAGTCCTAATTCTTTGCTAACTATGCTTTTACACGAGTCTTTACGTTTTATGCTTGTTTTAACTTTACATTTTAATTTTTAAAAATCAGTTGTGGAGCCTGTATGATGTTTCCAAACTGTGTACTGTGCCATTTTATGGTTGGATAACAGGATTCGGAATCCAAATGAAAGTGAATGGCAGACGTTATTTCACCTGCAGACGTCCGAATCTATAATGGCAGTGCATCGCTCTAGACTACTATGCAAGGTCATCCGGGTCAAAAACATGTTATTTAGTACACGTTCTCATTTGACTTTAGTACGTGTTGTAATTCTAATTATTACACGTACTAATTTAGCCAATCAGATCGCTGAAAATAAAATGAGAACCAATGAATTTAAAGAAAATAGTACATGCAATAAGTTATCCAATTAAAAGTCACCATACATCTGCCATTCTCACCCAATTCGTGGCGGTATATGGACTTGGCACTGGGTAAAGTCTAGTAAAAGATAGACCCAGACCCTCAGAGATGACCATCAACTGGCAGTTTCAGAGCCTTAGAAATTGCTTTAATATCTAATTTTAAACAAGTGTTGAAAGCTCTGACATTGAATTTAATATTAGCTAGGGTAACTCAATATTTGAGTGTAAAACTGACAAATATAATTAGAAAATAAAATAACGATTGTGTACATTGTTAATACAAACTGAACTGTGTCACGGTTAACACTGTCTGTCTTAAGAAGTTGGCAGCACTCTTCCTTGATTTGTTTTTAAGCGTATTCCATTTCAAATTAAAAAGATGTTATCTCAAAGATGATTGGCTACTCTTGTAATTACACTGCATGCCTGTAAATTGACCAGCCCCTATGTAGGTACTACTATACAATGATCAGCCCCTAAGTAGTTACTACTGCCTATGTAGAAAACGTGTAGTTAATTTACATTTATTTAGAACATATAGTTTATGTATTCTGATTGGTCCAAATCAATATGTGTTCTAAATATTTAGGCCTTTCATAGACTACCCATTACACAAGCACAAGTCTTATCTCTCCTGTAAGCATGCACCCCAAACATGTTTCATTCAACGGTGGTATACAGCTGTGCATCACCTTATAGAATTAACTATTTTTGCTTCATAAAGTCAAATGAAACCTGCTAAATAATAGTACATTAACATGTTAAATTACATAGTGCTTTGTAGTTGAAAGATATGAAATTTCAAAAATTCTGAACCACTACTGTATTAAGGCTTCCGGTGGACTTTATATCATTTTCTAGTTTCCTTGATTACACAATGTTAAATAAAAGATCTAAATGATGTTTATATTGTTTTTTGTTTGTTTGTTTGTTTGTTTTTTCAATTGTCTCAATCCAAAAATTATAGCTGATGCAAAACTTTTGGCCGTAGCTGTAGATGTTTTTCTTTCTGCATACCTACCTTTGTTGTCAGTCGTAAGCTCCTCCTGCAGCAGATCGTTTTGCCTGTTCCCCAGCACGAAGGCGAGGAAGGAGAGAATCAGGGCGTCCAGAATGCCGATGATGGCAAGGATGTAAGCCCAGCGCACTGAGCAGTTCCCCAGGGTGTACTTGTCCGTGTCGTCCCCGCACATGTCCCGCACCACCTCCGAGTCCCAGCCGTTGGGGAAAATCATGCAGCCCAGGACCAAGCAAACAGCTAGGGAGAGAGGGAGAGAAAAGTGAGAACAAGATTTTAACAAGGCCATTTAACAGTAAGTGGTGAGGGAGACAGGGAGTTCAGCACCTGCATCAGAAGACCAAACCACTATGTGAAATTGCTTGGCGCATTATACACACTGATCTGCTTTAGCCTAATGTACTGTACCGTACATCAGGGATATTTCTAAACCAGGGCTTGTAAATTAGCAGTAGATTTAATAAAAAAACGCAGACTCCTGGGTTTCGGTTAAAGTTAAAAAGGAGTGGCGTTGCTCTTGGTCATAACAATTCTTTTTTGTTGATTCCTACCTCATACCTGACTATTTTAAGCCTGAAAGGCATAATAACCATAGCATAAAAAACATGTCCAGTGTGTCGATTTTTTATTTGCTTAGGCTTATTTTTTTCCCCAATTTTCTTTTCTCTTTGACTCTGATGAAATTAATTTTTCCTGAGACTATGCTATAGATTCACTTCCTGTCCAGGAGTTATTAGGAACCCCCTTCCTTAGCCTTACACCCACTGACCTGCACATAGGACCTTATATCAAGCTGCACAGGAAGTTAATCTATATGTGAGCATACAGTGAATGGAAATGGAAAAGCTGGATAACTGAAGCAAAAAAAAAAAACAATGTCAATGAGCTGTATATAATACCACTAGAACTGCTTAAAAGGCAGCCACACATTTGTGAATTTACTGCATAAAGAATAGTGCCGCTAAACTGCAAGCATTATTACCTGAACTGCCAAAGTTGTAAGCCAATATATTAGTCAGCATTTTGACTTGCTTTTGAGAGTTTGGGCATTCAGCCTCACCTCTTGAGTCAAGTCAAGTCAAGTGGAGTTTGGAGAGGAGGAAGAGGTTAAACTCAAAGGCACTGCAGAGACTGCAGTAAGAGGTAGGTATTAATCTGGTTTGCTAGGTTGATGGTTGCTAGGATCTTCTTGA
Organism: Acipenser oxyrinchus oxyrinchus; assembly: GCA_030684275.1. Taxonomy (NCBI): domain Eukaryota; kingdom Metazoa; phylum Chordata; class Actinopteri; order Acipenseriformes; family Acipenseridae; genus Acipenser; species Acipenser oxyrinchus. The sequence continues at coordinate 15,578,078 of CM060270.1, forward strand.
TCACATTTGTCGGTGTATTTAGAGGTGCCAGCCTGAAACTTTTCTTTGCAATAGTTTTAGAAGTTTATTTTACAGTCCTGCTTATTATGCAATTGAAGCAACTGTGTCTCAAAAGAGCTCTCAAACAAGTCTTCAAGTACAGCTGGTACACCAGAGTGTAATCATTAAAATGTCCCCCTGGAACACGCTGCCTCTAGTGCAGAGCTCTATAATGGCTATAGGGTCACCTGGATGTGATGACTGGAACAGAAAATAATAGATAAAGTAATTCTAAACAACAACAGAAAGGCATTGGTTAAGAAAAAAGAGATATTTAATGTACCAAGTTGCTGGAAAAGAAAAGCCTTGTTTCTGACATCATCAATATTAATACAGGAGGATGGAGTCTCCCCAAAGCACTTGCCTTTTAAATTAATAAAGCCTGACATCAGAACACATCACAGTCCTGTGTCACTCACAATGCGCAATGCTTTCTTCATTGCTATGCTGCAGCTCTCTCTGTTTGCACTGCTCGTAGGCTCACAGGTTATACAGCGTTTATTTGTAAAACATATTAAAAGTAAATATTGTGTCAACTGCGGTATGTTGCACTTTTGCAGTCTTGTGTACTGACAAGGTGGATAGTATTATACCTTTTATTTAATCAACAAAGTGAAGAAAATCCACCAGTCACTAGATGTCCTCAATAAAACAACCACAGTGTAGGTTTACTGCACATTATGTTTCAGGGTAGTGCTATTGATGTTAAACTGAAGTGACAATGTAATTATGTCGAAGGCTCTATTTTTCAGGATATTTCACTTCTTACCTGTTTAATATCCTAACGTGTGTGCTTTGTATGATTTTTCTGTTGTTTTTTCAACCATGGGGGCTGCTTCTGAAAAAAAAAAACCCTCCTAAGACAGATTTCTAAAGTGAGATGGCTTTACAAAATCACTGAGGCGTGTGTGTGTGTGTGTTACATCAGTATCATTCTAACCAAAACCTTTAAGGCTAAAAATACTTTCAGACGTCCCTTTCTTGCAGGACCTTGTTGAATGAAAGGTAGGTGACGCTTTTAGACAGTCGCTGGCAGAATAATCGATTTCTTCGTAATGACATGCTGCTATACATTTCACACTAATGATTTGGTTATCTTAACATATCGATTTTACAAACACCCCCTGATTCCAATTAGTTTGGATAATAGAGGTTTCACTGCAACTAATAAAAATGATTGCGCCTCTTGAATTATTGGATTCTTGTTTCATTCAGTAGATATTGTATACCCATTAATACAATCTATGTTTTGTTTTTCTTGTTATTATGCAGCAAGATGTTGGGAAGACTGGGAAATCCCAGATCACCCCAATCCACTCCCCCTTCTCTGTGACACATAAGAGACAATGTATTCATTAACGCTTTATTTTACATAAAAACTTAAAATGTTCTGTAAAATATAGCATCAAATTAATAACCACAGTATTGAATCAGATTCTAGCTCTTTATTTCAAAATATATTCTGTTACACAAGATTGCCCGTTAAGATGGCACCCAAACAAAATTCAATAGTATCTTCAAATTGTCTCGGAGGAAGACAGGGAGAAATTAGATGAGCATCAACAACCCCCAACCCCCCAAAAAAAACAAAAAAACATTTGAGCATCTTAAACTAAGGACTTACCTCAGACCCACTTGATATAATATAATTCAGACATGGGAAAAAAACAGCACTCATAGTCTAGAACTGTATTTGGTGTCAGATGGGAGGTCTAAATACCAGCTGCACAGGAAATAGTTATATTATTATTTATAGCAGTGCACTTTTATAAAGGTTGTGGTAGCAGGATAAATTGCCTTCAACTGAAAACTAAAAGACCTACAGCACAAATTATGACACCCTTTTTTATTTAAGGGTTTGGTTGTTGCTAGATATGTGCAAAGTTAAATCTTAAATTTAAAATTATACTGCTGAACAAAAAATCGATTTTTCATGAAAGCCCAGCGAGGTATGGTAATTGATAATTGTTCACTTTTTTGTTTTACACCCATATTAATAAGGTGTTCTCCTTCTAACCATTAACTTAAAAAACGAGCTGATGCTGGGACAGTAAGGGCCAGGCAGTATCTTCAGATTTGATTAAGGGAGCGTCTGCAAATTCTAATTAGAAAATGGAAAAGAGATGTCCTTTTAAATAGATATATAAATAACAACAACATAATTAGATAAGTGACGAAGTAAAAGACTAATGTAGGGAGCAGGGGGAGACTATTAGATATCATTAACTTTAATTACAAAATCCCATTTCAATTTAAAGGGTAGTAAAAAAAAAATGACTAAGACTGTAGGATTGGAATTACACTTACTAGTGATGCCAAAAAATTATTTACCTATGGAAGTTATTTCCCCTTTAATGCCGCTAGCATAGTTCAGAACTTGTCTATTGCACACGTTTTCCATGGGTATCCTTTGTTGGCCCATTTGTGTTTTTTTTTTCTACTTTGTACCCTTTTGTTAATATGAGCGACATCTTTAAATACATTTAGTCCTGACTGTGTTGTTTAGCATTATGAGAACAATTACCTTAAAATGAGAAAAATTGCACAAGTGGGCCAACATAGGATTCGATACATGTGATAAAATAAGAATATTGCAATAGACAAGTCTATTTCAGGAACTATACCCCATGGTAATTCTTACAGACCCTGGTCCTTTCTCGCATCTCTTGTTGTTACCAACATAGGATTCGATACATGTGATAAAATAAGAATATTGCAATAGACAAGTCTATTTCAGGAACTATACCCCATGGTAATTCTTACAGACCCTGGTCCTTTCTCGCATCTCTTGTTGTTACCTCTTTACAGTAACTGAATATGCCTCCAAATGAGGGGCTCTGCAGAGAACATGTATTCCGCTGAATAAAAAGCAGAGCTGGCTGCTAGATCCCAAGGCTGAGCTCAGATTTCTGTCTGTCAGGAAGCAAAGATGACATCGCCTTTATCAAGCAGGAATCAGCCCCCTCGTTCCCTTTCCTTCACTGTGTCTCCAGTCTTTCATTCATCACAAAAGGTTCAAAACAAGCATTTGTTTTTTAATGGAATAGACAGAACTGCGGCTGCAATCATGGAGTCATAATAAAAGTCCCAGCATTGAGAAGTAGGGGTGTGTTAGTTAGAATACTTGCCTTTCACTGGGACTGTATCTCACATCTGTGATTTGTTATGCAAATGAAATGCTGATGTTTATAAAAGAAGCATCGCCCCATTGCAGGTCCTTTTCAGTCCCAATGGACAGGACGGACTTTGATAGAGGGTTGATGGTAGGGGGCTCAGTTGACAGGTGCTTCTGAGAAAGGCTAGAGACAATCATTGCTGTAATTTCCACCACCAACTTATCCCTCCAGATCAATTGAAACCAGTCCTATCTTGCAGGTGGCCCCAAACCTTATGTTCCTCATCCATCCTATTGGTCACATGTGCAACTTTCTGGTCCTCATTGTCCGGAGCCCCCCTCCTGGTCTTTATTCCACCTGTACCCTAACTTAATGTAATCAGTTTAACCTCCTCCTAGGTGAACGGATTCATTATTTAATGATGTCTATAAAACCTGGATCACTCTGGACCTTGAGGACCTGATTTGGGCTTGCTTGCTGTAGATGGTGTGAAAATTAGAATAGCCTTTCACCTCTACGACCCTGGCAAACAAACAAGTTTGTCTATCTAAGCATGCTTATTATATATTCATAAAGCCTAAAATACTGCAAGACAGTAGGACGGCGAACGGTTTCAAAAAGTGAATGTCTTGTTCTATATTTAGAGTGCACACAATCTGTGTAGGATGTGAGGATACAACCAAAGGATTTACAGCTGGTATTCTTTTCGTAGACATACAACTGACAAACAAATACAAATGCTATAACATTTTGGATTACTAAAGCCTGCTTCTAGGATAGAAGGATTTGTGCGAAGCGGAGACAGCACTGTTGAAACCTCTCCTGCAACGCGGACAAACTTTGAAGAGTGCCGTGGTAAGCATGGCTTTTATTTACACTTCAGCTCTAAGCCAAGGCTGCTTCCTCCACTGCCTATTCGATACATTCAAGGGACTCCAAGACACTAAATACTGATTCATTGTCTGTATGGCTGGTTGAAGAGTTGATTTGTGTGTTTCTTGTGTATATGTACAGTACGGCTGTTATACTTGCACTTTACAATGTATGTGGAATATGGACTTATTTCTTTCATTGCTGGCACTTAATTAAAGTGATACAGTTTCTACTGTACATCCTATACAGATGCAAATAATGGGAATTTCATTAATATGGGGCTTTAGCTTCTACAATGTTGCAAAACTCAAATGTTAGTACTGGTATAAATTATTATGATTTTTTATAGTCTTCTCACTAATAACACAGGAGGCTGTGTGGTCCAGTGGTTAAAGAAAAAAGGCTTGTAATGAGGAGGTCCCCGGTTCAAATCCCACCTCAGCCACTGACTCATTGTGTGACCCTGAGCAAGTCAAATAACCTCCTTGTGCTCCGTCTTTCGGGTGAGACGTAGTTGTAAGTGACTCTGCAGCTGATGCATAGTTCACACACCCTAGTCTCTGTAAGTCGCCTTGGATAAAGGTGTCTGCTAAATAAACAAATAATAATAACATAAATTGCACCTAAACTGTTAATATTTACATTCAAGTGAGAACTACAAGCTATCTACACAGCTGCTGAGTGATTCAGTGCCTGTCTCTCCCCCTCTATTGTCCCTGAGGCAACTTCTACCTTGCCTCACAGCGCCGACTTGTTACTATGGCAACACGCTGTTAGAAGATAAGGTGTTTTTTTTTAGAATGTTTTTCTGTTTTATATGCTGTTATGTGTTGTCTGTGTGTTTTCGTTTTCTTCTATTCGAACTTTGTAAGTCCTCAATGCAAAGGCAAGCTTGTAGAAGGTTACTGATAAGGATACATTCCTTATTTGGGTATGATACATGCAGATTGTCAGTATGAGAAAATCATAACTGCTCAATGTGATGTGACATAACTGATTTATGACTTTTATGACACAAAATTGAGTACTTATAACTTTCTACAGGTTTATGAGTCAATTATAGGGCTCATCCATATATTGTATTTGAATTATTCACACTTACTGTGAAGTGGGCCTGCTTTATGAAATCATTTTTTATCACAAAATCATTTCCAATCTAGTCTGTTCTAGAGCTGGGAAAGCAATGGCCATGTTTTTAAATGAAATGTTAAATTAAGCAATTCTATTAAAAATTCAAAAGTAGGGGGGTGGGCTTTATACACTTTATAAATGCAGGGAAACTTGTTAATATTCCACTGCCTGCTCCAGAGATGAGTAATGATGTTTTATCTTGCTCGGCTCTTTGATCTTACCCTCAAACAGAAGTCAAAGCTTCAGTGAAGTGAGTGGATTAATTATTGATAATGAATGAGATTCAGCACCGGTGAGGAGAGGGGGTCTGATTATTCACAGCCCTATACACTCTTGATAGTTAACCATTGTGTTTCAAGCAAGGAGCAAGTACCAATGGGATATCATTAAGTGACTCTCAGCAGAACCAGAGACTGCAAGAAATGGCAGCACAGTTGTTCTGGAATACAATTCAAATTGGTCCTGATATGGTAGTTCATTAGTAATGATATTGTACCAAGGTAAATGGATTGCCAGTGTGTGTTTTGGGTTTATACCATTGTGATACCAAGTCAAAATAGGAAAACATTGCCCCTGTAGTACCAACATGCTCTTGTTCTACCACTGCATTGCCACTGTAGTTCCCCACTGCATTCCCATCGCAGATTGGTAATTATGCCAATCCCTGCCCAATCTGCATTTTACATTATAAGGCTGTTAAAACATCAAGCAGTTCTGGTTACATGACAATCTAAAAAGCAAATCGTTAAAAATCACCAAATGAAGGGGGGAACAAGCTGATTCTTGACAGAAATACAATGATTCTTGGTTGTAAATCTCCCTCCCGACCTGTGAGGGCGCTAAGCAGCGAGAACAGAGTTCCCTGGACAGGCTGGTCTGACAGTTTTTTCCCCAGAGTTCAAGGGAAGTCAGCCAGCAAGGAAGGGGTTGAGACTGTTGCAATAATGCATTGACCCGGAAGGGAAACAACATGGCAGCCGCAGATTGTAGAGGCGGTTTCACTCATTTACCAAGGGGTCATGTGTGACAGCATAAAAGGAGACGGAGAATCGTAATCTGTTCCTTCATTTTGGTTTGAGCTTTAAACCGGTAAGGACTCTGAGAGACCCCATGATAAATAACGTTTCATGAGTGTTTTGTTTGTTTGTCTGTAATTGTCTTGTTTTGTAAATTACAGCTGGCACAATTCCGGAGCTGTCGCCAAGGGCCAGCACCAAGCTGGAACAGCACTGCACTGCTGTCACTAATAAACTGTATCACCCACCACGAGCACTGCTGCATGCACCCAGGACTGGTGACCGTGTATGTATTATTGTGGGGCAGATATTTGTGTTTATTGTTTGGGACAGTAATCCATTGTTATTTACGCCGCACAATACACATTAGTCTGTATTGCCGGGGTCTTATTATTTGGTCACCAGACCTGGATGCAATAAAATTCCTTTCCAACTGGATTATAACTCTCTTTGTCTGTTTTATCACGCACTGCATCACTCCTGCACCTGTACTCACTTAACCACTTTGCCACAGTTATTAACAATTATTGTCCACAATAATAGGGTTCAGTTACTGTTAGTTGTTTTTAACTAACCCACTTAAATTCAGCAGAATTCCTTGGGGTACTTGTATACAATACCCTCCAGCAAGCATTTGGACAGATGAATCTGTGCAGAATGATAAGGAGTTGCCTGGGGCATTTGTTGTCCCAATTTAACCCCACTCACATCCCTTGCTTACTAAATATGAACTGTAAACCCATATTTGTTTGCATGCCATTCATTCAAAGTAATTTGTTATGTCTATTGCACTTTATCATCTGCATTATCATCAGAAATTATTTCATACACAAGTTCTTTATATATGTTGTTTTGCTTACTGCCATGCAAAATTTACCTTGCTTACTAAATTTTCCTGCAAAAAGATACTTCTCAAAAGACTTCTCCAAGCTGATTTGGAGTAAGCGAGGCAGAGAAGCATAGAAGTGTTTTACAGGCTTATATAAGGATGATAATTTGTTTAGGGAGACCAAGATATTTAGTAAGCAGCGTGGTAAAACGGGCAACCCAAGTCATTCTGCATTAATAACATATGCCCCATTACATGTTAGAAGGTTGTGATGCCTTTCAGTCAAACACAGTGACAATAAGCACATTTGAGTTTATCAAAAGTTCACCAATATCTTAAAACACAGAAGACTTGATACAAAAATAGGCCTGTTTTGTTATGGAACAAAACAACTAATCAGGTTTCTTTTTAAGACCAGTCTACAATACTGTGCATGCACAACACATTGCGTTGTTCTGAGTGCTATATTGTGCTACCGTACTTTATATTCAGAACATTTCAATACTGTACGGAAACCCAATTATATGTAAAGGTATGCTTTTATTTTAAAAGGATAGAAATATTAAGTGAGGTGGAAAGCAGCTGTTAAAAGTGATATTAACCAGATTGTGTTCCTAACCAAAGTAATATTATCCAGAGTGTGTCCCAGTTGACTCCCATTATATTAAAAACATGTCAATGTGTTTTACAGTTTCACAGTTGCAGAAGTGATAACAAACGTGTATATCTTTTACACAGACTACATTACACTTGACCTGGACTATATGTTAGATACTCAAGTACCAAGACATGTTCTTACACAGAACATGTACTATGGAGTATTCAAATGTATACAAGTTGATAAGAGCCAAACAGGCAAATCCTCCAGATTACCAAGGAAATAATCAGTCTCTAGGCTCCCCCTTATAAAAAAGAAAGAAAAGATGTTTGGCCCATCTACCCATGCTGACAGTATTTTGTGCTTGGCAGATACGCTGGGTGAGTTAACAACTGAAATCCAGCCTCTATATTAATCCCCATAGTTACCCATAAGGAATAGGGCCCCGGAGAGACCCACGGTGTTGGGAGGGATGACTCGCATTGAGCAGAACATTTCTGCAGCATCTCATCAATTTCCGAAAAAAAAGTTAACCCTCTGAGCTTGGAGACTGAGTCTCATCTGTCTGGCTACTAGACAGGACTACGCTACTGAAGCACAGGAGAATTGCAGGGGTTTGTTAGGCTTAGACAGGCAGGAACCAACCCCCCAATTATCTCTTTTTACATCAAATCAAAATTAATGCCTCTTGCTTGAGAGACAATGGGAAGCTCCATCCACCAACTTCAAATGTCGGTTTGGGATGCAATGTCGGTTTCGTATTTACTGTCTTGAAAGAGTAGTTGCTTTTAGCCAGGTAAAGTTTGGTTATCTGACCTGGGCTTGTTTTGTGTGCCAAGAACTGGAACGAAGGGAGACTATGTAACAAAGCCCATGTATACTGTGGATGAGATCTGTGTATTAAGGGATGAAGTCACAGCATATAGTTACACTGTTTTTTAAATTGATTGGGAGAAAATGTGTATCCATTGCTGGCACAGAACCTATTTGGCAAGACATCACAGATAAAGAAAATGCAGAAAGTGAAAAATGATTTTTACCTAAAAGGCAAAAAACACTGGCAGGGTGACAACATGGAGAGTATTAAACTACATTTAAAAGCTGCTAAAATGATCTGGGGTCCGTTTCCATTGATATTAACCCTACATTGCCAATGGCAAGCAATGTACTGGTAAGCGCAACATGCCCCACACATTGTTTTTTTGTATCTTTGAGATGAGCTGAACCCTGTGTGTGGGGACCACAATAGTACCGTTTTTTTGAGTAACAATCCATTTATATTTTGGGTCAGGACCTTATGAGAACCTCTAAGAAACTAAATCAAGTACACACGCATCTTAACTAGTGAAGGCAACTGCTGAAATAAAATGGATGGTTAATGCAATCAGGGTGGAAATCACACTGCTTGGTGGGCAAGTAAACATTTTTCAATATTGGTAAACATGTTTTTTTAATATTTTTAATTTTACCTAGATACGTAAAGAGTTCACTTTGATTTTAGAACAATTTAAAAACAGAAGCTAAAGACTTTATTCAATTTTATTCTTGAGCATTGCTGAGTGCACAAGCAGTAGGATAATAACTGCTCAATGATAGTACTGGTACACTGAATAAGGCACTAGCTGAAACCTTACTTTACTACCTTGGAACCTAATTCACTGAGTCAATCTGTGAAGGTTTTAATAGTGTATATATTCAGTCCCCTGTACTGGAAAATACAGAATGGTATCTTAATTTTATTTTATATATATATAAATGAGCAAAAGTGTAATTCACTGTATAACTAAAATGGAACTTATCTGAAATTTGACTGATTCATTCTGAGTGCAATCTTCAAGCTCTATAGAAATATGGAATAGCCATATCAGGACTTGTTACACTTCCTTACACAAAAGGACTTGTACAGAAACTTAAGTCAAATCAAATGAATTGAAGTAAGGGGCAGCAGACAGGCAATTCACACTTGAGTCAGCATGAGACAACAGTCTACAGAAGGCCTGCAGTGTGAGATACACAAACCGGACCTGAGCTCTGTGCGCCAAACCTGTAAATATCTAATACAGTCTTCAAGTCACTTGTACCTGCAAGTAGAATCCACTGCTTTGAAACTGTGATTTATGCTGATGTCTTACTGTAAGAGGGGAGAAGGGGTTCTGTATTATCATGATTAAAAGTAGTTGTTTATTATTATTATTATTATTATTATTATTATTATTATTATTATTATTATTATTATTATTATTATTATTATTATTAATAATAATAATAAAGCTTTGTATGTATTCATTTTTAATGTTGTATTTTGGAATCAGATTAGTTTAAATTCACTTTGAATGTTGTATTTTAGTATTTGATAAGTTTAAATTCATTTTTAATGCAGCTTAGAAATGACTCTAAAAATTGTGGCCTACTGTATATTATCAACCTGGGTGGGTTATAAACACCTCCATGGTTATGTAACCGTGCAGGGAAAGAGCTACCAGGACACAGCTGTGTCTAATTGGTATAGGAATGGGGAAATGAACTGTGAGTCAGTGAAGCACTGTTACTATCTTGTCCTATGAAGCACATTAACATTCCAGTACTAACAGTACGATAAACAAAAAAACAACAACTGTTTTCCATGTTGTTTCCTTCACTCCTATGTAGGGAACCTGTACAATCCCTTCATTATATAAACAACTTGCATATCTAGCAGAGAGGGCACTACAGTTTGGTATGTTACTAGGAACCCAATGATAATGATGGCATTACGGCTGCTGAGAACCAAGTTATAAACAGCTGCTATTTTTAAACAAAACAACAATAAGACAGACTACACAACGAAGTAAGAGAAAGTTGACCATGTTTCTTGACCATCACTGCATATCCTGAACACAGTAAATGGGTTCAGTTGAAAGTGTCAGCTTCTAGCCCGCATGGTTCCCAAGAAATGATCGCCAAAACTTAGAGCAAAAGTCCCAGCAAAGCTTTGCATTCTCAATTGACACAGAGTGACCCATATGTTTTCTTTATTACATTATTGTTAATATTTCCAACTCCACTGTTTTTTCTCCTGTGTTCTCCGCAATGCTTTTGCCTTAGTTTATGAATCCCCCTTCAGCTAACAGTATGCTTGTCTATGTCTTCAATACAATACTTCATTAAATACTGATGCTGCCGGAGTGCATCTCATATTGTTTTCCCCTCGTCCTTCTGTCAAAGCGAGTTCACAGGGTAAAACTTCCACAGCCACAGAGAAATTGGATGGATTTGAGTCATACATCAGAAAGGCTATTAGGGATTATTAAAGAGCATGTCTTTTTCATTTTAGGTGATAGACAGTCATGGTAGCCAGGAACACTTACAGGGTCTTTTCAATTAATATAATGATGAGGGACCTAAATGGAACCCTCCCTGGCATTTAATATATTTTCACAAAGTAAATACACTAAAAAGATTCACATGCACTGTCAGATACACAAAGGCTCCTATAATAATAACAGTGACAGTATTTAGAGCCCTCGCTGTTTAGATCAATTAAATGCTCATATATAAAGAACGCAAGAGAGAGTGAGGAGAGAGGTTATGCCATGGCCCAACTGAAAAGATCAAATTTATTTTACAAGTTAGCCTTTCACCTTCAGGAGTGGTGGGGGTGAAGCGAAGAGGTTAGCCTAATGAGTACAAATAAATCATATATTTTCAGTTGGGCCATGGCATATTAGATTTATCTTCTATTCAGCTGGGACTGTGTTGTGTCCTTCCGCAGTCTGCAATGATCTATTGGTACATCAGTGTCTTACTATTGGTTGAATGACTAAAGGAACTTTCAATTCATTGGTTCTTTGCATTGTTGCCAACTGCACAAAGCAGGAATTCACCAGACAAACCTCACAAAGTCTCTAGATGTCACTATTTAGACATTCTAAAGTTGCCAAAGATGTCGCTAGACAATTTACCAAGTATTCAAGATAGTAAATCTCAAGAAGTTGCTAGATGTTGCTATTTAGAGAACTTTATAAAAAGGAGAGTGGTGTTCTAGCGACAATTTTTGATGACTTTATATTATAAAGTCAATTATAAAGATGTTTTACCAAGTATTCCATATCATAAACGGATATATACTTCTTAGTACATACCTACAATCGCTCCATATCTAAATCTGCGTAAGGTCTCAGTCCCATTTCCCTTCTTTGGATGTAGATGGTTCTTGATTACTGGTACATGGCTCAGGATGCTGACTGCTGCTGACTAACCTTTGCAGACAATTCAGCTTTGTAATAACTGCAATAGGCCTTGGTCGAGTTGCCTTCCACAGGTTTTATCCAACCCTTAAATTGCCGCTGAGACTGCAACTCCTCTCGGAATCACTGAGTGTATTGTGCTTTGTCTTTTGACATCTCTATTTGAGATAGACAGCAAAAATGATTTAAAAAATACAACAAAATGACCGTTGCTGCTTTTCACATGTTCCTTTCCCTAACTACCTGCCAGTAACAAGTAATGCAACAACATGCATAATCATCAGGGTGCGTTAACGTTGGGGGTTGTGGGAATGGCAATTTTTGGAAGCTCAGTTGAGCTGCAGCAGTTGAGGAGGCAACACGTTGCTCTGCCTCACTGTGATTGTTACCTGTGCTTTACCTGTGCTGCCTCCTTTTGGAGCTGTACTATTTGTTGGTTCATGTTCCTCGTTCATTAATTTGGTGTCATTCTCAAATTGACTCCCCTATTTTCATTGTGATGGTTTCTGTTTGTGTTGTAAGGGTCTCGATCAGGCTTAAAATGTTTGAAGTGAATGATAAATCTTTGTAAGTAAATGTTTCACTTTTCGTGTGGTATTTACAAAATACAAAATATTGAACTGAACTGAAATGTAGTCAAATGTGACCCGGCTAAGGAACCAAATGCACTTTGTGACTATTGTGATGAACCCAGCATCAGGCATAACAGGTGCTATTATTTTTTGCTATGACGTGCATTACAAATGTTATTTTTTGCTAAGCACAAATAACATGGTTTATATATGAGCATTTTAAATATATGCAGGGTGATTAGAAAGTAAATTTACTACATCAACGCATCATATCTCACAAACGGTAGGGCATAGGAAGGTGAAATTGCATACGGCTGTTATGGGAACCATGGGGATGCAAATGCCAGTTATTAATTTTTGTCAATAGGGGGCGCCACATTGGTTACTGCCGCGTATTTCCATACTACAGTACTGTGGGTATAAATAGTCCTGTCACTCACAAGGCAGCTCAGTCAAGCAACATGAAGCGGACAAGTGTGCAGAGAGGTGAAAGGGTCAATTTTTTTTACAGCAAAGGAAGCAATGCCGACGCAGCTCTCAGGGAATACTGTAGAGTTCATAACATCTGCAATGGGCCGTATTCAAAAGTTGCTCTTCACAAGTTAATCAAAACATTTTGGGAAACAGGTTACACTTCTGATAAGCCTTGTAACGGCAGACCACCATTTCTGGTTATGGGGGTACCGGAACCCTCGCACAATTCCGGACCTCAAGGATTCCATTATCCGGGAGGTGGCCAGCATACCTGATGAGATGCGTAATGCTGCTGTAATGTCCATTGTCACACGAATGCAATTCATTCTGGATCATGGAGGATCATATTGAACATTTGTGATTATCAGAGGTAGGTCATAGTGGCGCCCCTAGTGACAAATAATAACTGTGGTATTTGCGTCCCTATGGTTCCTTTAACAACCATATGCAATTTCACCTTTCTATGCCCTACCATTTGCGAGATATGGTGCATTGATGTGGTTAACTTACTTTCTAATCGGCCTGCATATATAGTGATGAAGGTACAAACCAAAACATTTATCAACTTGACTTTCTATTTTGATTGACTGTTTTGAAGTATGGATGATTGTGACAGACAGCGAATGAATCCGAGTCAACAATCTCCCTCCCAACCTGTGAGGGCGCTGTATAACAGGAACAGTCTACACCGGACTGGATGGTTAAGCAGTTCATTCCAAGGTCAGTCGAAATTCGGCCACCCAGAAAGGGGGTGGAGTCACAATACCAGAAGTCATCGCCTTAATGCGGTAGGCGATGTGTCAGTCATGGATAGGAGGATACGTGATTGCGCTCGCTACCGAAGGGGGTGTGACTGAAGGTATATCAGGGGATGTGGCCGAGCAATCTGTTCCTTTGGTATTGTTATGGAAAGACCTATAAGGACGAACTGTGTTAAAAAGAAACCGTGAGTTTTGTGGTCTATTTTAACTGTTATTTGTCATTATAGAAGGCTAAACTCCGGGAGCTGTAGGTAAACCACCAGCAAATAAACCCGGACTCCACTTCACCATTGTACACGAATAAACCTGTAAATCACGACTTTCACTAAGAGCACTCACTCTGGACTTGTGACCGTGTTGTGTTTGTGTGTGTCTTGTTTAGTGTATTATTATTTCGGGACTGAACCCCGTGGTTTGCCTGAGCGATACACATCGTTGTGTAGAGCCAGGTATTATTATTTATCAGCAAATAAACAGCTGCTTTTTCACCGTAAACTGTCTTGTGTCTATCATTCCTGAGCACCGCCTCACCACTGCACCTGTGCACTACAAACCACTTTGCCACGATGACATAAGTGGTGTTCCTTGAATGACTGCATGACTAGCTTGAACAATGCACTGGAAATCATCACTGCAGTTATCGCTCATGTTTCAATACCCTGTACCAGCCATGGAAACCGACCACAAACTTTAAAATGTAACAGCTTTTAAAACGAAATGCACATGAACTCAGTGTGTTTTAGTGCTTGTCCATGTTTGAGACTTAAGTAAAGAAAAGTAGCATCTGCTACATATGAACTCCCATGAATTTCCCAGGCCTCGAGTTAAAGTTGTGATGAAGAGATTAATGTTCTTAAAATATCTCATTCTGACAGCAGCCCTTTGGTTCCCTTCAGATAGGTTTGAACTTCTGCTTTAACTACAAAGTGCTCTGCATAATGTGGTGTATACAGCATATAAATACTATGTTTCTGTATGCCATCGCAAGCTGCCCTAGTTTCTGGAATCTCTCCACTCTTGCTAGACCATGTCAAGACCAGAGAAGCTTTTCAAAACTGTTCAGATCAAACGGACGCAGGCTACTGATTTCTTTCTGTCAATGAGAATTCATTATTTTTTTTTTTTTTTTATAGTGCTACTGATGATTAACAGTTGGTTTGACAGACGCTGGTTAGCACTAGTCTTGGCGTATCTTAACTAAATTAACATTGGGTAGTCCAAGATTAGTGCTTATCTGGATCTGTGAAACCAGCCATTTCACTGTGGTCTTAACACTGTAGCACATGGTAATGTTATACCTTCCTTGGTACAACCAATCAAAATTTGTTCATGCCATTGACATTGGTATGTCAAAATATGATACCACTGTGGTACTAATATACCATACTACCATTGTAGCTGCACACTTCCCCTTCGTACAGGACCATTGCACAACCATTGAAGATCATTGGGCAAAGTAATCTCTGTTAGTCATTTTTAACTAGCACTCAACCCTAGAGTATTGATAGGATTTCCCATATAAAAATAACGTTTAATATCCTCAATTTGTATTCCAGTTCAATACGCTAACCTAGATTACTCAATTTTTTTCTCTGGCAGCCCTGATTTGTTTGGCCTCCAGTGTGTAACCGGCTGGCACATGAGATGTCAGTCATTCTGTCACAGGAGATCTCCGATTTGAGCTACTGTATCTAGAAGCATCTAGAACCTTCTATGGCTAATTTCACAAACATACAGTGGGGTGGGGTGGGGGGCATTTATGGTAAATGTATGGAACATGTTATTTGAAGCTCCTCTTAAACAAATACGATTCACATTTTAATAATTATTCAATTTCACACTAATTATAAACTCTGCGCCCCTAAAAATACTATATTAGCTGAGCCTAACCTAAACTGTAATTTACCTTGCTCTGTATTACATTAAACAGAAATTTAACACATATTCCGATGGGTGTTCACTTAAAGGTTGTCATTGTGGCTTTTTGAGATCCATTATAAATGTACAACATATTCGTTTGCAAATGCAAATAAACAGGTCAACTCTCTCTCTCTCTCAATTTCATCTGGTGGTCGTCCCCGGTTTTGGGTACAGATTGCATTATGCGCACATTTAGAGGCAAACCCTCGAACACACTATAGCATCATTTTCATAATATTCTAGGAGGATTCTGGGAAGGCAAATCAGGCAGATGTTCCTCATGACAACCAGCACAGACTCATCACTGTACACAAATTGAAAATGGGGCATACCTAAATAGAAAAAGGGTACACAGTTAACCAGGAGAGCAGGATACAGGCAAGTGCCCATTAACACGAGACTCCCCCTTTAATATACAGTGAGTATTGTTTAATGACTGTACGAGAGTGCATGCTGCACAGAAGTCTTTCTTTTTACACAGCAGGAGATGTGAATTTTTGTCAGGCATCTTAAGTGGTTGGCAGAGGGCTAAATTATAGGCTTGCTTTCTTCAGATGCTGCACCACTGGAAGGAATTTCCTGGCAGATAGTCATTGCTGAAAACAAGGCACTGCCTGTTCAAGCCAGACACTGCTTGTTCAACCAAAAGCATAAGGTACAGTAGGCTGGCAATATAAACACTGCCGAGTGACTTTTTAAGAAAACTGATTCATAAAAGGCTGACTCCCCCTCGCAGCTTTAATTATAGCCTTAGATGTCATCTTCCTGACAAACAGTGAATTGGAGATATTTAAAAACCAACTGGTGTTGCTTCATCACTGAAATTGTTTTAAGGTGGAGTATGTTGTCAAAGGGCTTAATTCTCTATTGAACCACAAGAGTTTTCAGTTAATTTCTTATTTATTCTGTTTGGCCTCAAGAAAACCTGTTTCAGTCACTAAGGCAAGACAGCACATCTTCCAGACTTTGTAGTGCTTGAGTATCTGCAACTTCACACATTCTCATTTGTGAAGTTGCATTAATATTCACTCATTGACTGATCAATTGATTATTTGATTAAGCCAGGGAAATTATAAAAACTATATTTGCGTCTGATTTTTTTAAAATATACTGTCCCAATCTTCCTAGACACACCAACAGAGCATTATTTACCAGCCTTTCTAATAAAATGGCAATAAAACTGAATAGTTAGCAGACTTTGCGACAGGCTAATTTGCTGACTTACGCTGACTTAAGCAGCTGTTTTAATTTAGGTGCAATTTATAAACAGTCCCAGAGCACTGCTTTTAGGATTCTACCTGAAAGCTGATTTTAACCACTTGGTAAGCTTATCCAAGAAGATGAGGCTGTTTAGTTGAAAGTTAGTCATTGTATGTGTGCAGGGAACCAGGCCAGAGGAGTGAACAGCTTCTTACTAACTGAATAATGTGATATATACAGTATATAATTATCCCCTGGCAGAGATATGGATATACATAACAGAGATGTTTATATGTTACACTTTAGATTTTTGCATATATTTAAAGAACTGCTTGTGCAACTGAGCTGGAACTTGTTAAGAACCCTCAGGTTATTGAGTTTTGCCCAATCTGGGGGTGTACAGAGACTTTTGACTGCTAGACTGTCTTTTGTAATTTTAGATTTTTGAATATATACATAGAGAACTGCTTGGCCAATTGGGATGCAACTACGGACATTCTTTAGCAAAAGTTATAAAAAAAATACCGGGTATTAGAATCTGGCACCCTGTTCGGTTGAAACGTCTGAGTTTTAAAAAGACATAAGGATGTGACGACTGACACAGTGTCTAAACAACAAGAATACATTAGCTTTGATCGGTGCATGGTGTAGATTTTCTTAAACAAGAATTATTATAGAAATTCAGCATTTCATCACGTACCATTGCTTTGATAACTGGGATATCACTAAGTTCAGAAACCTACTAAGTTGCTCTTTCAGATAACTGTGATATTTACAGTTATAACTCTCTTAAATGAATTCAATTACTGTAAACTGTGCTGAGGCTTTTACTGCAGCATTAAACATGATATGATCTTATTAAGATAATTATTTTGCCCTATTGCTTGTTTTGAGTTTAAAATGTTGAGTTGTCAAAAAAACAATACATAAACCCAAATGAAGAAATGTTATCCAGCAAGATAATTATCTTGGTATGGAGATTTCATGTTGCTTTGCAATTAATCTTATTTAATTAAAAAAAAGAGATTGTTTAAATTGTTACTTAACATATCTTTTTTAAAAATAAAAATAATTGGCCATGTGGCAAAATGGTGATTTTCAAAAGGCTACATTGCTGAATTTTTTTATTTCATTCATCAGACATATGCTAGTGTGGGTTTTATAATAGATGGTTTTATATGGCTGAATACTTATAGCTGGTTTCACAACCCTGATAAGAATTGTTACATTAGATAGTCCAAGCTTTGTTTACTAACTATTCCAGACAAAAGTGCTTCGGATATAGGAAGTGCATCAGTGCTGCTCAGGCTTCAGTGCACAACACTTCATCCATGGGCCACTAATATTTCAGAAATCATGCTGTTATATAAGAACATAAGAACATAAGAAAGTTTACAAACGAGAGGAGGCCATTCAGCCCATCTTGCTCATTTGGTTGTTAGTAGCTTATTGATCCCAGAATCTCATCAAGCAGCTTCTTGAAGGATCCCAGGGTTTCAGCTTCAACAACATTACTGGGGAGTTGGTTCCAGACCCTCACAATTCTCTGTGTAAAAAAAGTGCCTCCTATTTTCTGTTCTGAATGCCCTTTTATCTAATCTCCATTTGTGACCCCTGGTCCTTCTTTCTTTTTTCAGGTCAAAAAAGTCCCCTAGGTCGACATTATCTATACCTTTTAGGATATTGAATGTTTGAATCAGATCGCCCCGAAGTCTTCTTTGTTCAAGACTGAATAGATTCAATTATTTTAGCCTGTCTGCATACGACATGCCTTTTAAACCCGGGATAATTCTGGTCGCTCTTCTTTGCACTCTTTCTAAAGCAGCAATATCCTTTTTGTAACGAGGTGACCAGAACTGAACACAATATTCTAGGTGAGGTCTTACTAATGCATTGTAAAGTTTTAACATTACTTCCCTTGATTTAAATTCAACACTTCTCACAATATATCCGAGCATCTTGTTGGCATTTTTTATAGCTTCCCCACATTGTCTAGATGAAGACATTTCTGAGTCAACATAAACTCCTTGGTCTTTTTCATAGTTTCCTTATTGAATATTAGAAACATTACAAACCTGATATGAGTCTGAATGGTCTACGTGATCTTGACTAATTGCATTGCCTTTATTTGTAGTGCCACTGCATTGCTATTGAAAACTGTTTGGTAAGAGCCCTCCAAATGGTACTGCAGTTAATAAAAGATTGAAAATGGACAGTCCTCGAACTAGGAATTGCTGAAGGAATACATGTTAGATAGGTATCATTACCTTACCTTTACATCATTCCCTTTGACATGACTTTAACTGCAAGAACAACTTGTTGATATTGTCTGAGAATATCCAATCTTCAAAACAATGGCATGACAATGACATCTTTCAAAAATCTGAGCAGAAAAAGGTGTCATTTGCATTTATCTTCACCAGCTTATCACAGCAAGTGAGAACTGTACCACCTAATTCCAAAACATTGTGGACTTATATTTGAGTGGATGTGTCTGTTCATCTATTACTACTTCAGCTATATATAATACTGCAGCAATTTTTCTTCCGGCTAAAGCTAATTTCACGCTCTGATGGTAAACTGCAGCAAAAGGCTGTCTTAATCACCTTTATTCTGGTGGATACATTTGTTTGGAGGATCTCGTTTGTAAAATGCTTGTCAAAGATGTGCTTAATATTCTGCAGTGTGTAGAATTTTCATCCCCACCTGTCTGAATCCTGATCAACTTGTGTAGTACCTTCTTGTGCTGAAGAGCTCTCATTTTCTAATGTGCTTGTTTACTGTAATGCAGATCTCGATCTCTCGATCTCCTGGGAGTGTATGCCTCCCAGTAACTGAGCTGGAAAAGGCAGGCTATTCTGGACTACTACAAAAGACTTGGTATTATTATTATTATTATTATTAGTAGTAGTAGTAGTAGTAGTCATAGTAGTCGTAGTAGTAGTAAGTGTTCTGTGGCTACCTCAAATCATATTTGTGTGGCTTCTAGCCTCTTTGTTGTGTCATGCCAGCAAAGGAAGAGAGTCACGGTAAACAAGTACATCTGGTACACCAGAGTGTAACAATTAACCTGTCCCCCCTGTGACACTCTAGTGGATGTAAGCAATACAACATACAGTAGAAGAAATGTGGTATTTTCTATATCCACTAGGGGCAATGTTGCAAAGGTTAATGGTTACACTGTGATAATCAGATGCACTCGGAGTTAGACATGATTCTGAGAGCTCAATTGTTTTAAAAAGTCACCAAGATGACTGAAGGCGAAAATGATACAAAACGAATCAAGACAACACGAAGAATACTATTTAAAATAAATCACCCTTGTACCAAGTTTCTCCTCATTACAAGAACAAACGCACTGCCTGCTATTAGCTTCCTTGTTGACGTCATTGTGACTCATAAACCACATTGCACTGTGTTCTTTGCTGGAAACTAAGAGAATTTTTCCAATTATTATCATGTCAGTAGGAGAGGCAGACAGGACCGCGAGTTCTAGTGAATTGGGTCATTAGGGGAGTTAATGTATCATACAGCAGTATTGACAAAAGTGTAATTTTGAACCTGCGAGATGCAATGATCAAACATTCAGGACCTGAGCCGCCCATTAGAAAGATCCATGGTGGGTATGTGAATGATTTATAAGCAGCAATTATGTTTACAGACAGGAGTGGCTTATCACGGTTAACTGCTTTGATAGCAAATGTGACCGCCATTAGAGAAAGACGACAGATGCTGCATTGGAAATAAAAAGGCTCTTGATTACTTTGGTTTTCTTTTTTTTTTATCACCGTTTGTCTGCAACTTGTTAAGCATGAGTTGCTTAATTGGCCAGGAGATTCTTGGTATCAGTACGTTGTACGTTGTTGTTTTTTAGGGAATTGTTAACCCTCATATTTACACTTTTTTTTTTTTTAAAGGGGACTATCACTTAAAGGTGTTTAACCCTGGTAGGACCTCAAGGTCTCTCATTATCTTAGCGCTGTATGTTAACATATGCTGTCGGAAACCTCGCGGGACTCCTAGGTCCCAGTCTGAGGTAGTATATAAATATATATAAACATTTTTGTTTGTTGTGCTCTCGTGTATTGTGGCAGTGTGGCTGGGCGGAAGCAGAGACTTTTGGGCCTTCAAAAGGGGGAGGTGGCCATTAAGGCCATGTGTGCTGTGCACATAGGGGGAGGTATGTAGCAGTGCGGCAGGGTGGAAGCCCTGCCAGTGCACGGGTATGTGTTTGTGTGGGGAATATTGGGTGGCAGGGAGTTAAAATCCTCCCTGCAAAAACACACATGGGAATGTGGCTGGAGCCGTCAATTGAATAAATGTTTAAATGGTTAATTAAGGCCACAGGTGTATAAATAAGGTGATCACAGGTGGTGAAATGGTTCGAGTTGATGTTGGTGAGAGGTGGAGGATTTTCTGTGTTCTGTGCTGTCTCATCCTGTCTGTTCATGTGCATCTGTGAGTGTTGGTTTGTGCCGTTTTGTTTGTTAAAGTGTTTTTGTTCTGTTTAATGCTTGGTTTATTTGATTTTGTTTAAATAAAGAAAGAGCGCATTGGCGTCTCACCCCGCAGTACTGAACCTGTGTATACTTCCTGGTCTGACTTCATCCACCAAGCCATCCGTGACATGCATACTCAAACGAGGAGTTTATTCTTCAGCTCGACACAAATAATTCAGGGCTGAAAGGGTTAAAAATAGTCTTGCTCATGATTAGATTTAGTAGTCACAGTATGTTTCAAAATGTACTCCAATTTTCAAAAGAAAAAATAACTGAATTAAAGGGAGAGTTTATATAAAGGGCAGTGTTGTGTATTGTACTGCAGTTACAGATTCTGACCCTGTTGGTTTGATGAGTTATAAAGCTCTATAAGCACACCTGCAGAACCTGGTTCTTTTGCATAGTGGTTAAGGCACTCGCTTGCAGTGAGTGTGGTCGCCAGCAGCCTTTTACATATAAACCATTAACGTTTCCAGAATATTTGATTTCTGAAATTTTGAATATCCTTGTGTGTTGTGTTATTCTCTATTGCTGTTTCTGCTTACAAACGTATCCTTTTTCAACTGCTCTGAAGTTTTATTAAAAAAGGGTTTTATCACACAGCAAAAATCTTCAGCATAGCTTGGAGCCAGGCTATGACTCTTTTAAAAAAAAAAGATCAAAGTACGCTGTGAACCGAACCTCTCTCCATCGGTCCAGTACTTTCCTCTTTCAAAGTGTGTCAACCTCTTAAGACGAGCTAAAAAAAACTACAAAAAAAAAAAGATCCCATGTCCCTGATGCCAAACCACTCAGCCCCTCAGCCTTACATCTTTGAAGTCTGCTTCTTCCCTTTGAATTGCTCTTTGAAAAGGTCTAACACAAACGTAGGAGGACAATCATTTAACAGTTGCCATAGAAACCTAAGTGTAAAGCTAGGACTGGTCCCTAGAGCCTCTTAGTAGAATTTCATTCAAAAACTGTAACACTTCAGGGATGCACCTGGGCCTCTGAATTAACACTCCTGAGCTCAAGAGTGACCACCAGAAGCTGCAAAGCGGGCTGCTTTAAAATGCAGTTGGACTGAAAAGGGATTTTAATTAATGAGCAATGCCAAAGGGATTTGGTGACGTACGTGGTTTCTCGGCAGTATTCTTTGTTCCCAGTTTTGTTATGGCAGAAATCACATGCAGGCTGAGTGTGCATATTACAGAATGTATTTTATTATTATTTTTTTGTATTTCTTTTTTTATTTTATTTGTATATAAGTAGGTTCACGCTGGTTCAAATTTCCACATAATCAACTCATATGTACATGTGTGTGCCATTTGTTTTTTTTTTCAATGGTGTCATATAGCATAGAGATAGAGATATTTATGTTAAATGTGAACTAATAATGACTCATTGACAAATAAAAATGCATTGCTTCTTATTCCTTGGGAAGTAGGCTCTTTTTCAGTCCCTTTGCTCAAGGGATGTGCATTGCCCCCTCATAAACTTTATGTAACAAACATTTAAAACAATGTAGGAGAGGATGAGGATTTGTTTTTAAAATAAGCAGTTTCTAAAGTCTGACTTTAAAACTTTGATAATTATTGCTCATACCTTGCTATTCATGCATGGATGGATTTCTTTTCAAGGATAAAACAAGGGCCCTGTTTATATCCACAGGAAATGCAGCTTCATTAAAACTGTTTTCCATTCCCCTAAAAGATTGGGTCGATTTATTCTGTTTCTTCTTTGATTTTCAAAGTCTGCCAGATTCTTCCAAAGGGAATTCATTCACAGTCTCAAATTTTACAAGCGCATACATTTTGCATTCTTATTCTTTACCACACCAATTAAATCAAAATATTGGGCCCTGTGTATGAAGCTTGGATTATTTATATGTTTTAAAGAATTATGGAATTAAACTTGAATAACAGTCATTAGTATTTAACTGGACACAATTCCTAAAAATAACAAGGCTACTTTTTTTCAGTAAAGCCTTGACCACTCCAGCTTTTATGAGCTTTTCAACTCATACAGACAACAAGGCACCAAACATGCCCTACAGAACCATTACAGAACAAGGACTGGTTGTTGAATATGGGATACCAGTAAACAGAATTACTTAAGTGATAATCAAAAGGGCAAATCAAGTGTACAAGGAGATAACTGTATTCTGAGGGAGCAACAATTGATTAGCACAACTAATAACAGCCCTTTTGTAATAAACTAAATAATACCATTATAAAATATTCCCCTCTTAAGGAATCACCTATAGTTCTCAGCTGTCCTTTGGCTTCTTTTCTAGACCTTCAAACCTTTCTTACCTATCAAATATCCATGCTGCAATGCTAATGATTTCCATTACATGAGAGTAGATGTTAAAACTTCATGCTGATTTGAACTTGGCTCTCGCCAAGATAAGCACCAACTAAGACGTAGCTTCACAGTAATCTAATGTGATCCATATGTGTCTCCATTCATTTGCGCTTCCTTCCATATGATGATGTAGATATCCTTCTGTCTGGTGTTGATGGCTGAAGTGTAATGCTGGCTCCAGGGATCAGCTTATTGCCTCCCTAGCACATCAGCACACACAACGGCTGCGATGCTAGCTCCGGCGATCAACTGTAGTGCGGTCTCCCCTGCGCATCAGCATGACAACCGTCTGGATTGAGCTAAGTAGGGTACATCTCTGGGGTCTTCAATCAGCACATTCCTTCACACTTTACCACATCACCCAGTGATATAAGTAAGTGAACCAAAACTAATTTCAACATTCAATTGAGAAAGACTTGTTATGCATTTCCATTAGCTATAGATCTCAAATGGGCAGTTTTGAAAGAAACACCTGTTTTATCAAACATGTATTGTCATTTTATAACATGATATCTGGTACTACTTTACATGCTTATTCTCAGCATATCTGTTACATTTCATTTCACCTCAGCAGTGTCTTCTGGGTCAAAGCGTGTTACTGGCTTAAGTCAAGTCAATAAGGGAAGCTGCTGGTTGGTTAATGACAGGAAAGGAACCATTGAAGGGGTGGGGTTAATTTCACCCTGCAGGTGAAAAGACCAAGTAAGTGCAACACTAACTGAAAGCATGGCTTGCAAACTGAGATTTATTTAACCAAGTGCAGTACCATGTTTTAAATCTTAACATTTAAGACCTATAGGTATATTACAAATAAAAATGCACAACAGATGGGTTTTATGGAATTATTGCTTGTTAGTTACAGTCACTTTAACATCATATTTTCTCCCTTGTAAGAGGCACATGTTTTTGCATACTAAATAACTGAGAAAATTCAGCAATTAACTAGAGCGAAACAGTGAGTAAATCACTTTATTTTAACCAAGCAAATAGCATTTTAGTGAATAATGCTGTGGGATTAAAATCAGTTCTGAATCAAAGCTCACCATTGCTGGTAATGCTGTGGTCTGCTTATTGTATTGTAATGGTATACTGTAAATGGTAAGACTGTAAAAGTAATTACAATTCAGCACAGTGTGCATTGCCCTGATTACATGCTAACAAACCCATTGTATGATCAACGACCCCAGTTATGCAGCTCCATTTGACCTTGTAGGGTTTCATTTTCGAAACATTTGGTGAAGGCTGAGGTAGGAATAATGGTCATAGTTGACTGGATTCAATACAAATCAGATCTCAAAATGGTTTCATTTCCAAGATTAGTGTTCTGATAGACTACCATGAAGAGGCATTCAATCAGACGTATTAATTTACATGAACAAAATAAACCAATTCCTGTCCAAACGACTAGGCCTGGATGTTGAGAATCATTAGGATTGTTTGTCTGCAGATCAGATTCTTTGAGCGGGGAGATGGAAACTATAAAAGGCTTTTGATTGTTCTTGGATAATAACTTCTATAGTAAGGAATATTATTCTGGGGGTCAATCTGGTCAATCTGAAATCATTCCATCTATAAGACAACTAATTATCCTCTGTATAGAGTTGGCGTTCTGTCCTTCCCTGGTTTTCTTGTTTAAAATCTGTTTTTATGGAGTTTTTTTATAGGATCATCTGTACAATGACTGAGTTTTATAATGAGTGTGTGTCGAAGGGCTACTTATTGTTTTAGAAGTGCTGCCTTGTGCATTCCTTATATGTTGATGCCACAGTGCTGAAGTCATGTTGCAACCAAAAAAACACTTTTGTAAAAAAAAAAAAAAAAAACGCTTTAGCAAGTCTATGAAACTGCAAATATGAACGACTGACTGAATTCGCTTGAAGACTTAAGATAATTACCTCAATGTTTTAAGAGTGCTGTGTAATGCTGAATGCGGTATGAGTCTGGTACCAAGCATACTAAGAGGTAGCCCTGAAATTATATTTTATAAAGTCTATAATATCTATAATATCTACGTAACTGTTCTGGACTGAAATGACCTACATTTTAAACTCAAATTTAGATGTTTACATTTTCCTGCTGGCATTTATGTTATCAGTAAGGAAAGGAATTGTATGACTTATTTTTTTTACTTTTTTGTGCACAAGATAACACTCTTAACAGCTTTAGAACTGTAGTTGCTACTGACAGGTTCCAAAAAGGGACATGATGTATTAATATGTTTCTGAGAGAAAATCTAAGAACAAAAGGGACAAAGCACATTTTCTAAAAGGAATAAACAATTTTAACAGTATTAAACTAGCAAGAAACTCTCACATTAACTACCCCTATTTGTTTCTTGTCTAGTATTATATTGTTAATTGCATTCATCTTAGAAAATTTCCTTGAAAAATGTAGGTGCTTTTGTTATATTACCAATGGATCAGTCATCAAATTCAGACAACTGGTCTGATTAACAAACCTCTCTGTATATGAATAGACCCATCACTTCAAAGATCTTGGGCTTGCAACTGGTTTTGATGGCTTAACAGTGTAACAAACAAGCCATTTTGTTTGAGCTTCTACATAGGGCCCAAGGAGTGAATGACAACTCCTGAGGGCCCGTCACATTTACATCTTAGATGAATAATTACATTTCATATATACAATACGATACTCGCGTTCTATCCATTTATTGCATCAACCTAGAATTGCTCCCAGTAAAAATGTGAATTGAGATGTATTTCATACTTTCCTGTAGTGCTACAAGATCAGTCCTTCCATTGACTTGAACACAAAGCCTTGCAGACCACAGTATTCGACAGGGTTGGGAGCTGCTTCGGGTGCCAGGGATGCTGTGCTCAGCAGCAGTACACCCGGGCAGCCAAAAATCCTCTGGCAGGGATAATGTGCAACTGGGCGCTTGTGCAACTGGCCTGATGAGCGAAGAGCAGCCAGGTAATATTGCCAAACCAGCTCAGAAGAGAATAACTCCTCATATGATAAAACAATTAGAAGAAGGATAGCTGATGCCAGGCTGTTCGATATGGTTGATATGTATGCTCAATATGTAAGAAGTGACGTCAGAGCACTACATTAATACCACCCCTACTTGCGAATCTGGCTTTTTAGTCCATTAGTACGCATCATAAAACCACTACACAATTTGTCTTAACTAACTGTCACTGCTTGAGGGATGCCCAGAACTGACTGGCAGGGGTCCTACAGCTTTCGTGTTATTTCCATGACACAGAACTAGGCAGGGCAGGGGACATCCAACTTTGCTGTAGTATAACTGTCTTCAGAGCCACTGAAGCACAGCAGGCTGCAATATCAATGGCATGTAAGTCAAGCGAGGTGAGGAGGAAGACTTCTAAACCTTATTCAGGTCCTATTTTGAAACTGGGTTGAATGTTTTGTGCTACAGATGATTACATTGCTGCAAACTGGACACATATTTTAAGCATTTTAACCTTCATTTGGAAGCTGGTGGAGTAAAGAAGGACTGGAGACAACCACTGCTATTCTCCCCACCAATGTTTGGTGAAAATGGGAGATAGGGTTTTAAAACAATAATGCCATAGAAAAACTTTTTACAATATGTACATTATTTTAAAGTTATTGTTCTATTAATGTCAGTTTATATTTGACAACATGCCCTTGACATTCTTTTCTGTAGCATTGCTCTTGAAACTTGGCTAGTCAACCTGCTTTTGTTCTTTGAGGGACAAAAACTACTTTTAACTTAGATTTGGAGATGTATGTTAGAACAAGACGAGTGGTAGCTTTTCTTTTGAGTCTCAGGCCTTTTTGTAATTATCACACCTGTATACCAGATTGGTCTCATTTTGAATATTTCAAGCAGCATTGCTATACAGAAAGCCCACCCTTAACAAAGTGCTTTGCGTCATGCATGTCCCTGTCTTTTTGTCTGCTCGGTTACTCCACCAAACACTTGAGCCGCATTGCCAGTTGAGCCTCGTAGGGTTACAGTGCTGACAGTGCATCCCGCATGGGATCATATCACGGTTTCAATTCCGTTTTATCATGGAAAATTTGATATATCTGGATTGCACTGGTAAATAAATACTGTGCCCTTTCCATTGTTTGTCTTCCATGAGAAGACTACTGAAGTGATTGCCTAGCAGGGTGAGGGTTATTCCAAGCCCCTAACCAGGCCTGTGGTTTGAGGCTGTAGAGCCGATTACTATAACAAGAATAAGGACCCCACCCCCCCATACCCCACACAAACCACCCTTTTCTACCCCCTTTCCATGTTACAAACATGTGTGGTTCCATGTGTGGTCCAGTGGTTAAAGAAATGGGCTTGTAACCAGGAGGTCCCCGGTTCAAATCCCACCTCAGCCACTGACTCATTGTGTGACCCTGAGCAAGTCACTTAACCTCCTTGTGCTCCGTCTTTCGGGTGAGACGTAATTGTAAGTGACTCTGCAGCTGATGCATAGTTCACACACCCTAGTCTCTGTAAGTCGCCTTGGATAAAGGCGTCTGCTAAATAAACAAATGATACAAACACTGCAGGTCTGAATTAGAGGGGAGGGGGGAGGATAGCGAGAGAGAGAGAAAAAAATGCTGCTTGCAGGGAGCCGAGCCAAGTGCTGAATCAGGTAACCATGGAAACCAGAAAACCCAAGAGGCAAAAACCACTTTCCTTCCTTTTCAAGTGCAGGAGTGTTTAACCCCTTCCTGAAATCAGGATATGTGCTTCAACCATCATACATTTTATATCTCTACTGAAAGTATTGTCAAATACATTTGTAGGATATTTCAGATATATTTATATTAATGGGCTTCACAGGATTGCAAAAACATATTCTGTATTACTATATTTCTCTAGTTCATATGTTCGGATCACAAATCGAAAATACAAACACTGTAGCAATCCGTGACTGCAGCCAGCATGGGTTTCAGATGAAATCTGATTGTATCCTGTACAGTCATCATATCTACATCGTAGTTCAAATAAACACCCCGGAACAATATTGTGAAAATGCCATGTGCTGTTTTTAAATGAACAGTTAAAATGACTAGCACTAAAAAAGACAAACTACTTTTTGGAAAGGTGGTAAGTTAACAGATTCTTGCTCTGACTAGCAATGCTCTGAGTGGCCCTGATGCCTTGACATGTGCAAAGTCAGTTCCCTGCCCTCTGTTTAAGCCAATTATAAAATAATTGTCTCTGTGCTCACAGATGCTTGTTCTTTGTTCAATTGTATAAATATATGCAGAACCTTGAATTCTCAACTCTTAAGGATTTACTTAGATTCTCAGTGACGTCAAGCCTCGAGTACGACTGCTTTTGGTCGTTTTAAAATAATGAGAGGAAAAAAATATATGCATTAGTGCTACAGCTCCAAACCAAATCTTAAGCACATTTTCAGCAGAATCTTTTATGCACTAGCTGTGGTAATTATAGTTACCCTAATACATGCATTGACCATCTTTGATACTCAGTAGCTCTTTAATAGAAAGCTACAAAGTTAAGAGTAACTACCTTCAAATGTCTTTTCATTTGCTCTTTTTTATTGTACATTTTTGAGTGCCCAATTATTTTACCCCTGATTTTCTCCCCAATTTAGAACGTCCAGTTACGTTCCCTCACCACAGCAATTCCCCATACAGCTTGATCATCTCCTTTAAATCTGTCTTTACCTGGCGCTGAGCTTATCTTGTGAATCCTGGTGCAACGAAAAGCCTTCCTCATTCCACATTCAAATCATGTGGAAACGTAACCTTTCAACTCTATCAGACTCACATACTGATACTGTACATTCCTGTATGAATCATTATATAGTAATGTTGTTTTTTTAAACGGTAACCGTGATTTTTGTCAACTTCTGTCAACCCTTCATTATTATTTAATGTAGACTCTAATTGTATTATTTAATGTAGATTTTAATTGTATGGTGCTAATCCTCCTTTAAAAACAATTATGATTTAGTAAATAAATCTATATTTAAGTGCCGTACTGTGTGACAATGCAGCTTGTTTACCATCTGCATCTCTCAGTTTACTTCAATAACCAATACAGCTGATAGGCAGTGATAGCAATTCCTTAAACATTATAGTGGATTTTCCACAAACATGGGTAATACCCAAGAACTGCTTAAAGATACCTAGCAATCTCAAAGCACTTGTTGGACATTGTGACTCAATATTACAATTAAATGCAACCAAATATTTTATTGAAATACATTTGATTTATTCATGTATTTTCATTAATTTGGGTAGACATGCATCAGTGTTCATTTTGGGTGAGAAACTTAAACCTATGAGATCAGGCACTTACTACAATACTGAACTCCGGTGGCATTATAATAATCTGTAAGTATTCATGGCATTGCACTCCATTGTTAGCACAGATACAGAGTCAAAGAAAGCTGAAGTTTCCTACAGGATTTGTACCTGTTCTTTGACTGTGTGTTTAACCAGTGGATCTGGATATCATATAAAGGACCCAGGTGACTCTTACTGGAAGACATCAGTAGGAATTGTTCTGCTCCATTGAGGAGAAGCCTCCAGCAGATCAACACATTAAGAAAGCCAGATTCACGGGGAGTAATGTTGTCACTTATTTTTTTGTAAAGCCATTTGGTTAATTGAATTTACATCAAAATGATTGGAAGATATTAATTTATGCATAAAGTGAAATATAACACAACATTTCCTTAAAAACAAGACAAAATAATAATAAGAAACAGGCTGAAATGACGGTTGCACACCCAAAAACCATATCACTCCAGAAATTATACCTTTTAGAAACGCGTTTGTTTTGCTGCAATTGTTAGTAATCATGGTAAATAACTCACCACAGAACACACATAATGAGCTATAAAATAGACAAGAATGGATAAAGCTGATAATTTGAATGGCCCAGGATGGCTGATGATCTTTGCTCTTTTGTCAGGTTCTTTGTTATACAAGACAGTCCAATTAATCACAAGGAACAGTAACACAAGTGATGAATGGGGAAAAGATGTTACTGCAGATTGAAGGGACTGGAGATGGTAATCATTGAGAAATGGTTACGTATCCCTACAGAACAATTTCAACACCTTGCAGACTCATCACTTAACTGGTGCTACCCAGTCTATTGACAGTATTATGGAAGGTGTTTTTGTAGTAACCCTGCACTTCTTAACACAGTTGCAAACTAGACGTGAATCATCATGTTTACTAATTAGCAATAAATGCAACAAAACCATTAAAAGCTTACTGTAGTAAATTTGAACAATAATTTACCAGTTTTGTTTTACTTATGCTTATACAATGCATTTACTGAATAAACCATGGTTTATATCAGCGATTATGCATATATATATATATATATATATTGATGATTTATCTCAGCGATTTTGCAATGCTTACTGCGCTTCACTATTCTTTTAACATGATGTTCTGAGGCACTTTTTGCAAATCCCAGAGTTAACGGTACTTGACGTTCCTAAAGTCTGCAGAGAAGGGAAATTGGTCAAAACCACATCTTGTTCCGTATGTCTTATTGTGAGGAGCCCTGGTGTCTTTGTAATTATTTAGTGTGCCACGATAATTAAAGCATGTGCAGTTCTTCAAGATGAGAGGACTGAATTCAGAATTGAGGGCTCCACTGGGATTTGCCTTTGCGCTTTTCTGTGTAATCATGTTTATTGTAGGGTAGCTGGAATGGAGAGACAGGGAGAGAGCCTGCTTTGAATTTTAATGATCTTGAACCAACCCCACCATACCCTCCCCCCACTCTCACACACAGTACACACATTCTCCCCCTTCACCTTGCATCGTGCTGCTCCACTCATCAGTACACACCACTATCTCTCCTGTGAGTGTGTGGAGGGGGCACTTTATAGATAGGAAGGAAGGGGGTTGGTGGTGAAAGCAAATAGGTGGAGGTTTATCAAAAGCCCTGATTCTTAGTTTTGAGTGGATACATATACAGTTATGTCTTATCATTAAAATAGGGTCTATTGTTACCGCTATCAACTCTTTTAGGTTTTTCTGTAAAATACTACCACTATTTGTTTTTCATTTTTATTTTCAATTTACAACAGAGCTCCCTTATTACATCCTATTGATGCAAGTAGTAACAGAAGCCTATCTATTTTGCCTTGATATAGCGATGTGGTGCTGAGCAGATTTCAAGAGCTTGTTTCCTCCTAAAACCTGTGAGACGTGAACGAACTGGACTGTCAACAAGGTTTGTGATAAAGTGCAATGCACAGAACGCTGAAATGCGACGGAATGCAGCAAACAGACTGCAAGGAATTGTATTTTAGTGTACAATGAAACAAGATTGCGGGACACTGCAGCTGGTGTATAAACCTGTTTTTAAAACCATGCATGGGTGCTACACCTTGGTAATACACCTTTAAGAGGAGTTGAGAAGGACACTAAGAAGTGTATCAATTGGAAGCACATAAAAGAATGACAGGAGAAGTAGTGGGCAGTGAGAGAAAAAGAAAACAATCCCAGTCTGTTTCAATAACAGTGTGTTTCTGTACCTCGTCTGACATTGATTTAAACTTGCTAACATTAAACTGTCAATACATAGTGAGCCCAGGCCTCAATGGAAGGAACAGACTTAAGTTTTTCAGCAAAACCCAGAGCCACATGTTCTACAAATTGATTCACAATTCAAGATGGACTACGTAAGCCATTTGAAAAACGGCTTACATAGCACATGTACAAAGGAAGACGATGAATAAAATGAATATTATATCAATAGATTCTGGAAAGGTGAAGAGAATTTACTGGATTTCTTTGCATATCCATACCAAATGATCTTTAATGTCATTACAATAGTACCAAGGGGCAATGGTGGCACGTAGTGTAAGGCCTAAATTGGAAGAATGGTACAGCAATGGAAACATGTTAATCCGGTATAAATTAATCAAGTACTATGGTGACACCATTTTGTAAGTTCACACACCCTAGTCTCTGTAAGTCGCCTTAGATAAAGGTGTCTGCTAAATAAATAAATAATAAGAAACAGCAGAGAAAGGATTTTAAGTTGAAGGCTGGATATAGTGAGACCTTTCCTTGGGGTACAGCAATATCTTTCCTGGTACACTCTCTAAATAGCAACCGTGGAGCCAAAATGTGCAAATTCAGTGGTTCTCCATTTTAATAGATTTGATCAGCTTTTTATAGCGTTGCCTTTAAAATACAAAGCAAAAAGAGTTTAAACTATATCACACAAAGTAATTTTTTTTGTGTCTATAGCACTGAAGTATGAAAGTATGTACATTATATTTTACTTCACAAGCACATATCTTGCAGAAATGCAGGTGTCTGTAGACAACAGTGAACACTGATGCTAGCCTGAAGCAAGTTTCTACATTAATCATCTTCAACCTTCGAGCATTTGTGTTGGACAGCAAGCACAAGTCTGTTTTTAATCCTGATCTATAATCACCCTCAGGGCTTGTCCTAGTCTTGCGCTATCTTTAGTACCGATGTGGGTTCATCAGGACACCTTCTTTCTGTCTTTGTGTAACAGGCAGTGTTGTGCGAGGCTTCTACGGAGTGGAATAGAGACTCAAACAGTGGTTCTCAAAGCTCTTTGGCCACAGGCACTCATAAGGGCATGGTGGTTTTGCTCAGTTGAGATTTAACTAAATGCTTTATTCCAAAATGTAAAATGAAATGACATTAAAAATACTTTTATAAAACAACACAAAAACAGAGGTTGTGAATACAAAGTGAAATGAATGCACCAATATGGCAATGTCTCAGATTAACTGGCACAGCTTTGAGGACTATTGCTCTAAAACAACTTGTCAGAAAGAACGCATATGGTGCACCAATGCAGTTACATATACAAAAACAAAATGTAAGTAGGTGGATATTAAAGCAATAATTTACCTTATTTCTTTACTTTTTGTTGACAATTCTAGATTTTTGATGAGCATTACTACAGCCTAGATGAATACACGGTAATAACCACCCATTAGCAAAATGAATCTCTTTGTGTTATATGCATGTTGAGTGTTATATACAAGGTGCACAGTATGCTTGGGTAATAGTATTCTATATGGTATATTGTGGTGTTTCTTAAGTGCTGTAGCAGTAGGTTAGCGTTTTACACAACAACACTCAACGGGTGCGCTTTATTAACATGGTGCATGTGACCTAGACTGGATCCTTTGATTCTTCACAACGATGAATAACATCCTGTGTGTATCTAAACATTGTTTCCTTCTCCCTATTTAGAATGGGAATGAATGTTGTTCCTCCCTGCAGCAATCCCCACAACAGCTCAGGAGAACTGAACATCAGTGGCATCCTCTGATCCCATGGCCGAGCCAACTACTTCTTTACACCCAGGAACTCAAGAGTGATGTTAGCGAGGACATAGGACACAGGCCAGCCCTGCAGGCATCTGCTTGAGATTACCGGGCTCTCGGTTAGTAAGGGCCGCTGTGGCACAGTGAGGATGAATGTGACGTTCCCTGTGGAATCCCCAGCGAAGATCAGTCAGGATGTGGATCTGCTCTCCTCTGACTGTGTGACACGCCCTGCACACCAGGTGCTGTGCCTTTATCAGGTAAACCACTACTAAATGTGCAAATTAGCACCAGCCTTACAAGCCCCATACATAGGGCCCTGTGAAATTCACGGGAGAATTAGAACAACATGACTAACCTGCAATTCAGTCCTAAACCTCAAGATGTCCGTGTAGCTACTCCAGCTAAACCGATCAAAAGAATAATTAAGTAATCCACCCATACAATTCTGGTTAATTATATTTACATTTGACTTATCTGAAATAATATTGACAAAAAACTTTCTTTTAAAACCCTGTTATACATATACACAGGGATGTAAGGATTAAATAAATGTCAGTAGCTATCTTCAGCGTTCTGTTTTTTAATCTGCTAATACGTACTTTGTAGTAATGGGATGACCAATTAAAATGAAAATGGGATGATTGTTTAATGATTTCTCATTACATGTCTTAATGTCGAGGCTATATCGACATCTTGTGGCTGTAGGACTAAATTACAGGCTAAAAGATAAGTTGTGTAAAACACAAGGCCCTACCCATACAAGCCTTTAAGTGTTCAAAAAAAACACATTGGATGTTTTAAACTGAGTAGTTCTAGAGCTTATAACTTATTACCTCATCTAAGCAACAGGGGGAGCACACACCACAGTTTATCCTGACCTTGAGATAACTTTGTGCACAACTCTCTTGTCACCCATCATCATTCTCAGTGAAGCTTAATTAAGCAGTCCTGCTCTCTGATACTCAATAATGTCATTGACAATTATTAAACCCGCTATTACTGGCAATAAAAAATGGTGCTTCTACTTACTGTAGATTAACAGGACACACTCTAAGCCAGTGCTCATTGATTTAATGTAATGGAAATTATATCATCTGGACTGATGTAGGTGTCTCATTTTTCCAGTGGGTTTTAGCTGCAATCCAATTTTAAACATGTAGAACGGAGGCAAGCTAGAGATTTTAATAAAGGCTCTGGCTCCAGGCTGTTTTTTTTTCACTAGACCAAGCTGCCTACACTTTACTAGGTCTACCGAAAATACTTTATTATTTGAAATTTCAAACTAAAGCAATTGGTAAGACGCCCACTTGGTTTGAAAAAAATAAACTGGAAAAGCTGAACTGTACCTCTGTATTAAAAGTGGAGGAAGACAAAACTGCTATTGGGCTGACTAATTCCTGCCTTTCTTTTTACAGACAGTGGTTAGGGAGATGAGGACATGCCAGTTTCATCATTGTGAAGTTGAACTTTTCAGTTGTCGAAAACAAAGTGTTATCAACGTGATCCGATTCTTCCAGTGGTTATTGCCATTGTGGCTGCCTTTCGTTACCATTCCCCCTTATTTGAACTGTACTGTCCCGTGTCCTATGAACAGAACTCCGGATGTGACACATTTTATCATTGTTATGTTTTAAAACTAGAACTTGTATTACTATTATTGAATTAATATTACTGATCACATAGCTTTAGGGTCCCAATCCCTATTCAGGTGTCAGTTCCTTGTACAACTCAGCAAGTAGCACATTTCACCAGGGCAAGCTTGAATTTCAGGCTGGTATATTAGTTTACCATATTTATTAGAAGGTACAACCAAAAATAGGGGCCAGTGGCGCAATGGATAACGCATCTGACTACGAATCAGAAGTTTGTAGGTTCGACTCCTTCCTGGCTCGTAACTTTTCTAGGAGGCTGTGTGGTCCAGTGGTTAAAGAAAAGGGCTTGTAACCAGGAGGTCCCCAGTTCAAATCCCACCTCAGCCACTGACTCATTGTGTGACCCTAAGCAAGTCACTTCACCTCCTTGTGCTCCGTCTTTCGGGTGAGACGTAGTTGTAAGTGACTCTGCAGCTGATGCATAGTTCACACACTCTAGTCTCTGTAAGTCGCCTTGGATAAAGGCGTCTGCTAAATAAACAAATAATAATAATAAACAAAAATACTTAATATTTATAATGAATAATTACATTTGTTTTACTCCCCTTATCCCTTACCCCTTACCATTTAAATATGTTTTCCAGTCATTCTCAGTGATTCTTATCTTGCAGTTATTCAGATATTCTGGGTTTTAAATTTGCCTGCCATAGACATATGTAATGTTTTCATTATCAGCCATGGTGTCTTTCCAGAAGTAAGAGCCAGCACAATCACGATCAGGTTCACAGCTGTGCATTGCCAAAAATACAAAAATAAACTTGACCCATGGATCTGTTCACCAGATAGATGGCTTTGATAAAGAGAATTGGTCTTATCTAGACTTGGTTATGTACTGTACATGTGTGTCTATGACAGGCAACTAGAACTGGGAGAGCAACTCCTGAACACAACACAAAGCACCTTGAAACCTGTAAGCCAATATTTCAGTCTGTTTTTACCATAACACTAGACACTCAATCGTGATATACTGTATGTCGGACTAACGAGAAGTTTGCCTATTACAACCAAATGTTTTTGGTTTTTTTTAAATTTTTTTATTTAGTCGTCGCCAATTTTTTCCCCAAAAAGGTGCAGAGAAATAGGTAGGAATAGCACCTCAGTACTATATATTAAGCAAGTCATTAAACTGCCTGCCAGTGGTAAACTGTGTTATTACCCGCTATAGACATTTCTGTAGCAATCCGATACAGATAAGAACTGTATTGATGTTTGTTAATTAACTGCAAAGGAGAGTAAAGTCTGTAATTATAGCACACTGATTGGTGAATGTTTTGACCTGTACATCTTTAGTGCAGAAACATGCTGACTCAAGAGGTAGTGCAGGCTGGGTTAGACATTGACATGTCTTATAATCCCTGTGGGAGAGGCATTTTTACACACAGGGCCCCCTCATTATTTATCTATCCGACTTAAACATAAAAAAAAATATATAAAATATTGAGGGCAGTGAACTAGTGAAGAGCTCTTTCTGTAAAGTATAGACATGTACATTTATAGTCAACGTGGCCAAGCAGATATGATCAAATCATTTAACATGCAATTAAGACACTGGGCTGCCAAGTGCTAGGTTGGTTCTCTCCCAAATAACCACCTGGTTGCCTCCCCCTGCCAATAAGCATTTGAAAGAACTCCCAAACACACAAGCTGTTCAGAGCCTTTTATGCAGATGTTTCAAGCAATTTTATTTTGTTCAGTCAGACTTGCTCCCTTGGTTCTCAGTGACAGCAAAATAGCAGAATGCAAGCCTCCAGCTTCATTACTCTCTGACCGAGGGGGAGGCCATGCGAGAGACAACGCGACAGGAGAACTATTGATCTTTATTTATCTGCTTTTTTATTAAAATGCAAATTGTTTCCATTTGGATACAGATTGGGAAACGGCCGCTTCTTTTCCCCCTAAGCTTGTGGATTTGTAGAGCAGTTGTGATTTCAGATATCAGAGACATAAATGAATAATATTAATGAAAAGCCCTCCATCTGGAGACTGGGCTGCTACTCCACCTATTAAAGATAATTGAATCAATAAGCACAGCACTCAGTTCGAAAGTCTAATCTTTCAGCTTTTTGGGTACTGCTTTCATTACATGGCATATACTGCATAGCAATTAAGCCACTTCTCCATCTGCCACTGGAACTGACTTGAAAGAGGTTTGAACCCAGACCTGTTCATTTGCATCAGCAGCAGAATGAGACTAAATTGATTTCGACTGAAACCCTATTTGCCCCAGTTAGGGCTGTAGGCTGGCAGCACTCCATGTCTCCAACTCGCACTGATGGTGGAATTTACCTAATGAGTGTCCAATGCAAAGGACCTGAGAGGTGTGCTTAAACAACAATTACTTCCCAGTAGCTAAAAAAATGAACACGTTCTTAAGAAAGAAAGAAATGTTTAAACAAAAGTGTTGCATTAGTTCAAATGATGCATTGCAAAAATCGAAAACGTGCAGTATCTGTAACCCAAGACCATAGACTCATTTTTAAAAGAGTGCTGCAATTTGCTTTCTACATCAACAGCCTGTTGACTCCACATTGCCCTGTTTTTAAATCTAAGAGCAGTATCTATCTCTTGCAATAGCCAGAACAGCCACAGGCAAAATTAGCTTTCCGTGACTGTAACATGACTTTCAGTTATTGGTCTTTTCAGACCTGCAATTTATTGGCACTTCAAATGCACTATAAAACCACTAGTGCACAAAATCCTTTTAAATAACATGTTTAAAATGTGTTTACATACTCCAGTGCATAGCATATAGATGACTGAGCCACAGATAATCAAAACTGCTCGAATAAATGGTCTGTTAATTTTGCAGTGCTTTGTACGTGTTTCAGCTGAATACTATGTAGCCTTCAATACTGTTGTAGGAATAACTTTAAAATGATTATCCCTTCTGGACCTAGGTGGCACTGCGGGCTAGCCTTTTAGTTCTTGAAGCCTGGGTTTGAATGAAATAAGTTTGGTGTTCTTGCTTTATCCTCCTGTGGAGCTGTTCAGCCTTAAAAGAGCAATACGGATGACCAGGTAGTTCTTATATATCTAAAGCAGGGCTGTCCAATCACAGTCCTTTCCACTCCAGGTTTAACAGGTAAAATGAGATCATGAACTACTTCAGGGTCTGGATGGAGGTTTAGTTGGTTCAATTAAATAATTTAGAACAGGGTTGGAACAAAGTCCAGGACTGGAAGAGCCAACTTTAGCCACCCCATGATCTAAAGACTGCAACGAAAAATAAGTATAGTTTATGAAAGCGATAAAGAGCTGACGGAATAGTAAAAAAAACCTTTTATAAAAAAAAAGAGATCAGATTTAACAAGTCTGCTTAAGCACTCATTATGTGCATGCTCATGAAGCATGTGTCATGTCAGAACACAACACCAAATCCCTGTACATATACTGTCATCTTTTCAAACCTATTAAGAGTCGATAATGGGAAACTTCTAAACCAAAAGAGCCATATTATGGAGCCATATATAGTTCAAGAGCCATCCACTTGAGAGACCCTGCCGTATATCACAAAACCACCGCACAATTTTGCACAGGGTATGGGGTGTTCAGGTCAGGACGCTTGCAGAGAAGGGCTGTGATGCTCTTATGGTGTCAGCCTGACTGTAGCCAGTGACTCACCTCCAATGAGGGCTAGAATCATATGCACCAAACTAAATAAATATGAAAAGTGCTCAAACAGAAAAAGTACTGTTTATACATTAGTTGGAGGTAAATACAATGCAAGCTAACATAAATTATGTATACAGAATAGAGGATTATTATCTATCAGTACAGATATGATTCACCAATAATATGTCAGTTCAGGACATTGCCTTGAATAATTCGTAAATGTAGGATTCCTTTAAAATGGACGCCCTTATCAACTACTCAGGAGCAATCCAGCTGCACAAAGATGGGTTCTATACTAAGAGATATGGTAACATGAGGGTAGATTCAATGCTATGTGATACATGTAAAACTTTACTACAGTAATGGTAAACATTCTAGAAGGAAACTTGTGGTTGACTACATGCTGGGTAAGATGATGGCTTTTATAAAATAATAAACCAAACACTGAATTTAGGTTGTAAGATGTGGTTCTGAGTTTGTATGGATTGGGGCAACTGAGCCATTGAATGAAACGTGCAGTCTCTTCTGGAGGAATGGGTTCAACTCCCAGGAAGCAGCATCAGCTAGAGGTGTGCAGTGATGCTAGTGTTAATAATAGGTAAGAACATGTGTTTTGAAACATTGGTTACCTTTACTGCTAATGCTAAACCCAACAGCAACAAAGAAACTATTCAATAACAAGTCAATAACGGTTCTCTGGTCTGCTTCTCCGATAGGAATCTGCTTAGCTTCCCACATCTATATTCCATGGCTGATATCTACAGATCAGTATTCTGTGGAGATCTTTCCATTAACACCCAGCCTCATTCATATTCAAATTACCTGCCACCACCCTCCCATAAGGTTACTGTATTCTGACACTGGAGCCCGAGGAAACAGAGATGGGATACTGGCAGATTGATCTAGTTTAATGGCAGGCATGCCGGGAGAAGACACCACAACTTAATCTAGAAGATACATTCCAGTGAAGGAGTTATGCAAATGATTACACAGTTTGTGCATCAGAGCTGGAGAT
Source organism: Acipenser oxyrinchus oxyrinchus (assembly GCA_030684275.1). Lineage (NCBI taxonomy): Eukaryota > Metazoa > Chordata > Actinopteri > Acipenseriformes > Acipenseridae > Acipenser > Acipenser oxyrinchus. The sequence goes on from CM060270.1 coordinate 15,618,237, forward strand.
AATCAGATGAATGATTGTTTATCAAGTACTCCTGACCTCCTTTGCATGATGAGGTGGGAAATCTTGTCCGGAACGCTGCTGTTTATAACTCTTGTCTTATGCACAGCATGGTAAAGCAGAGGTATAACACTTGAACTTTTCTATTCTCGTCTGACTTTCCTTCACTGTTTAAATAAATGGTTATAAGCCCCAACCGGGGTTGTATGTACAGTATGTACAACTATGGCCAAAGGTTTTGCATCACCCTATAGAATTAACTAATTTTGCTTCATAAAGTCGAATGAAACCTGCTGAATAAGGTTAACATATTGAATTACATACCACTTTGTAGTTTTCCATATACTTAATGAAAAACTGACAACAATTTTAAAAAGTGACATTTCGAAATCCAACGTGAAATACTGTACTACTATTGTAGCTTTTGTGATATCATTTTCTTTGATTGCATGATGTTAAATAAAATATCTAAATTATGTTCATATTGTTTTTATTTTTGAATTATGTCGCAACCCTGAAATTCTAGGTCCTGCAAAACGTCTTGACATAGCTGTACAGTATTTGAAAAATAAGACGTTTTTGCACATTTTGCTTGTAAAACTTATTATGGATGGCTGGAAAACATAAGGATTCATGTCGGCAAAGTTTTTTCAAGTTCACTATTCTTTCTGCATAATGGTTGTCTATTGCATGGCTCATGCAATTAACCACTGACATTTTCAAAATCCTAGTTGGGAGAATAATTTATTTTTACAAACAAAACACACTCCAGTGATCTGGCAACATGTCGCCATTGAATCTAATCCATTTGAAGAGTGATGGTTTTCTATTAATGTACCCTCTATCCTAAGGAGCCTAATGCTATGACACACAATACACTTCTACAGCTGGAGCTGGTATTCCATTCTGCTTTATGAATGTGCTTTCATTAAGAATACACTGCAGGGCTGTAAAATCCCTTACCAGAATGGACGATATGCTGGAGGCGTGGATTTTTATCTGTGCATGCTATTAAAATTGTATGTCAGTACCAGGATGCAAATACTACACATCTAACCTGTATATACATTCCTGATGTATAGTAAATGAGAATTATACATACTGTAGTATGTTAAAAAAATATTTCCACAAGTTTACATTTGCATATCAAAGACGAGTTCAAAACAATTACTCACAAATGTAAAACTATAAGAGTCTAATCAAGTAGACAAACGGTTCAGCTAGTTTAACGTGCACTGCAGGCTCTAGCCAAAAGGTTTGTCTAATCAATTTGGTTTGTTATAGTTTTATCATATTCGATAATATTTATAGTGACCAAATCCTTTAAAAAAAACAGGACTGTGTGGCATACAAGCTGGGTCTTCAAGACTCAAACAAGGAATGTTGTAAAGTTTCACCTCACAGACATAGATTTTCTTTTTTAATTTTAAAAGCAAGTAAGAGTTCCTTGTGTTTGCAGTGACATAAGCACTAATACAACCGGCTGGAGATGGGTGCATATCAGGGATGCTACTGCCAGTCATATGCGACTGGAAGCTCCTTGTATTGTGATCAGAGAGCTGAGTAACTCTCAGACTCAGTGAGTGGGCCTCTGCTTCCACTCTGTTCAAACCTGCCTGTCGTCATGACACTAAGTTCCCACTACAGTAGGTAACAACTAGTATTGTCAAGCTCAGTTGTATAACTCAGAAAGCATATCGAAATCTATTAGGGGCTCACCTCTTTCCATTGTTTTCTTACGCTGAGTTCTGTGGATAACATTTTGAAGAAATACCAGCAGATCGGATTCGCTTTTTTTCTAATTCACAGTAACACAATAAAGCAAGTTGTAGGTGTGATTGCCACCCTTTTCTCTGGTTACATATCCCCAGGCTGCATTCGGTTGTCAAGTATATCAAATAAATTGACATGTAGGGCATTAGCAAACCTCTGTAACTTGTTGCACAATTAACATTCTTTTTTATATATATATATATATATATATATATATATATATATATATATATATATATATATATATATATATATATATATATATATATAGATATATAGATAGATATATAGATATATATATATTTCAACCCCAGTTGGCACATAATAAATATGTTACTCTTAAAGTGGAGTGATGCATTAAATAATAAACACTGAAAACAAGCGCTACAAAATAGTGTGGGACACTGCAGCTTTAACTCTCCTGATTTCCAGCAGGCTGCACTATGATGAATGGCAAGTCTGCTTCGCAGGGCAAATCCTCCATGTAGGCTGTAGAACAGAACATCCACTTAACCACCAGTTATCCTCTAACTCCGGCTCAGCTGCCAGGGAGCACATACAGCAGGATCAGCCCATTAAAATCTGAACTGACAAGGAGCAGAGAGATACAGATCTGTGACTTGAGGTTCAAGTTAAATTGGCTACCTTCATTTTTTAATTCAATTTCTACAGCTTTCTGCAGTTTAATGCTCCAGGGCTCCTAGGTAGTGCAGTATTCTGTGTTAGGGCTCACAAAATGGGATGTGGGTTCTGTATAACTGTATGTGATAGTTAGGTAAGTAATTGGGTATTTATGTTATGTATGTCTTTTTACATTTACACACACACACACACACACACACATATATATATATATATATATATATATATATATATATATATATATATATATATATATATATATATATATATATATTAGTATAACATTACTCATAGGCAGCAGTGATCTTCTGATACTGTGTGTAATGCCTATAGTGTAAATTGGGTTATCAGAATCCTCTCCTTGATGTCATGGTCCAATAAGATTGGGGAAATAATTATTGTAATGGCAAAAATTATTGTAGCAAAAATTCTTATTATCCAATCAGCAGAACGCATTTGAAAAGGAAAAAGCTGCAGTATACCTATGCTGTCTGTTTGCATCGGGTTCATATGGGTTGTGTGACTTTATATAAGACATTGAGTATGGTGTAAAATGACTTTACTAAACTATGTTAAAAGAGCCCTGTGGCAGGGCAGATGCACAGTAAATATATTTTAGTTTTTGTTTTAGCTGACAAGATAGAGTTACAGTTCCTGTGTGAGGATGTAGCCAGGCTAAACTGGATATTTGATTGGCAATTTAGCCAGGCCACAAGTCTAAAGGAGGAGCAGGAAGACAGCTCCTCAGTTCAACCTGAGACTCCAGGGGAATAGGGCCCTGTGCTTGTGGTCCTGTTCACTGCGATAGCTATCTGCTTGGGTGAATTTTGCAAACAATATATCAAAAAAGTGTCCTCTGCTGCTCTTAACTGCAATGCTCGGTGTCTTGCCTTTATCTCCAGTGCATTGAGTTCTGGCTACGACAGTTTTACTTTTTCATCATTCTCAGCTGTAGCCCTGTGCCAGTTTTGGAGCTCAGAAAATATAAAAAAGAGTCTATTATACCCAAATATCGAATCCTGTACATTTTACAGATGACAGTAAAGACAGATATATGGAAATGACATCCTTCACAACTAAAAAGGTGTTTGTTTTTCTTAGATTAGTGCATCCCAAACTTATAAGTCATCCCAACAAAAGTGTAGCTTTGTTTGCACACTAATGCTTAAATACTGCAGTACATTTGTAGAGGCTGAATGAAAAAATGAGTAGTATTATTAGCATACAATAGTAAGTTCTAAAAGGCAGTTAACTAGAGGGTGGTAAAATTGAGTTATTAATTAACAATATTATTATTATTATTTATTTCTTAGCAGACGCCCTTATCCAGGGGGACTTACAATTATTACAAGGTATCACATTATTTTTACATACAATTACCCAATTATACCCAATTAAGGAGGCTGTGTGGTCCAGTGGTTAAAGAAAAGGGCTTGTAACCAGGAGGTCACCGGTTCAAATCCCACCTCAGCCACTGACTCATTGTGTAACCTTGAGCAAGTCACTTAACCTCCTTGTGCTCCGTCTTTCAGGTGAGACGTAATTGTAAGTGACTCTGCAGTTGAGGCATAGTTCACACACGCTAGTCTCTGTAAGTCGCCTTGGATAAAGGCGTCTGCTAAATAAACAAATAATAATGATTATACATTTGGGTTTTTACTAGAGCAATCTAGGTAAAGTACCTTGCTCAAGGGTACAGCAGCAGTGTCCCCACCTGGGATTGAACCCACAACCCTCCGGTCAAGAGTCCAGAGCCCTAACCACTACTCCACACTGCTGCCCATAAAATATGACCATAACAATAAATTATACATTTATAGTTATGGTCATATTTTAGATCATGACTCGCCTTAGATGCTGAACAAAATATCAAAAGGGCCTGCTCAAATACAAGTAACCCTTGGAATCGCAGTTCATAACATTCACTTTGGGTGCCTGGGTCAAAGGAAAATATAATCAGTAGTAAGAAGAAAACTAGAACTCTCTTCACATCTTTAAAAAAACATGACTTTATTTACCAGGATTTGAACTAGCAAGCTCCCATAGTAGTGCCATGCAGTAGTGCCTTTACTTTGTAAGAAACTGGGTAAGACTTAGACATGTTCTCTTATGAATTTGAGTTCCAAGCTCGTGTCAGAACAGAACTCGCTGTCTGGCAATGTTTTGCACACTGTGGCATCTGTGCAGGAAATGCAAGAGCAGATTTAACGATTATCTGTATGGAAGCACAAGGCACGGCTCCAATCCAATTAGCTATTACCCTATTTAGCCAATCCTTGGAACAGTTTATTACAAACCATAATGCTCTATGAATTTACTTCAAATAGTACAAAAGTATTCTTTTTTAAAGCTGTAACTCAATGCATTTTTTGTTTTTACTGAATCGCCAAGGACCGAGTATAAGAAATTAATCCAGTACTAAAATCAGAGAAAAATTAAAGAAACTTCTTATTCTGAGATTTCACTCTGAACTCCATCTTAATATGAATAGAGTGCAATCTTTTATCCTTGCTTTTGTATTCTGTTTGCAATTACGTTGAGTGGTTCTGACTCTGAACTTGTCTCAGGCTGCCTAAGATGGAGCAGGCTTCCTCATTCAATTTAATCATGTCACATCATGATCTTTCAGCTTGGCTGGTCCCACCTACCCACCCTCTCTATACAGTATCTGTACAAGAGGTTGGTTTGAATGGAATAAGAAAGTCTGTTCAGTGCTAGGCAGTTTGAATTTTCCAGACAATCTCAAAGTAAGTTCAAAGTCAGATATAGAGAGAATGATAAAAATGAAATATTGGCACATCAAAACCCAAAGACAAGCGAAGAGTGAAACATTTCTTTTTTTTTAAAGACATTTGAAGCTACTTTTTTATAATTATAAACACATGTAGAACTTCAGAATTCTAAAGCGACACGATTTAACTTTTGAGTAAAATGGACTGTTGTCCTTGAAGTTAAATAGACATTAATCAAAATAAAAGTCCAGGTTGTTATCTTGCAGTACCTGGGACCTTGATAGGAAAGGAAAAAAGTAGGTCCTGGTATTAACAGTGAAGATACAATCGCACACACATACATTTTTGGAGGTGAAAATAGAAAACACTGCAAGGTTGCACAGTTTTCATTTTTTGCCTTAGGTTTAGGATTAACTCTATGGATTAGAAATAAAAAGGGGCTCTCCCTCAAATGACTGATTAATCTAAACGACATCTCTGACATGTCTTCTGATATATAAATATATATATATATATATATATATTATATATATATATATATATATATATATATATATATATATATATATATATATACAGTACTGTGCAAAAGTTTTAGGCAGGTGTGAAAAAATGCTGTAAAGTAAGAATGCTTTCAAAATAGACATGTTAATAGATTATATTTATCAATTAACTAAATGCAAAGTGAGTGAACAGAAGAAAAATCTAAATCAAATTCATATTTGGTGTGACCACCCTTTGCCTTCAAAACAGCATCAAGCATCAATTCTTCTAGGTACACTTGCACACAGTTTTTGAAGGAACTCGGCAGGTAGGTTGGCCCAAACATCTTGGAGAACTAACCACAGTTCTTCTGTGGATTTAGGCAGCCTCAGTTGCTTCTCTCTCTTCATGTAATCCCAGACAGAATCGATGATGTTGAGATCAGGGCTCTGTGGGGGCCATACCATCACTTCCAGGACTCCTTGTTCTTCTTTACGCTGAAGATAGTTCTTAATGACTTTCGCTGTATGTTTGGGGTCGTTGTCATGCTGCAGAATAAATTTGGGGCAAATCAGATGCCTCCCTGATGGTATTGCATGATGGATAAGTATCTGCCTGTACTTCTCAGCATTGAGGAGACCATTAATTCTGACCAAATCCCCAACTCCATTTGCAGAAATGCAGCCCCAAACTTGTAAGGAACCTCCACCATGCTTCACTGTTGCCTGCAGACACTCATTTGTGTATCGCTCTCCAGCCCTTCGCGAACAAACTGCCTTCTGCTACAACCAAATATTTCAGATTTTGACTCATCAGTCCAGAGCACCTGCTGCCATTTTTCTGCACCCCAGTTCCTGTGTTTTCGTGCATAGTTGAGTCGCTTGGCCTTGTTTCCACGTCGGAGGTATGGCTTTTGGCCGCAAGTCTTCCATGAAAGCCACTTCTGACCAGACTTCTCCGGACAGTAGATGGGTGTACCAGGGTCCCACTGTTTTCTGCCAGTTCTGAGCTGATGGCACTGCTGGACATCTTCCGATTGCGAAGGGAAGTAAGCATGATGTGTCTTTCATCTGCTGCAGTAAGTTTCCTTGGCCGACCACTGCGCTTCACGGGTCCTCAACGTTGCCCGTTTCTTTGTGCTTCTTCAAAGAGCTTGGACAGCACATCTGGAAACCCCTGTGTGCCTTGAAATTTCTGCCTGGGAGAGACCTTGCTGATGCAGTATAACTACCTTGTGTCTTGTTGCTGTGCTCAGTCTTGCCATGGTGTATGACTTTTGACAGTAACTGTCTTCAGCAACCTCACCTTGTTAGCTGAGCTTGGCTGTTCCTCACCCAGTTTTATTCCTCCTACACAGCTGTTTCTGTTTCAGTTAATGATTGTGTTTCAACCTACATATTGAATTGATGATCATTAGCACCTGTTTGGTATAATTGTTTAATCATACACCTGACTATATGCCTACAAAATCCCTGACTTTGTGCAAGTGTACCTAGAAGAATTGATGCTGTTTTGAAGGCAAAGGGTGGTCACACCAAATATGAATTTGATTTAGATTTTTCTTCTGTTCACTCACTTTGCATTTAGTTAATTGATAAATATAATCTATTAACATGTCTATTTTTGAAAGCATTCTTACTTTTACAGCATTTTTTCACACCTGCCTAAAACTTTTGCATAGTACTGTATATATATATATATATATATATATATATATATATATATATATATATATATATATATATATATATATTTATATATATATATATAAGTGCCGCTCAGTTTCAGTCACAATGGGCAAGACAGAAGATCTTACACACTTTGATAAGAGCCTAACAGCAGGCACTCAGTTGCAAAACTCAATGTGAAATTTCAGTGCGAAATGTGTGAGTTTGAGATGGTAAAACTTTAAAATAATAGCAGCAAATTCAATTTAATTGCCTGTATTTATCCCATGTTTCTTTGTAACAAATGGTTTTGATCACATATATAAGGCATGCATTCACACTTCTCACAATCACATCTTCAGCACTCAAGATTCAATCAGGACGCTTAAAGCAAGTTTGAAGCCAGGTAATGGAAGATTTAGAGAAACATACTAACTGAAAGCAACAGAATCCAGAACCACTCGGAAATGATTTCAAACATCATAAGAGAGTAAGGGACATGTAGAAAACGAGTATTCAAAGTATTTGAAGCTGTTTACTTTAGAAGATACGCTTTCTCATTTGGTGGTCTATCTCAAGATGCAGTCTTTGCAAATAGGTATCAGAAAAAAAGTATTGTTGTGTATTGTTTCTGGGAAAAGACTGCAAAAAAAAAATGCTGACCCATTGTCGTTTACCCCACACACAGTGTTTAGTATGCAATCTGCAGAATAAATACGTTTCCCAGAAAACTGCTGATCTGGTTGGAAATTGATGTTACAAAATAAGTTTGCAGAATCTGAGTAAAAAGAGACACAGAGAAGGTTGTGTAATCAATGTGACGAGACAGGAACGTTTCTGACAGATTAATGAACATGCAAATTTATAGCTGACAAATGATTGTAAATATAATTTTATGAGGTACAAAATCATTTTTCCAGAAAGGTAAAATAAAGACTGTGCCAATGCATTGCCAGCAATGTCAATATGAAACACACTGTATATTAATAATATGGTAATGCGACAGGGTGAGGTGTCCTCCATTATTAGCATATATTTTGTGTCCTGGTGATGGTTTGGCAGGGATGGGGTTAAAAATCCCTTCATGAAAATTAGTCCCTGGCTCCCTCCATTCCAGTCAAGTGAAAATGAGGCTGAAAGAGGGGTAACTGGGGCCTTGATTTGTTGACAGCTGGCCCATCAATTAATCAATTTGGCTATTTAATTCACCTACTAGGGGGGAAAATATAAAAGGATGCAGAAAGCCCAGTGGGGGCGGTAGGCTGTAGAACAGCTTGTATTTTAAGATGTGCCAACATGGATAGAAGTGCTACTATATGTGTGTAACAGGGGCAGTGGCAGGATGTGAATTGTCGACTACACAGACCACAAGCAAGTGTCTTAACCACCATCAAAAGAGCCAGGCTCGTCTGCATTTGCGCTTCTAGAACTTTTAACCTCATCTCACTAAAGGGGGTCTGAATCCATAACAGCAGTGTTGATAAATACCCCATTTGCTGAAGGTAAGCTGTGAAGCTACAGAGGCTGTCTGTCTGTCTATCTGGACCAGGGGAAGCTGTGTCTCCCCTTTCAAAAAGATGGACCACAACCTGTCTTGTTAAATGTAAGTTAACCAGCAATACAAGTAAGCCCTGGACTATCTGTTTGTGTGATCCTGCCCTTGCTTGACTGATCATTGGCTGTCCTGTCACAGGCACCATGAGACAAACGGGTCTGAACATGTGTGTCTGTTCATACCACTGTGACAGGGAAGGCAAAATAATATGAAAATGTTATAGTGTGGTTCCTATTGCTAATATCATTGAAGCTGCCCTAGAAGATAATTCATTAAGAAAAACCATGCACAGCTTGCTGCCTCCATTTTCAGCACATCCAGCAATTACTATGTTATGTATTGCATTCACATATTTAGAATGTACTAGTTTGCAAAGAAGATTGATTTGAGATGTTGTTTTTATTTAATTTATCGTGCACAGTAAACACAACTCAGTGTGAGATCTCAGAAATGGTTTCAGAAATGAGACTAATTTAAAAGGGAAAAAAAATACACAATCCTCCAGCAAGCACTGGATCGACTGGGGCTAGGAGTTGCTGCCTGTTATTATTATTCTTCCAACACTGAACGCCTTCTTACTCCTAATATAAAATGTCAGAGATTGAGAGAACAGCAGGTCGGAATGACTTTAGCCCCTCCACTGTTACACCAGGGGACCACTGATCTGGTGTTACCAAGATATTCAGTTTCCTTTTGTATGCCCCCTTACCTTTTCATAGTATTTGCAATCATCATGACTGGTTCTTTGACCAAGATCCTGTATTACATATGCCTATGGCTGGAAACTAGAACTGAAGATCATCCGAACTCAGGTCACCTAAGCACAGGCTATATCAAAAACATAAAAAAATTTGCAATAAGAATAACTGAGAATGATTGAAATCATCATAAAAAGGTTAGGAGGCTAACATATTAAATTGTAATTGAAGCTACTTGTTTGACATTGGTTTCTAAACATGTTTTTTTACATACTCTCACACCTTAGGTTACTGTATGCAGAGCTTTCAGATTTATCTGCCACCTACACACACACCAACACAGAATTAATAACAAAGCCTCTGACGAAAACTGGCAAATCGTGACTCCCAACTCTCAGAGGCTTCACCTACACTTCCTCAAAGACCTGTGTTTCTGATTTCCTTCCAAAAAGAATGAAACTACATTTCCTCATTAAATCACACAGCGGGGGAAGCTATCTATGACTTTATTGCGTTGTTCAGTGGTTTTAAAGGTCTGTTGAGAAGATGGGAACATTGTATACTGCCGGTTCACGGCAAGATGCTGTCACATTCAGTTAAACAGAGGTTCTACTTAAAAAATATTACCTGTGGGAGACATTAAAAATTAAGAAAACAAAACACAAGTGATCCGATACATTACTGATTTAGATGTTCATGCAAAATACAGTTCTGTTGCTAGATTAGGATGAGTAAGCAGTTGTTGTTCTTGTTCTTCTTATAATTAATAAAGATGGATATCAATAAAACTCGACACACTCCTTGAGATTGAGAAGAACTAGGGAATGCAATTTGTTTGCAACACTGTCACACTTTGAACCATGATCATTTTTGGGAAGTCAACGTGGCCTAGTGGTCTGAAGAAAAAAAAAACATGTCTAAAAAAAAGATATCTGATACTGTAGAAATGTTGCTCTGTTGGTAGCTGATAATATGTTATCAGTGCACTAGCATTAATTCGCAATGTGTCTTTACACATGAATAATTGGTGAAATATTGAGGGCATTCAATTAGTAAAGGGTCCTTTCACTGTAAAATATAGTTGATGATAATTTATTCTCAACAGGGCCTGACCGTGAATTAACTGAATTAGTAAATTGTGAAATAACTGTGTGTAACAAAACCATTACCATTTAAAATTGAAGTTTTGTTTCCAAAGCAATAACCGATGTATCAACAAGCATGTTTCTGCATTGGATTTGGGGTCCCAATAGTATTCTGGAAGTCACCGTATCTTTAAATTTGCATTTGGCCCAGCACGACGTGAGGATGTTGAAAGTTGATTTATCTTGGCTAGCTTAAAATTATTTTCTGCATAATTTAATGTATAATTTCCTGGCAGAAGTGGCAGTGTTGCTCCCTGTTACCAGGGAAATATCTAATACTTGCCTGGCTGAGGTGCATTCAAATGAATTGTATGATTTGTTTGTGGTGCTGGGTACTTATCTTTGCAAAACCTGGCTTTCTCTGTGGGAGTGTTGGACTTTTCCCCAGCCTGTTCTGAACCGTAATTTCCTATAGAATTTTTATTAATCTTCTATTTTTATAGCGAAGATGTGTTTTTGTATTTCAAAGCAACACTGCTTGTTTATTCCCTATAGAGCACTGATTCTGGGGGACCCACTGACCTACTGGTTTTTGTTCCAACCGAGCTCTCAATTACTTAATTGAACCTTAATTGAATTAATAATTTGCTTCATTTGACTTTTTTAAATTGTGTAGCTTACAAAAAGTTGGAGAATTCAAGTTCTTTATATAATTTTAAATGTAACTTAAAATCCCCAACTGTTTAAAATAATTAAAAAGCTCTAATTAAGCATATTAGTTCAATTAAGGGTCCAGTAATTGAGAGCAGCTTGGTTGGAACAAAAACCAGCAGGACAGTGGGTCCTCAGGACCAGGGTTGAGAAGCACTGCTGTAGAGTACACAGGCAGGAGAAAGTCATTTCTAATATTTGCAAATAAGAAACTTCATATGTAGCTCACACTTTGGCGTAAATGACCAATTCCTGATATTACTTATTAATTTGTGAGGCAAAAGCCACCTCTGATATGTGTTCTGTAATATATAAAAGCTGAATCTCCCTGTTGCAAGTTTTTTGGGCTGGACAGCAAATAAGAAGACTTTGATTGAAGGTGCTTGGTTGAAAAGTGATTCCGTATCCAAATACTATTGTATCATGAGGAATATACTCAACACTGAGTCATACTTTGCTTTAGACTTCCCACCACTGAAGAAATAAGAGGAAGTTCACATTGAGGAATGGTCATTTACAGGACCCGTTCTGAACTATGCTTGCACTTCCTAGGTCATTTTATCTTGGAAATGTGTCATGTCAGTCCTTATGGGAACAATTGATTCGTTAATGGAGTGCTGTTCCATTACATTACATTAAAAATCATTTTCAAAATAATAATGGAAAAGTATATTTAAACTTACATTTTTACTTATGCATTCCATGCAAGAAGGTTTGTGTTGTGTGGGAAGTTGTAAGGGGGGCTTGATTAGGGTGGGTTTTGATAATTTAGCACCAATAGGCTCTCTTTTCAAAGTAGCTTAGCACACCGATTTTCTAAATGACTCACACACCTGTGCAGCAGTCAAAAATGGCCTCTTTCTTGTCCATTTTGTCTTTACATGTAGGTTTGTCAACCTTCCTTTTTATATTCAGAGGATTGCTTGTCCAATTGTGATAAAAGCACAAGGGTTTATAAGATGAGCGTTTTGCCTACAAGTGGGGGGATAAAAAAGAAAGAAATTTTGATTTCAAACACACCAAGTTGTAAATGCTATAAAACTATACAGTGTTATACCAACCTTTCAATATGACCTTTTAAAAACCCAAAGAAGGAACATAAGATTCACAGACTTTATTGAAAAGGTCAGAGCAGTTTTAAGACAGTGTTGCCCTTGATACAGATAAGCGCTCAGATTACAACTGGACAGTTGTGTGGTTTGAGATAGTACTTTCTCAAAATACCCAGAAAAAAAATACAAATGCTAAAAGTCTTAGACATGTTGCATTTTTCTGCTCTGATGCATTATGAGCATCAACAATTTACTCAAAGCATTCACTGGTGTTTTCTACTTTTATAACAACCTTGACTTGCGTAAAGAAGGAAAAACATTGAATGCAATAACTCGCATCACTTAATTTTCAAGGTGTGGTTTCAGAAGCATAATTAACAAGTACAGAGAAACATCATCTGTAATTGACAAACTCAGGACTGGATGACCAAAAAGTCTAACAAGAATGAGCGATACTTTAAAATAATATCCTTAAGGAATAGAAAGAAGACAAGCATTGAATTGACAAGAGAACTGGCAGAAGGCACAGGTGTCATTGTCCATCCATCAACAGTCCAAAGCACCTTTGACCATTGTTCCATAGTCCAATTTCTGTGTTCTTGTGCATATTTTAGCCTTTTAGTCTTGTTCCCCTTTCTTAACAGAGGCATTCTTATTGCAACACATGATTTAAGTCCTGATTTCAAGAGTGACCATTGTACTGTTGGTTTGATGGACAACGACACCTGTGCCTTCTGCACATTGTGCCCTTATCTTGTATGATGTTTTGCCATCATTCTGAGTGGTTCCTATTGCAAGGCTGTGTTAAGGTGCTTTCACCTGAGTGCAGGTGCAGTTGCCTGTCATGGAAATCATGGATCATGATAAACTTTGTACAGTTGTGTTTGTTAGATCCTTTTAGATGTATCTTTGAGGTAGTATGGTACCATTGTTGAGAAAACCATATTGATTGTGATGTTCTTAAAACCCATGTTCTTGGTAGTGCCATATGCAGTACCAAGCATGGGCTGCCAAAATGTCATGGTTGGCACTGTGAATGGCTTTAAGAAAAATATAATTGTGTAGCAAAAACATGGTGCAATTCAGCTAACCCTGCCTCTGATCCAAGCGTGGGATCTGATTGGGTGTCGATCTGCTTCATTACAATGTCATGGGCTCCAAAACTGCCCTTGTGGGCTTATTCCCGCCTCTGTGTTTCTCAAAGGAGTACAGTCCCAGTATACTTGCTTGAAGGTAGTGTAAATAGTCCATATGTGCTTTGAGTGTGAAGAGCCTGGAGTTGTGGATTTATTGTAAAAGGGTTATATGTAAATGCAAGCATGGTGGTGTCGTTTGACAAATCTAATCTAAATCTGTTTTACACTAAGGAATTATTAAATATATATTTTTGTTCTGTTGCCCTCATTATAACCATTTGTACTTGTCAGAACAAATCAAGTATTGAGTTTTTTCAGCTCTGTATGTTTTTGTCTGCATTTAATTCACATGACTGAGAAACCCACTGAGCTACAAAATGATCTGAACGCTAATTCCAGGAATGGTAGATACACTGACGAGAGCATTTGCGCCTGTCTCCCTCACGCGCTCTCGGAAAAGGATTGTACATCTGCTCCCACTGAACAATCACTCCCCACTTCAGTAAGTACAGTATTGTTAACACAACTCTTGCTTAAATGTGAAGCTGACAAACATCTCGTCATATTAAGGATGCTTTTGCAAATTCACGCTGTCCTTGCTAGGAGTTCGTAAACTACCGAAGCGCTCTCTTTGTGGTCCAGCTCAATATATATATATATATATATATATATATATATATATATATATATATATATATATATATATATATATATATATATTCTCCCAGGATCAAAGAGGGGACTCAGAGAGGATTTTCGTTACCCATTTATTCTATATTTCTGTCACTTTATAGGAGTGTGCGGATATTCAGATTTTCCAAGTAACTGCCTTTAACGCGTTTTAAGCCAGAAGGTGTTATTTAAAACAGAAAAGAAAACTGTTAAAAACATGTTAATTAGCGAAACATGAAATGGTTTTTCTCGTCGTTTGCAATCTACACATAATTAAGTACCAATGAATGCTAATAAGATGACGTCTTCTTGCAGCGTAAATTAATATAAAATTAGCGACTAGCTTATCACAACCTAAACAATTAAAGCAACTCATATTGTCTTAACTTTGTTTCATCTGTTTGATTTTTTTGGTTGTGCGATCAATCACTCAAATACAGGTTCACTGAACGCTTGATAGCTATACCTTTAATATCGCTTAATATTGAAAACAGAATGGTGAAAGTTTCCAAAGAGCGTCAGAGTGACTTTGCAAACACACCAAAATGTTGTTTTATTGCATAGAGACCAATCAACGGGTGATTTTCAAAGACCATGTTAAGTGTAACACAGGAAGTGAACATGAAAAATATCTTAACTTGAGTCATGAAAAAAATTCTGGAAAAACAAAAACTCTTTTCTCATCATTTGCAATCTACACAATATTAAGCACCAATCAATGCTAAGAAGCACAGCTTTTATCTGGCATTGCAAATTAATATAAAATGATACTAAGCTTCTCTGAACTTAATCTAGCAAAACCACTCTATTTTCTAATAACATTTCACTGAGAACTGACTCTTCTAAGGAGTATCCAATAAACAGGATGTGGATGTGAAAAATATTTTCACCTGTCGGGAAAACAAAGACGCAATGGCAAAACCACAAGGGAGCGTTACTATTCACACAAGATAACACTTTAATGACTGCAACGTCGTATGCTTTGCAAAAGAATTTCATAGAACCTGAATACCTTGATTGTGTTTGAAGAGCCAGTGGCATACAGTGATCATCTTCTGTGAATAAGGTTACCTTTTGCATGGCTGTAAATACACAGTACCTATTTTAAATGGCTCACAGATCCTTTCCCGATCTAGCTTGTGTTCCAAGATGAAAGAGAATCTGACAACTAGCGCTAAAGAGCTGCTCCTTAAATCAGACCTTATGATTTTAACACAGGCTATATACACAAAGTTAAGTAGAGTTCTGAGTATTTTCCATCAGGAACCATTAAAGATTGTGAAAATGTAATCTCAATCAACTAGAAATAGAAATCGTTTCTAAAAACGATCAAAATTGTCACATCTGACAAACAAATAGGACGAGTCTCTTACCTACAGTTATAGCTAATTAGTACCTTCCCTAATTAATTAGTACCTCGTCTAATTAATATATGCCATGTTTAATTAGAAATCTGTTACGTTGCTTACCGTGACTTGATCTTTGAAATCTGTTGGAGAAGGATAGCTTATACACTCCTAAGAGTTACACATTACACAGGATGACAAGATCTTATTTTATTTCCTTCGACGTGTTTGACTAAGCTGATCTAAGCCACGCTTTTCCCCCTACCTTGAAAGATGTTGCAGTGCATGATCTGTGTGATGTGAATGGCAAGTCTCTCTACCGTTCCTTTTCATTTGGGGATTCCAAAGACTGGTTTCCAGCGATAGCACGACGCCGTGCAGTTTGGATAAACACACCACAAAGGGTTTATGGGTTGAAGTCCTGGGAAAGTTCCCATTGTGCCTTTCATCATCACCTGATTTACAAATTCAGGAAATCCAGCAATAGATGAAAAAGCAGACAACTTATATTTTTTAAATCAAATCTGCGATGTGAGCCTTGGTTTCCCTATACAACAGGTACTGTTTTTAAAGACTGAATATATATCACAGATATGTGCTTGTCTAGAGTAATATAGTTTCACTGAATGATGATCTTGCATTATTTAGTTAGTGCGGAAAATTCCATTCTATCACAGCCAGCTAGTCATCCTAATTGACAATTATGTCAATAACAGTGTTAATAGTGTTAGCAATTGTACAACCTAAATGAATCAATCATTGCTTACTTACAATAAAAACATTAGTCCGTTATATTTATATCCAGAAGTATTGTTGTTATTATTATTATTATTATTATTATTATTATTATTATTATTATTATTATTTACCAGACGTAAGACTTCAGCCAAGGCAAGGCAAATAGACATTTCCTCAGAGAAAAATAAACTGCATAAAATTAGCAAGAAACAAGCTCATTTCATAAAGGAGATATTTAGTTATTGAGCTGAGTAATATCGTTAACCGTGTTTTATTCTTCTTTGAAAATACAGTACAAGCACTACCAGAGCTTCAGAACAGGGCCTGTGTACTCTAGTGCTAACTGCAACTTGCTCTTTCTCTGTCACCCTGATACTGCGAGCAGCTGTGCTGTATATAGTTACAGTGAACTACTATTTAAAGTACACTTATGCTACTACACCTTCCCTCACCCCTCCGGTACAAATAATACAAAGAGAAAGTAAGACAGTATGCCGGGCTGACGCGCTGCTTCGTATGCACTGGCGTTTGTGGATGCAGTTTTTACATTATAAATAAAAAAATATAAATACAGCGTCAGTCAAACTGGGGAGTAAACTGAAGGTTTGCGCAACCGAGTAATGTCGTGTTTGCTTTCCTACATGTTTGCATTCCTATATTTGTGGGGACTGCTCATTGACTCTCACTATTTTTTTCATTTACTATTTCTAACTCCAGTTAGACAAAACTCCACACAGGTAGACACACACTCGCCCTGGTTAAAATCTATAGTTCCTGCTTCGGACACATGGACAGAACGATATTGCATAATCCTGCATATGCATACGCGTGTGCAGGGCTTGCATTGAATCCAAACTCATATTATTATAATGTGAATGGGTCTTGGTTTATGTAGTATTGTTAAAATGATACATAAATACTTGCATTCCCACAACTGCCTTCACTGCATTAGAGAATACGCGTTGTCTTGGTGATTTCGGGGATTCCAAAGCCTCTTCTGTCCAGGGGAATACTGCTACAAATACTCATTACGTAAAAGACCGGCACCCTTTACAAATAACATGTCAGAATATTATTGATAAAAAAAATGATTACGGCTTTATTGTGTATAAGCACAGTCTTTCACAAAAAAACATGTCACTATAAGTAACAGCTGGATCCAGCTTTTTCAATATAAAACACACACACACATAAGAAGGACAAATCGTATTTCTGAGCGTTCCCGCTGACATTCATTAATCGCTAGCATAATCGTTTTTCAATGATTGGGCGTCTTCTGTTATTGAGTTTTAAGTACAGTTCTGTCAATATTGTAGCTGGTCTGCGAAAGAACAAGCAAGGAAAAGAAACCACCGCACACTTAAGTGCACCCGTATTATCTACAGTATTGGGGTTGCTGAAAGACCGATGCACTCAAGGCAACGTTTTGAATTGCGAGCAGCGGTCGAGGCAACGTACCTCAGAGGCCAGTTAAAGTGTCCAATGATATTAGACTCTCAATGCATGCTGCCTAGATGCATTTGCCTGACTTGAAACCACATTCATAAAATGCTGTAGAATGTGTTAACCCAAGTCCCCCAAGACCCTCTGACCTGTCCGGCTTTACAGCATTCATTTTCAATAGTGATGAATGCCTAGGTTCCCTACAAACCAATTTTTACTGAACTTTACTATCATACTTTTATTTTTAGAACAAAGTGCAAAGGCTTCCAATCACCGCACATCTGTACTGTACGCTCTAAAGAATCTGCTTTACCAATATTTAATAAATCAAATAAACAAGCACAAATCCTATTGTATAGGCATCGCCATAGGTTCCCCCCACGAACACACACACACACAAAGCGCTTTTATTAAACAAAGACTGCACAGCTTTGGAACCATAGGCATCCCCCTACTACTAGCAAAAAAAAAAAAAAAAAAAAATCATGGAGGGATACCCCTAATTAACATCACTCGGCAACAGTAGCTGAGCAGCAGGACAACCACCATAGGGGGAAAACTGAGGAATTCATAAGATATGGTTGCCTTACCACAGAGAAGCTGCATCCACGCACAGGTCTTGTAAACAGTCGCCGTGTTACAGAAGAAGAAGAGAGCGAAGCAAGCGATACAACCCAGGATCAGCACCATGGACAGCAGCACGAAGAAGGAGGCTGCCTTGAACGCGCTCGACGGAATGGAACTGAAATCTGCGAAGGTACCCCGGCAGGTGAGCTCCCGATTCGACATGCCGTTTCCCACACAGTAGTGAAACAAGCCGAAATAGCCGGCGTGGGGGGTGTTGACACTGTCCCCAATCCAGTAAGGCTGGATAAACACGACCACATTTATAATGGCAAAGCATATGGTAAAGATTGCCCAGAGCACTCCAATCGCTCTGGAGTTTCGCATGTAGTTGTCATGGTAAAGCTTGGAGGCTTCCTGTGAAGGCAGCATTTTGTTTTCTCTTTTACCTTCTTCTTGTATCGCTGAACCAGTCGTAAAAGCAGCAGTCTATTATAATATTTTAAGAAAATAAAGCCCGGGGTTTTTTTTATTTACACACACATAGAACAAAAATGTTCAGATCTGAGGTCTAGAGATGAATCGATAATACAATCCCGTGTACTACAAATGCAAAATAACAAACTGAAGCTAGCTCCAAGCTCAAGAAATCCCAACTCGAAAACCGATTTCTCAGCATCGATTATTTATATAATTAAGAAAATTATACCTCCAATCAGAATGAATTCCAGGAAGCAAATATCGGTTGAGGTTTTACCGGGAATGGGAAATACAATCTTCTGGTTGCAAAAAAGGTTCGAGGCAAAAACAGAAACATCCGTGGATAGCAGACCACAGAACTCCCTCTGATTTGGAGACGTTGCGTTCTACAGTGAATGCAAATGTGGACGCTCTCGAGCTGCTGCTGCTTGCGGACGGGACTCCATGATTGTTGTTGCTGCTTCTGTGTCTCAGCTCTGTGCGCTCGTGTGGATGTTGAGAGATGCTGACGGCGCGCTCACAGTTGTCGCAAATCGTTTTCCCAGAGTTACTTGTGGGTTTCAGAGGTCTGGTAATTAAAAAAACAACAAAAAACCCGTTACGATCTCTTTATTAAAATAAATATATCCTATATATATATATATATATATATATATATATATATATATATATATATATATATATATATATATATATATATATATATACAGTATATATACAGTACTGTGCAAAAGTTTTAGGCAGGTGTGAAAAATGCTGTAAAGTAAGAATGCTTTCAAAAAAGACATGTTAATAGTTTATATTTATCAATTAACAAAATGCAAAGTGAGTGAACAGAAGAAAAATCTAAATCAAATCCATATTTGGTGTGACCACCCTTTGCCTTCAAAACAGCATCAATTCTTCTAGGTACACTTGCACACAGTTTTTGAAGGAACTCGGCAGGTAGGTTGGCCCAAACATCTTGGAGAACTAACCACAGTTCTTCTGTGGATTTAGGCAGCCTCAGTTGCTTCTCTCTCTTCATGTAATCCCAGACAGACTCGATGATGTTGAGATCAGGGCTCTGTGGGGGTCATACCATCACTTCTAGGACTCCTTGTTCTTCTTTACGCTGAAGATAGTTCTTAATGACTTTCACTGTATGTTTGGGGTCGTTGTCATGCTGCAGAATAAAAAAATGGTATTGCATGATGGATAAGTATCTGCCTGTACTTCTCAGCATTGAGGAGCTCATTGATTCTGACCAAATCCCCAACTGCATTTGCAGAAATGCAGCCCCAAACTTGCAAGGAACCTCCACCATGCTTCACTGTTGCCTGCAGACACTCATTTGTGTACCGCTCTCCAGCCCTTCGGCGAACAAACTGCCTTCTGCTACAGCCAAATATTTCAAATTTTGACTCATCAGTCCAGAGCACCTGCTGCCATTTTTCTGCACCCCAGTTCATGTGTTTTTGTACATAGTTGAGTCGCTTGGCCTTGTTTCCACGTCGGAGGTATGGCTTTTTGGCCGCAAGTCTTCCATGAAGGCCACTTCTGACCAGACTTCTCCGGACAGTAGATGGGTGTACCAGGGTCCCACTGTTTTCTGCCAATTCTGAGCTGATGGCACTGCTGGACATCTTCCGATTGCAAAGGAAGTAAGCATGATGTGTCTTTCATCTGCTGCAGTAAGTTTCCTTGGCCGACCACTGCGTCACGGTCCTCAACGTTGCCCGTTTCTTTGTGCTTCTTCAAAAGAGCTTGGACAGCACATCTGGAAACCCCTGTCTGCCTTGAAATTTCTGCCTGGTAGAGACCTTGCTGATGCAGTATAACTACCTTGTGTCTTGTTGCTGTGCTCAGTCTTGCCATGGTGTATGACTTTTGACAGTAAACTGTCTTCAGCAACCTCACCTTGTTAGCTGAGTTTGACTGTTCCTCACCCAGTTTTATTCCTCCTACACAGCTGTTTCTGTTTCAATTAATGATTGTGTTTCAACCTACATATTGAATTGATGATCATTAGCACCTGTTTGGTATAATTGTTTAATCATACACCTGACTATATGCCTACAAAATCCCTGACTTTGTGCAAGTGTACCTAGAAGAATTGATGCTGTTTTGAAGGCAAAGGGTGGTCACACCAAATATGGATTTGATTTAGATTTTTCTTCTGTTCACTCACTTTGCATTTAGTTCATTGATAAATATAATCTATTAACATGTCTATTTTTGAAAGCATTCTTACTTTACAGCATTTTTCACACCTGCCTAAAACTTTTGCACAGTACTGTATATATATATATATATATATATATATATATATATATATATATATATATATATATATATATATATATATATATATATATATATATATATATATATATCTTTATTTGAATGGTTACACACAACTTTCAGAAACTGTAAGGTGCAATACATATCATTAATATTGAACAAGTATATTGTAAGTGAAAGGGTTATTTATTACATGTTTGTGATTATAGAAAAGTAACAATGTGGTTCCTCTGTATTGTGTGTAGGTTTTATATAGAACCATTAGTATATATTGATCAACAGAGGGCTCGGAAACATTTGATCAAAATTTGAACACAAAAAAAACTCTACAGGGGTTCCAACTTCCAATGTAAAAATAGTTAGAAACATCTGGTTTGAAGAAATATTTCAAACACATTTTAATATGTATTTGCTTTACACTGCAATATGTTATCAAACAATTACAAATTAACAATAAGGTGCACATTTACGGAGACGCCAACCTTTGTATTATTATTATTATTTCTCTACATGCAATTCGAACATCTGTACTCCCATTTGGTTTTATTCGGGAGCAGCATCAAGTATCCCGCTTGTGTTTTTGTGTAAGTACACGTTTGGCTTTCGAAGAGCTACCAGCTGCTGCAGCTAGCGCCTGAAATAAGGGGCTGTCTGCTTCTAGCAGCCCGGCTGCGTGTGAGTGGGGGGGAAAGTCTGTCACGACTTTCTTTTGAAAATAATGACTTTAGTCAAGCCAGATGCATTTCTTAAGATCTCAAGCAAAATAAAAAAATGTAAAGGCGTCATGCGCTCACCACACTGCGATACACAGAGTCTGAATTAAAACAAAACAAAAACACTAAAACAGGGATGTTTGAGGGGATTTGGTGTGATAGAGAGCTCAGTTTTTCCTATATCTTTGTTGTACTTAAGCAAGGCAACTTCTTTTAAATCTTTTGGAATTTTAAATAATGTAAAGGGACAATACCATAAGGGACATTGTGGTCATGGATGGAGCCCAACAAAAAGCAACCAGACTTCAAGGAATGAACTGTGAATATAGGCTGAAAGAACTGATTCTGTTTAGCCTTGAACAAAGAAGTGTGTGTGTGTGTGTGTGGGAGAGGGGTGGGGGATGGACTTGATTGAAATCTTTGACATCTTAAAAGCAGTTGACCCCAGTTTTCATTTAAGTACAGATACATGCAACTAATTTGCCATGGTTTTATGTCCAATTAACTGTTGAATTTTACATGTCATTATACTGTACATCACTCCTCCTCCAGAGTTGAAATTATATCCCTCTATGGCCAAATGTTACCTCAAAGTAACATACCAGTTTTTGCTCCCTTACACACACAAAAAACAACATCAACCATAATGCAATTCTCTCTCTTTAAGGGAGGAAGCTAAATAAACCAATATTAGACTTACATTTGGTCACATGACTAGTATTCAACACCTTCAACACCTTTTAAAATCAGGATATAGCACATTTGCGACGGCCATTAGAGTGCTCTTAAAAATTGCTCTAAAATAACAATTTTTACAGCTTTTTCTTCAATAAAAAATGGTTTCACAATCTTGGGTAAGTTAAGAATTATTTTTCATCACTTTACTTCATTTTCATAAAATATATATTATGATAAATTAATGAAATAGGTATGTTGCCTCAAAGCAACATTGAACCACAATGGACTCAATTTCCAACTTATTTTTGTTTACATGTGGTCATATTCTAGAGTAACCAGCCTATTACCATCAATATTATGATTATCATCATTTACTGTAATATCATGAATAAAATATTGTTCTACCATATATTTTATTATACTGTAATATGGAATATTATATCAAAGCTTTTCAGCATTACATTATCATTATCAATTGGTTCTGTAGTGTTGACCTGCAAGTGGCTCTACAAAAAAAGATCCACAGTGTGGAGACAGTTAGACAAAATTGTCTGGCTGGATGCACCTTCATGAATGACAAGGACATGAAGAAGAAAGGAAGGGGAACCTTTGAAGAGAAAGAGGCAAAACATAATGGTGTGTACCTCAGGTCAGTCAAATGGTTTGACAATAGTCTGGTGACTCTCCTGAGCACCTATGCAGCGGCAAACCCAACTTCCACAGTGGAGAGATGGGACGAGGAGAAAGGAAGCTGTTCAAGTGACACGCCCCAGTATTGTCAAATTGTACAACCAGAGCATGGGTGGAGTGGGCCTCCTGGATTCGCTCATCGCACTGTACCGAACCAAGATAAGATCCAAGAAGTGGTACCATTGCATTGTCTTCCACATGATGGATTTCACACTTGTGCAGGCTTGGCTCCTGTACTGGAGAGATTGCAGTGATTGTGGCATCCAAAAGAAAGAGCAGCTCAGTTTATTGGAGTTTAAAACTGAGGTAGCAAGCTTTCTCTGCAAGCAGATCAAAATCAACCTGAAGCGGAAGGGAAGACCATCCCACTGTGTTGAGGCAAGTCTGGCTGAAAAAAGGAAGAGAGGGCGTGTGGGTCCAGTGCCACCGACACCTGTCTGCCAGGACAACACAGACCACTGGCCTATTTGGGTAGAAACCAGAGGTAGATGTAAATACCCAGGCTGCAAAGGGATCATCAAGGTGCAATGTGTGAAGTGTGGTGTTTTCCTCTGTTTCACTGCTGAGAAGAACTGCTTTGTGGACTTTCACAAGCAGTGAGTTGGACAGAACACATTTGCGCAGGATCACTGGACAAATGTAGTTTTTGTTTGTTTTTAATTTATTTTTAACTCAAAATGTTGCATTATGATTAATTGTTTTTAAATCTGAGTCAAAATTATCATTTTGTTCCAAGAAGAAAATGTAATGTCATACATGAAATTAAAATAAAAAGTTTGAGATTTTATTTGAAAATTATCTCAGGGGGTCCCTGGAAACATCCACAAATGCAACTTCTACCCAATCACACACACTCCTAACCAGTAATTTACTGTACAGCACTGTAGGAAAACAACACCTCAACAAGCAATCTGAAGCAAGAACTAATCAGATACCAGTTAAATCACTCCAAAACCAAGGTCCCAAGTCAAACTAGACAACAGTGGACCATTGTTGTATAGCAAATGATTAGTGTACTGCAGAATAATAAAATACTAGTCTTTGTAATAACCTTTGATGTGCTTGCTTCCCCATGATGAAACGAAAGGGATTTGAAAGTGAAACAACTCTATGGCATAGCTGTTTGAAATTGCTTTATAGCAGATTAATTAATCCATCACTGCTAAAATCAAACCATGTGTATTCAATACAATGGAATTTTGCACAACAGTACATTTTATTGCACTTTTAAAAGATTACAAAAGTCTTAATAACAATATCTAAAGGACCAGTACTAGTCTAACAGTTACATACCCTGTGACTGAAAGCTGGCTTTGTTACTTTTAAAGTAAATTAATTACAGCAGTTTCAATGTAAAAAGGGAGACTCTTTATTCTTTATTAACAATGTAATTGTTCTGTATACAAATTATAAATCTTGCAATACCTGGCACACCTCTTCTGAAGAGCAGTGCATTCTTATTTCTACACTACTGTGTCAGAATTGAATACAATTACATATTATTAATCACTCTTAGGCACTTGGCACAGTCTCGATTTGTACAATACAGTATGTGGCAAGTTTCCAAAAGATAATACAAATAACAAAGAGGCAAAACACAACTGTAAGTGGTGAAAACAAATGACATACTTCATGAATAATTTACAAAGTTATATACCAAGCCCCCGTATTCAAAGCGTTTAAATACTTCAGAGGAAGAGAGGGATAAGTAAGTCTGATTAATATGGGTAACTGTGTGGTATTGACTTGTGGTCATGTTGCTGGATATTATTTTGTGGTTTGTATTCATATTTATGACTAGCCCAACTAAAGAGCTATTAAACCATGCCTTTATTGGGGAAGGACAATCTTTCAAAGACATTTGAGACTTCATTGTCAGTATGAACAGACCTCTTGGTTTGTTTTACATTCGCTATTCTGAATCATCCACGAGGAATGGCTTTGGGTTGCAATACTTGCATACATTTTTCAATATACCCTTCCTGCAGTTGCAGAGAGCGGCGTTCCTATGGCAGCTGGAGGTCAAATCAGCTGGATATCGACGCCACCGTGGAGCAAGAGACTGAAGACTTGACTTCTATTTTTTTTTTGAGCAACAACAAACGTGCAAAAGTGAGAAATAAATAACTTGAGTGAGATTAAGAGACCTCCAATTACTAATTTGGTAAAGTCAACAGGTATTTTTAATTTTAGTAAACACTTTGTTTATATCTTGGTACTCCCCTTGCTTTTTCAGTTTGTGTACATGCATGCACATTTTACGTGTGCATAGTATCTGAAAAGCAGTTAACCTAGTAAACTCTTATTCCTGGAGTGGAGGACTGTTGATGTAATTGTAGTTTAGCTGTATGTTTTTAATTAGGTTTTGGAGTGCTGTTCTGACAGATTTTTCCTGTCTGCTCCCCACAGGTCTGAAAGCTGCCTGTCCTCCTCTCTATTAATTACACAGGCTCTGGGTCAGTGCGCTTGTTCAGCTGCAAGACTTCCTCAGACCCCCAGGGTGATGCTGTATGAAAAACAGAGACATGTGGCTCAATTCAAAATCGTTTAATCACGAAGTCTGTTTTAGTCAAATAAATAAAGTTTGGCATTAACAAGCAAGCAAGCCACTGACACAAAAACACCAAGATGACTTAAGAAGAAGAATTCCAGGGTCTCACCTGGTAAAAACACAGCTGCATGGTGTACAGGGCAGGTTTGTGTCCTGGCTCTGCAGAGTTGCTGGTCTTCGCTGGGGATTCCAAAGGGAGCGTTGGTGCTCTGGTGCTCCCATGGGTCAGGGTGGCAAAAACATCAGGGACTGCCTTTCCTCATCGCACTACAGTGAACCCTACTGGCTAGGTGCCCCATGAGCTCAGAACAGACACCTGCAGGGTGCTCTCGAGTTCATGGGTGTCAAAGAGGAAACTGGTTTGGTCATGGGATCAAGGAATGTGTGGAGAATTGCTGCGGTGAAGGGAAAATCAAGGGGAAAATAATTGGGCACACTAAATTTAAAACATAAATAAATTAACAAATAAATAAAATAAATAATTCCATTCAATCATATTCAGTATATATGTCTAAATGTCCAGTTTTGAAAGAAAAGCATGTCATGGTAAACTTCCTTAAAGTAGCACCAGATGTTTTAAAATGAAACTGCATGTGTGTTATAACGTGTGTCTCTTTCAAAATACCTATTACCTAATAAAAGTGCAAACAGGTCATATTTATGAAATTATTTTGTTAGCTACAATTACTTTAAATTCATCATTTGTTGCACGATTGAGATATTTTTCTCTCTTTCCGTTCTTTCTTACCATTGGACTCTAATGGATTACCAGTGTGCATTGGTTCAACACGGTTGCACCTGTCTACCAATCTACTGTTGTCTTTTGTACCTGCCCTCACCTTAGGACCTGGCCGTTACTGTTGGAGAACATTTGTTGAACGCAAAGTATTGCCCGTTAACACTCAGTGCCAACGTCACTGAAAGGAGACCACCGGCTCTGTGCCAGTGGTGCAAATTTGTGACAGACTGCTGTGCCTTTAATTATCAGTTGCTGTTGCTAAAACACCAAAAGAGCTGGACTAATTGACATCACCATGATGAGAAGCGCAATTTCAGCTTTTGATAGGTACATAATTTAATATATGCTGCTATTCAATTAATTTCAGCAAATTGCTATAAAGATTGATGTTGCTAGGAGCCAAACGGAGAAGGAGGCAGTGAATGCATTGTAATAGGGATGCCAACTGTCCGGTTCTGGGGATTCACCGTGTCAGTCTTATGATCTAATTTAAAGTCTTAGTATATTCGAAGCCTTTGAGATCACTGAGGTTAATTGTCCAAGTGGGTGAATCAGCATTCCTGTCAATCCGCTGATAAGCAGTATCCTGCACCTATTAAGCCTCCCTGCACCTGTTTCATAGATTTATTTTCTCTTATGGTTGAATATGTACAGTAAGTGTGATATTAAGAGACTGACATCCTTCAAGTACCAAGCATGTTAGATTGGATTTATATCAGGCAATTGACTTGACCACGTTAAAGCTTGAGGATCCTCCTCTTTCCACTGGGTGACTGTGTGCTGGTGCACCATCATCCATAAACACAGTGTTCTGCCTGGCAGGTGTTGGGATTAAAGTAAGGAGCTCTGTAGTCAACACCTAGATGTATTGAGCTGATGTAATAGTTTGGTCACAGGAAATAAGACTTGGGCGACTAGTGGATCTAATGTCTCAATGAACATGGCTTGACAACCCATTCCATACCCTCCCCACTGTCTGTGTAAACAAGTGTCTCTTACCCTCTACCCTAAGTCTGTCTCTTAATTTTCTGTCCTCTGTAGTCTCTGTACTGTGCTTAAAGTATTGGTTAGGGTTAACTTCGTCAGCTCCTTGTAAAACGGGGAAATGTAGAGAATTGTATTATTATTATTATTATTATTATTATTATTATTATTATTGTTATTATTATTATTATCATTATTAATCTGTGATAAAGGCATTCAAATAAGACACAAATATACACTTTCATTTTGTTTATGATATGGATTCATATTTTATTAAAACACCTTTCTCCCCTGCTAAAAAGTGAATTGAATTGGGCCTCTTGTGAATTTGAACACTCAAACGTATTTATTTAAAAAATATGACTTTAATAAGAATTGATGGGTTTTGCCACTGGTAAAATATTGAACCCTGAATATGCAAGTCTAGAGCAACAAACATAATTAGGATTTTCAGAAAGTGCCTTTTTTGTCTTTATTCATCCAGCTGTACACACAAGCTACTTTTGATCTGATCATTGTATAAGATGTTATCAAACTGAATATTTTCTTCTTTTAAATCCTATAAATTGTTATTCGATCAGACATCCCCCAGTAGCTTGGCAGTGGATGTCAGGGAGCTATTGGCCTCAGCCTTGCAGGAATCCACTTTGACCTGTAGTGAGGTGAGGAGAAACAGTCCCTCCATAACCAGTAGGAGCACCAGAGCCAATCCACTGTGGAATCTCCAGCAAAGATCTGCAGCATCGCACAGCCAAGATGTGAAGCTTCTCTCCCCTGACTCTGCATCACCCTTTACAAGGTGAGCCACTGGTATTAAATAATGATCTTTTCTCTCAGCATCTTTAAGCAACACATTGTGTTTCCAATATGTAACATTGCAGTAATCTGTTATTACTTAGCTCCATCCACAGATAGCCTTCACAAAGCACTTTAAAAATGATGAGCTGACAAGTTGGCACAACAAATCTTAAGGTTTATCCTCTCGCTTAGCCAGCAAAGAGGGCTTCTTTTTTTTTGTCTGCGTTGTCATTTTGACGGAATGTTAAGTCAGTTTGAAAGATCAATTCTATAGCTGGAAGCATTTGCTTTCTTTATTTATGAAATGATTTGCATTTTAAATCATAAGCCGGGAATGAAAATAAAGATGCAATAGAAATCATATACAAAAGACAAGATTGGAAAGTATTTTTATGAACAAAAAACTAAATCTTACATTGTTTTGCGTGAACCGCTGATACCACTGTAGTCACAGCAATCAAATCAGATCTTACTCCTACAGTATATAGTATAGGGTTTGTATTCACAGCTTTAAGTTTCACACCGTCACCCATTGGCTGAAATGTACAGTGCTCGATGAGGAATAGCATAAGGGCTTTCCCCCGGGGCTTCAACCCCCATAATGAATAGGTGCCTTGTGCATAAAAATAGCATGCAATATGACACTGCTTCCCATCAACGCTTTACTGAGGTATTGCACGTCAAAGCAAAGAGATCAATGGGGAAGATCAATAGGGAATCTCAGTTCCCACTGTCAAGCCATTCACCTCCTTCCACTGGCTGAATCTAAGTAATGATGTCACCAAGCTACAGAACCCTGGAAGTAAACACCCAGCCTGAGAAATCTACTCCTGGACTTGGGCCTGACCAGTATGGGTCGCTGAAACAGGAACGTAAGAACCCATTATATGTGGGCCCCCAGCCAACTCGGCACGCCTGAGATTTAAACCAGAGTGTTTCAATAGCATCAATAGTGACTCCTGCTGTGTTATAATTATGGGTGGAGCAACTACTGAGAGCTGGTCTTTTTATGGGAAAACTGGGGTATCGTCACCACTATTCTGACACTTGGCTGTTTTTGTACATGCGAAATGGTTTTACAGTTATGATTTCCATTACATGAGAGTAGATGTTAAAACTTCATGCTGATTTGAACTTGGCTCTCGCCAAGATAAGCACCAACTAAGACGTAGCTTCACAGTAAACTAATGTGATCCATATGTGTCTCCATCCATTTGCGCTTCCTTCCATATGATGATGTAGATATCCTTCTGTCTGGTGTTGATGGCTGAAGTGTTATGCTGGCTCCAGGGATCAGCTTATTGACTCCCTAGTGCATCAGCACGCACAGCTCCAGGGATCAACCATAGTGCAGTCTCCCCAGCGCATCACCATGACAACCGTCTGGATTGAGCTATGTAGGGTACATCTCTGGGGTCTTCAAGTGGGCACCTTCCATCCTCGGTGTTTCGTTGACTAGCCCACGACACCTCAAGAGGGCTCGATGGTGATTCTGGCATCCCAGCATCACCCTCCTCTGTCCTCCACTCAACCCAGCCCAGCTTACTTACCTGTACATCAGCGTTTCTTTCTTTCTATTGTGCTTGAGATCCCCAGCAAGAATCTTTCCGTCTCAACCACAGCCAGTTGCTGCTCCTCTCTGCTGCTTCAGATAAGTTCTTCACTGTGCGACACAACTCTTGGCCATTGAATCCGACATCTCTGAGAAACCGGGTTGTAGAGTGTGCCACAAATCCTCGATCACACACTTCCACTGGGTAAACCCAGACTCTCCATCCTAGCTGTTCCGCTTCAGTGGCTAGTTGAGCATACCGCAGTTTCTTCCTCTCATACGCCTCATCTACAGCATCCTCCCATGGCACTGTTAACTCTACCAGGTGAACAAGGCATGCTAGTATAGCTTTTGATTTTAGTTATTTTAACGGCCAGTTAATTGTGCACATTATGAGCAGTCATACTGGGTGCTTGGGGTTCTCATATTAAATACCTGAAATATGTGTGAAGCTGTGGCAGGTGCAGGTGTGTGTGTGTGTGTGTGTGTGTGTGTGTGTGTGTGTGTGCGCACTGTATTCTTTTATACTGCAGAGTTACAGTGCATTCAGGTGGGCAGTGACCCTTTCAGTAAAAGCCAAGTGATGGATTTCCCTCTCTCTCAGGCAAGATGGAATCTGAACTCGAATTAGCATGGGCTTCCAGGAATTGATTTTACACAGATGGCAGGTTCTCTCTTTTACTGATGGGGTTAATTATGATTGCTGGAATGAAGCTCAGCTCTTTCCACGGCACAACAATCAAGGTGGAATGGAATTAGAAATGGGATAAAGCACAGCAGATACAGAGAGACCAAAATAATGTATACATTTTTTTTTCAATATTCTCTTTTTTTTTTTTTGCAGACCTATGAACAAACCTACATTATGTGATAGAATTGACCTTGAATTGACCTTGGCTTTGTAACTACACCAGACACTGTTTGGTCTGCTTGGATACTTTTCATGAAAAGCTTCTGACAAGCATTTTGAAATACATGTAGTTCGACAATGTATGTGTTCCAGTTCACCATGACAGTCCGTTTCTGCATCTGAAACGAAAAAGAAAAAAAAAACATGTTCTGTAATAATATTTTATTATCCCCTGCAGGAAAATAGTGGAGGTGGTCATACACCATGTATCTGTGAAACAGCTTATTACATTGTGAATATACTTGGTAATAACATTATTATTTAGCATATGTTATCTGGAGTATCAGATTGTGGGAACATACATCTGTCTTATATTTAGTAAGCAAAGGATTTACATGGGGGTGAAAGCAGGGCTGACTGTTCATTTCTCTTCAGAAATCTAGGTCACTTTTCATTAAAATGAAAGAAATTCAATCAGTGGCCATTTGAAAGAACTACTTATCATAGCCAGCTACTGCAGAGATCTGTAGAAGTATAGGGAAAGTGCAGGACTAGCGGTAACCGGGGTATTGTGGAGGCACTGGTCTGTATGTCTGTCTGTATCTATGTCTCTAGAACCACTGATCGTGGTGTGATGAAACTTGTCAAAAACATTCTTTAGTGGTAGGCATTGAGACTATCAGAATCAGGAGGTGGTTTTCCATATGTCAGTATGAATTTTTTGTCACACAGCATAGGTATATGCAAAGAACAGTTTATCCATATGTGATATTCTTCAGCACGTTTCTGAGTATCAGAATCTAAGTGTCTGGGGATATATTGAGGCATGTCCATCCACCTGTAAGTTTGTGTGTATTTTTTAATAATAATAATAATAATAATAATAATAATAATAATAATAATAATAATAATAATAATAATGTATTTTAGAAGTGTTTTAATGCCATCTGGTGGTTTCATGAAATATCACATCCCCAACCAAATAATCATTTTGGATTTGTGCAATTTTTTTAATTATAAGCACTGTGCATTATATTTTAAGCGCTACATTTGAAAACGAGTCACTGCACCTTAGTAAAATACTAGAGTCAGTAAGTCAATTTTGTAAATATACAGTACATACCTGTGAAATGCAAGGAAACACTTTGTATAAACGGGCTGTTCAAATATATGCATTATATAGAGTTTTAGTCAGAATTGGCAAGTCAGCAGATCTGTCAGATTTTGATTGGGGGCTAATAATAGATGCTTGGTTGGCACGTGCTTCCAAATCCAAATAATTCACACATTACTAGGTTCCATAAAGGATTGGTGTCATAAGTGAGGATCTGTTTTTGCGATTCAGGTGAGCACATTGAATCAGTGCAGTCTATTCATAGTGTTGAGGCAGTTGTTACTATCGCTTTGATCTTGATGGAAATTAGTGTCTTAATATGTATAGTTCATAGTAATATAAAACCATAATAATAATATACTACTACTACTGCTACTCAATGTAAGCATATATATAATCAATTTCATTACATTACATTTTAATTACAATAAGTGTATGATTCATATTAGACCTAATCAACATTGAAGTCACCTCCCTCAGCTTAATCATCTTGTCTATTGGCTCCCAGGGGCTTCAAGCTGTGATGACAGTAATGGTTTCTCCCAGAGAAACTGACAAGCATCTGTTCTTCTTGTGATATACACTTGTTTACGTATGCCAGACTGCTCCTATTATAGTAGCCATGTGTCACACACACAACTGCTTGAAGCTATGAGTGCAGGTTCCAGTGATTGACGCATTCCTGCAACATGCAATATGGGGCAACAAATGAGAAACCCGTTCCACAGTCGATATAGGTAGGTATACCGCGGGCAGCCAGCATGACACTGATCTGCCAGGTGTTTAAATTGTTAGGGATAGCTAAGCCAGTCAGATATGCTGCCATGCTCATTGTTATTGAAATAATGGTACTGGCTACATACAGGTGCCATAAGAGCTTTATGTAACAGCTGGCATGCCTCAATCCGGACCTGAACACCTCTGGCCTTTCAGTCCTGGGCTTTTCTAAAGCAAATACTGACAGTTGTGTTCAGTTGTGCAGAGCTGTGTAATTGTTTGATGATGTGAACCCACGCTGACACAAAACCCATTACCCAGCCTTTCAGCGGTGAAATGCTACTTCACTTTGCTATCTAGTCTCCTAAGGATTTTGTTTTTATATTCTAATAGTATTATTTTAAGACTCAATATTTTGGGCAATTTTGACAAGCAACTTAAAATAATTTTGTTATACAAGTACCAATTATTAGCAGTGCCTTTACCAAGATGGCGCACTGTTTCTTCAGGAAGTTTTTTTTTTTTTCCCCAGCTACAGTTTATTGGGGCGGGGGTGTCACGTGTGCGCACGAAGTTCCTGTTTACATGTAGCTACAGCGATGTACCCGACCGTTCAACCCTAGCTCTGCTATTCACCGTTATTGGGGGGGAAAAACAAAAAACACACATTGTTAAATAATAACAGGATACAGTCTCTCACTGTTCATAACAAGTGACTACCTCTTTTCGCTGGGACTGCTTCTAAAAACTCCTGAGGTAACCTTTGTATACACGAGCAGGCCGGGATGCCTCGAGCTTTCCAGAGTCGCGCTCTCGGTTCCGTTTGACGTTTTGATACAGTGGTAATGCAGCGGATACTTGGTAGCAAACCAGGTGGGATTTTGACTTTTTTTAATTCAAAGAAGCACTTAAACGTGGGGCGTGACAATTGAATTCCACGTTTAATGTTATTTCCTCAGAAACGGAAACTTGCCTCGCTAGGAATTTAACCCTTTAACCCTATTCAACCATTCCTGCCCCCTCCAGATTGACCAGGTCGGTGTGTGGGTCTAATTCTCCGGGGCCCTGAATCCGGCCGGGTTTCCCGGCTCCGGCCCTGTAAAGCGGGCGGTAAGGAAGAGGTTTTCGAGGAAGGGATGGCCCGATGGGTCTGTCCGAACCCAGGGTACTGCAGTTTTTGAGGGAGGCCGTGTCCGCATAGAGCCGGCCCGAGGGGTCGCGGCTGCCATGGCCTCCTCCTCGTCCCTTTTCTCGGACGGGCTGACAGCCTCTGGAATAACAAGGAAAAAGAATGAGGAGATTGCAGAGCTGATAGACTGTTTCTCAAAAATACAGTACCGAGCTAAAGAAACGAACTCAAAGGTAAGCAAAGTTCAACATTCAAATACAATAACATTTAGTGGTCTTCATTGACAGTTGCGTTAAAAGAATTATACTTGTAATTGTATAGGTGATTGAACTGGTGGATTTTGCTGCGGGTATATGCAGCCCTTTGGAGTTACACAAACAAAGTGGGTTTTAGTTAAACTTGGGGCTAATGCAAACATTAGGGTGATATTTGCAGGTTTTGGAATGTGCAAATGCATAGTAGGTAATGATTAGTACAGTATATTGCACAACATGACTTTCAGTCTATGCATAGTAGGTAATGATTAGTACAGTATATTGCACAACATGACATTCAGTCTTAGGTTTCTTTTAAAGCAGAGATAATGTAATGGTTGTGTGATGTGATCTAAATGTCCACTGGGGGCTTGGTCGAGACCACTAACTGTACACTCAACTATCCATAGGTGAAAGGCTCCAGAGGAAAAGCTGACTAAATAGGACATGTTCATGTGAAGCACCTCTTAAACTTTACAAGGCTTGTCTGTGTCATCTTCAGTTTAAGGGAAGAGTTATTCCTGTGTAAAGTGCTAAGACACATACTTTTGCTCCACCAGCAATACAGTACCCAACCCATCTGTCAGTATATTTTGTACTTAGGATGTTACATTGAAAAAGGCATTTGACAATTGGAAAAAAATAAAATGAAGAGGATATATTTCAAATTAGATTACCAGTATATTATATTACAAACACACTTCCCTTGACAAAGCTATGTTAAACATTCACGAAATGTTAGGAAGTTGGCACTTTTTCACTATATATATATATATATATATATATATATATATATATATATATATATATATATATATATATATATAAATTTGTGAAAGCTGCAAGTATTTATAGACTTTACAGGGTTGGCAAAAAGACTCCCATTGCATAGCAGTTTGATCTATTCCTTCTTTTAGTAGGAGTTTAATAAGACACACCTGAGCTTGTTACCAACCCACTGGGGCTAATCAAGCACATATTAAAACCTGGAATAGCTGAAACTGCCATACAATAGGAGGCTGATTTCCATCCTGCTTTATATGTCTGACAGTTTTGAAAACCTCATTATAACCCCCTTTCATCTAATAAATCAGCTTTGAAATTGGGATTACTTTAACAGGATTTAATGCAGTTGTGAGTTTGCTGAAACCCTCTCCATACTGACAGTTGAATATTCTCTGGAATATACTGCTACAAGCTAATGCGACATCAAATGTGAATTAATTAAATTATCTTGTTGAGAAAATTATAGCTTCTATCTCATTTACTGAGCTAATTTATATTAGGTGAAAACCTGCCCAGATGTAAATTGCATTTTACTGCATTTCTATAAAACACATGCCACATGTACAGAAGCCTCCATAAAGCAGGATGACACTAATTAAATGTGACTCTTATGGAGGATGACCATCAGTGGGACATTCCATGATAATTCAAGACACCTTAAACACAACAATTAAGTTTTGATAAAACTTGTCAACCAGGGTGCTTTCATTGAAAAAATCCATTGAAGCAGAGGTTCAAAAGTTAGAGGGTCATAGTTATAGGGTTAACCAGACCCATTTACATTCAAATAGGAATAGGATCGATTTTAGCTATAGATTTGAAACAGTGTTGACTCTGAATTTTTCAATGACAATCTTTCAAGACACTTTTTACTTATTTTGTATAGAATATCAGTTATGTAGTCAGATTATTTGAGTTGCGTAAAAGTTTCAAGATGGGTCAAATCTTTTTTCTATATAGAACAGCTTCATGAATATTACACTTTATTTTATTCAAAACATACTTAAATACATTCTTTAAAGTGTACTGTAAGTAGCATCAAATGTAATTTTGTTATTTTTCATGTTAAATCTTGCCAGTGTGACTTGAAGTAGGGACTGGAGGATTTCAGTTATTAAAGAATACATTATGGAGACTTCATTTGCACATACAAATTATAATTAGTGAGGGACACTGCAACATATTGCAGTTGGTTGATGTTTTGTCCAGCTCCTATAAGTATTATGTTTTTGACAATACTATTAGTACTTTGTCCTTTGGGAGAATGCTGACCTACAAGAAGGTACATACATTTTAAGTAAATAGAAAAGTATTAGTTAATGCCAAATCTGAGGCATTTGTAGAAGTGAGGATAGAAATGAGTCAGCAAGTCTGATTCCTCTTAATGGACACGGCTTAAAGCTGTAACACATTTGACAGAAACTCTTAGGGATGATTAAAAATCCATTCATTAAAACCAATCAGGAAGTTCAAGAGGAAATGCATGTGGGAAATGCTCACTTCCAGGGATACTTGAGCAGAATGTTGTCTTCCCCCAATTTTATACCTCTTGATAGATTAATAAATTCAGAATTGTTAGCAGCTCTTTTTCTAACTTGTCTTTTCCCAGGTGGAGCGCATTGAGAATCGGTATTTAGAGTTGTTTGGCAAGGATTACAAATACAGTATAATTCACAATGCAAATGGAGAGGTGTGTGGGCATTACCCTCGGAAGATCGTCTTTTTGGAGTATGAGAGCTCTGACCACGACAAAGACAGGTAATACAAAGTCAGCTCTTTACATTTTACCAAACTAAAGCTGAATACTGCAACATTATTCTACAGCACTCAAAACTGTTATGTTAATTATTAAATTGAACGGTACCTTTCACTTTGACCTGTAAACTAAGATGACTGCCACCACAACATTCTGAAAGCCTTATATTCAAGGTACTCATATTTTCATATATAACCATGATATGCCAGACATGTTGGCCTCTAGACAGCACAAAACATTTTATATTAGATCCAAGTACCCTTTTGTTTCCTTTTATGCCCATATTGAGAATATCATGTACAGTATGTGTTTTTCTTGTACATTCGATATTACAAAACACAGCATTTGGATCATTCCATGTCAAGTAAGAACTGTTATTCTGAATGATAGATTTAAGATCTCTTAATTGATGCTCATGATGGAGGCTTTCTACTCGTCATACACTTATGAATTCAGCAGTATTCTCATATAATCGGTACACACACATAAGGAAGGTATTGTAAATATTGGTACATCTATTGTAAAATCAGCAGTTAATTGCACTCTATCCAAATGCATCTAAAAGGACTGTCGGTGTCTATGATAAGTTTGGAGTAGATGAAACTTCATGGCATTACCGGGCACAGTCAGTGCATCAGAGTCCACATTTTGCATGAGGATTGTAAAAACAAGCGCCTGTAACTGCTAGTTAAAAACAAATACTAGGCTGTTTTTAAAGATAGAAATTAAACTAGTCACTTCCTCATTTTTACAGTCATAGCTATTCATACTGTATCCTAGTATCAGTTTTTACAGTGTCAGCTGAGGTGTGTTCTGTAGCTCTTTCACTTCTGTAAAGTTTCTGCAACAGTTGACATGATCAACTACAGTTTTGTCAGACATCAGGCTCTTGTTATCATACATGCTTCTGTGCATATTCTTGAGATGAAGCATTTCCAATTATAAGGAACAATTATGGCATGCAGCTTCTTAATTTATACAGTAATTTACCACAAATTTAAACCAACCCTTCTATATAAGAATCCATTGCAGGAATGGTTTACATTGTCAAGCCACTTTAGTAAGCGTAACAAAGTAAGAAAAGTCAAGTGGACGAATATTTCCACATTAAAAAAGGCATGTGTAGCAGGGTGGAAGCCCTGCCGGTGTAAATAAGTGTAAGGTTGGCAGGGATGGGGTTAAATCTGTCCATTCACCTGTGATTGGCAGGGGCAAATTTAACCACATCCCTGCCAACCTTACACTTATTTACACTGGCTTCCACTCTGCCACAGCCTGTCAAAATGTTTGTCTAGTTAGTTGTGGTGCAATATATTTGCCTGGCCACATGCCAGTCCTAAGATTGTAACATAGCAAGGAAATTGCAGTACAAGGTACAGTAACTCTGGCTTCTAATACATCAATAAACACAGTAATAAAGCTGTGCCCGCTATAGGTGCAGTGTTATTGTTGGAAGATCAAAGCAGAGCAATTCAAAATTTGACTTTTTGACCCCACTTTAAATTGTTTACAATCATGTGCATTGGGCATTTCAAGTAGTTTGTCTAAGACAACCAATATTTATATTTATTAAAATGCTATTAAGTTAAGATGCTGTATTTTGACTTTAATATTTGATTACAATTGTTCATCCACTTTAGGAAAGTGTTTTGAGTTTTCAGTTGTTCTGTGTCTGCGCAGTATTTAGAGCAATACCTTTCTCCATGAAAATAAAAACTATGTATTTATATAAGCATACATACAATAAAAATATCCATGTTACAGCAGTAATACCCCTACAGAGAACACATATTTTATGGGGTGTCATCATATCATATTTGCATTTGCAGATGGATCAGAATATTATAAAATAACTGACGATTTTACCATTGTTTGTCGTGCTTGCAATTCCAATGAGTAAAGTAGCACAATTTTCAGATATTGCGCTCCATTGCATTGCATGCACTTTTTGTCATTCTTGTAATGAGTTTGTTGTATTACTCGCTCCTATGGATAATGCGCACCGTTTTAGTGACCCGGGTCTCGGTTCTTAACACTACATTCCTCTGCACACTTCACAGACGCATGCAGTATACAGTCGGCTTCTACTGTAACTCTGTTTTTGTTTTTCTCAGGTTTGAGAGCACTGTGCAAGTTACTAAACTCCAGGACTTGGTGAATCGCAGTAAAATGGCTAGGTGTCGAGGGAGGTTCGTCTGCCCAGTCATCCTCTATAACGGCAAGGTAAGTAAGCTCATTTTTGGAAATACTTTACTCAGTGACACATGCACTCTATTGAAAGAATATCCTGTTCTTTCATATATAGTTGTGTGAAATCTAAAAGTTATGAATTTCTTTTCTGTCATCCCCTGCTTACGTAAAACTGTCAGTTAACAGGGATGGATCTTAATTGAAAGGAGGCTGTGTGGTCCAGTGGTTAAAGAAAAGGACTTGTAACCAGGAGGTCCCCGGTTCAAATCTCACCTTAGCCACTGACTCATTGTGTGACCCTGAGCAAGTCACTTAACCTCCTTGTGCTCTGTCTTTCGGGTGAGGCGTAGTTGTAAGTGACTCTGCAGCTGATGCATAGTTCACACACCCTAGTCTCTGTAAGTTGCCTTGGATAAAGGCGTCTGCTAAATAAACAAATAATAATAATAATAATAACAAGCATTAAGATCGTCATATCATTGTTTATTTTATGTATTTTAAAATATTTATACTGCATAAGGCATTACTTTTCAATTATTAACTTCTCTACACCAGAAGACACCAATAATTTTAATAATAATGCATTTCAGCAGCATCATATAAGCTAGCTGGGGTAAGGTAAGCAGTTAGTAGAAAGAAAAATTAAAAACAAAATAAGGGTATTGCCCTTTTAAAAAAATAAAAATAAATTGTATTTGGTTAGGGTTAGGGTTAGGGTTTGGTTTAAGTGTATGGTAAAAAGATCATCATTTAAAGGAAAATAACTGCAGGGTAAAAAGGCTCTGTTGTGTTGGGCAGTGTAGTCACAGCCTTTGTGCACCCAAATACAATTTTTAAAGCATTCCGTTGTGTTTGTTCCTCTTGAAGGTTATTTCAAGGTAGAATACATTGAGCAGTGATGTGTACTGAAGTTACAATTCAATTTAAATCTGCATGCTACTGTTTGCTCTGTTGCAGCACATCTGTCGTTCTTCCACGTTGGCAGGATGGGGAGAATTGTATGGACGAACCGGTTACAACTACATCTTCTCAGGTAGGCTCTTAGGGGAGTATGAGTTTCCATCAACTTTCTGCACTGTGAAAAGATGCAAGATGAAATACAGAATCGAAATATAAGTAACATGTTATAAATTTTTTAAACTTTTTCAGGAGAGGAAAATAGTTTCCCCTCCATGATGTACTGCACACATCACTAATGGTTTCTCTTTGGGCAGAACACCTTTTCTAGTTAGATCTCCACTTAACATATGCTGTACAATCTGCTTTGATGAAAC
The DNA here is from genome assembly GCA_030684275.1 of Acipenser oxyrinchus oxyrinchus. NCBI lineage: Eukaryota > Metazoa > Chordata > Actinopteri > Acipenseriformes > Acipenseridae > Acipenser > Acipenser oxyrinchus. The sequence goes on from CM060270.1 coordinate 15,658,069, forward strand.
TTTGGGCCATGTGATCCGCAATGTTATAGGAGGCTGTGTGGTCCAGTGGTTAAAGAAAAGGGCTTGTAACCAGGAGGTCCTCGGTTCAAATCCCACCTCAGCCACTGATTCATTGTGTGACCCTGAGCAAGTCAATTAACCTCCTTGTGCTCCGTCTTTCGGGTGAGACGTAATTGTAAGTGACTCTGCAGGTGATGTATAGTTCACACACCCTAGTCTCTGTAAGTCGCCTTGGATAAAGGCGTCTGCTAAATAAACAAATAATAATAATAATGTTTAATTTTTTTTTTGTCACTTATAAACCACCTGCAGTAAACATTTAACTGATGGATAGGACTTCTCAAGTGAAACAATAAATAAATAAAAAAATAAAAAAATAAATAAACAAACCAGCAGACAGTTGGGGATTAAATAAAGCAGTATATAATACATTTCCAGTAATGGACATGGTGGAAAAAAAACTTACCACAGAAAAGGTTATATGCACAGGTGATTCTGGTAGAGTACACATGGCTAATTTGAACACAGCACAATGTTAAGACAAACTGATCTTTGTTTTAATCAATATTTTCACACTTCTGAATGATGCCGATCTGACATTTTTGGATTGTACAGGTAACTTACACAACCAAATGAACAGTAAAACAATTGTCAAACACTTCTTTTGATGTAAAACTTGACTTTCATTCCAGGCATGGGCTATTTATTTGCATTTAAGAGGGAATTGTAATACAATGTACTTTTACGTGTTTTTAATGTTACATGTTTCTATACTTAATTGACTGCAGAGTTTTTTTTTTTAATCCACTGAGCATTAAAGTTTAATTCTCCTCATTCCTCAGGGGGCTTGGAGGATGCGGGGGCCGTGTCGGATAACGTGCCTCAGGAGGATGATGATGATGCAGTGCGGTAAGTGTGTTTTGGGGGATTTTACTTGGAATGGATTTTATCTTTAGTGTATCAATTTAGATTCATTAGACCAGATGATTTAGGCAAGTTTAAACCAGTATATTGCTGAACAGAAGTGCATGCTGTGTTAGGATAAGAGCCTTGTCTGAGTTTAAATGAAAACATTAATTACTTGATAGGAAAGACTATGATACATGAGATCTCATCACTAAACCAGTGGTTCTCAAACCATTCTATGCTTTATCAAGGCTGCCCATCAATTGAATCAGTAAGCTACAAATGTAAGCTGCCCAAACCCTGACAACAATTAAATGGAAGGTATTGTAGCTGCATAGCAGTTGCTGTTACTAACACCATTAAAAAACAAATGATTAAGAGGTTACAGGGAGTTCTTGGGCGTCTACAGTGGCCACAAAACTGCTTGATAGAGGCCTAGGGGTGCTGAGGTCAGTTCAGGTGCACTAGCAGAGCTGTGAGAGGAAGCTGTCATGACACCTGCAGGCACTTTTCTTAATCTTATGAAGTAATACCCCTTTTAAAAGTTGGAGGAGAGAAATCCTATACCAAACAGATATATATACACTACCGTTCAAAAGTTTGGGGTCACTTAGAAATTTCCTTGTTTTCGAAAGAAAAGCAAATTTTTTGTCCATTTAAAATAACATCAAATTGATCAGAAATACAGTGTAGACATTGTTAATGTTGTAAATGACTATTGTAGCTGGAAACGGCTGATTTGTAATGGAATATCTACATAGGCGTACAGAGGCCCATTATCAGCAACCATCAGTCTTGTGTTCCAATGGCACGTTGTGTTTGCTAATCCAAGTTTATCATTTTAAAAGGCTAATTGATCATTAGAAAACCCTTTGCAATTATGTTAGCACAGCTGAAAACTGTTGTGCTGATTAAAGAAGCAATAAAACTGGCCTTCTTTAGACTAGTTGAGTATCTGGAGCATCAGCAATTGTGGGTTCGATTACAGGCTCAAAATGGCCAGAAACAAAGAACTTTCTTCTGAAACTCGTCAGTCTATTCTTGTTCTGAGAAATGAAGGCTATTCCATGCGAGAAATTGCCAAAAAACTGAAGATCTCGTACAACGCTGTGTACTACTCCCTTCACAGAACAGGGCAAACTGGCTCTAACCAGAATAGAAAGAGGAGTGGGAAGCCCCGGTGCACAACTGAGCAAGAGGACAAATACATTAGAGTGTCTAGTTTGAGAAACAGACGCCTCACAGGTCCTCAACTGGCAGCTTCATTAAATAGTACCCGCAAAACACCAGTCTCAACGTCAACAGTGAAGAGGCGACTCCGGGATGCTGGCCTTCTAGGCAGAGTTGCAAAGAAAAAGCCATATCTCAGACTGGCCAATAAAAAGAAAAGATTAAGATGGGCAAAAGAACACAGACACTGGACAGAGGAAGATTGGAAAAAAGTGTTATGGACAGACGAATCTAAGTCTGAGGTGTTCGGATCACAAAGAACATTCGTGAGACACAGAACAAATGAAAAGATGCTGGAGGAGTGCTTGACGCCATCTGTCAAGCATGGTGGAGGCAATGTGATGGTCTGGGGGTGCTTTGGTGGTGGTAAAGTGAGAGATTTGTACAGGGTAAAAGGGATCTTGAAGAAGGAAGGCTATCACTCCATTTTGCAACGCCATGCCATACCCTGTGGACGGCGCTTGATTGGAGCCAATTTCCTCCTACAACAGGACAATGACCCAAAGCACAGCTCCAAACTATGCAAGAACTATTTAGGGAAGAAGCAGTCAGCTGGTATTCTGTCTATAATGGAGTGGCCAGCACAGTCACCGGATCTCAACCCTATTGAGCTGTTGTGGGAGCAGCTTGACCGTATGGTGCGTAAGAAGTGCCCATCAAGCCAATCCAACTTGTGGGAGGTGCTTCAGGAAGCATGGGGTGAAATCTTTTCAGATTACCTCAACAAATTGACAACTAGAATGCCAAAGGTCTGCAAGGCTGTAATTGCTGCAAATGGAGGATTCTTTGGCAAAGCAAAGTTTGAAGGACACAATTATTATTTCAATTAAAAATCATTATTTCTAACCTTGTCAATGACTATATTTCCTATTCATTTTGCTATATTTCCTATTCAAACTCATTTCATGTATGTTTTCATGGAAAACAAGGAAATTTCTAAGTGACCCCAAACTTTTGAACGGTAGTGTATATTCTGTCAACTTCAGTAGACTTTCTACAGGCAGTGAACAGTTTAAAAAAAAAAAAAAACATCTTAAGAAAAAAAAAAAAGAGATGTGAAACTTGCAACTGAGACAAATCCAATTAAGAAGGGGAAGTAATAAGATGAGGGTGCTTTTCTGACAATAACCATTGTCTTTTGGATTACATTATAACAGTCCCCTTGAGTATTTCATTTTCAAATTGTTAAAATAAATTGATCACTATAGCCCTCCAATGTTATTGTGTCTGAGTTGTATGTACTTCTGTTTTCCCTTTTCTCAGACTAATAGCTGTTCCGTTACTAAAGAAATAAATCCACATTTTATGTAACTTGTGTAAGTAGTTACCAACTGTAAAGACATGTTTTATGCTCTGTTTTCTAGAAACGGGGATTCTCAGCTGTTTGACAAAGTCAGAGGTCATGACATCAAACTGCTCCGATACCTGTCTGTCCGATACATCTGTGACCTGATGGTGGAAAACAAGAAAGTGAAGTTTGGCCTGAAGTAAGGGGAACTTGTATGTTTGTGTTACTCTATCAACTGTTGGATAGAGTTTCAGTGTTTAATCTGTATGTATTGTTTCCAGTGTAACTTCCTCTGAGAAGGTGGACAAGGCCCAGCGCTATGCAGACTTCACCCTCCTTTCTGTTCCATATCCAGGTAACTGCAAATCCCATTGCTATACTTTTTATGGCGTCTCATACCACCTGTGCCAACCGCTATAAATTGACTCAATTTTTACAAAACAACCTGAAACTTGGTTAAAGTCAAATAGAACCAAGGTTCAAAACCCTATTGAAAAAACGTTGGCTCGCAAATTTATAAGTGGCAAGTTACTGTGGGGCAGGTTGACAATAAGCTCACTCTCTCGCTCTCTCTCTGTCTCTCTCTCTCGATAGATAGATAGATAGATAGATAGATAGATAGATAGATAGATAGATAGATATGTATAAAATAGTCTAAAGCTGTCATTTTTATGTATATCAAGTAGTCTGAAGCTGCCAGTTAGAAATATAGTTCTATGGTGCTCAGTGTAGCTATGTTTCTTTTCCATTGTTTCTAGGCTGTGAATTTTTTAAGGACTACAAAGACAGAGATTACACTGCAGAGGGTCTGGTCTTCAACTGGAACCAGGTATGAAAGGAATGGGATATAATTGGAAATTACGATATGTTAAATTCTAATGCAGTTCCATGTAAAACAAACAAGCAAAAAAATAATTAATAATAAGCATTCTACTGATTTGTGTGTTTATTGTAAAAATTGTTATAATAAAGTACTATTTCAGTGTAGTGTATCACAATAAAACACACCCAATTACAGCAGAGAAGATTTATTCTCTAACATATTTTAAGAGTTTACATATATAGTTTTTTTTGTCCCCAATATATTTTTGGTACTCTACATTATATTTGAATTAAGGCAAATTGATGGGCTTAAAGAGTGCCCAGTGTTTTTTTGTTTTTTTTTTACTAGTTTTTCCAATATCCTTAAACATTCAATCATGAGGTATACAGTAGTAGTAAAATGTGTATAATTAGTCTAACATTTTAACTTTGTCTGTATTATGGTTTGTTTTTTTAATGTAGCTTCAAAGGTAATTTTTTTGGTTAACTACATTTCTTTAACTTTTTTATGATGCATTTGTAATTAATTGCAGGACTTTGTGGATGCCCCCCTAACAATACCAGAATCCCTCAGCAAAAACTTGAATATCAACTGGAGAGAATACCAGGTGAGTCTCTCACCATCCTAAAGTGACACCTGGTGGAAGAAGCAACACTGGAGCAGCTGCAAGTTTGCGATTGTTGCTATTAGATTTAATAATATCTGTGTACAAAAACACACAAAAATTGGAGGAAAAAGGATATCCGCCTCTAAATCTACCTTACTGTAGATAATGTAAACAATAATGCCTGGTTCCTGGCGAAGCAGAGTGCACAGAAAGGTCCTAAATCAAAATGTGGACCTGAACTAATCATGTCTGTTAAGTGAACACAAGAATGCCTTGGATCTTGAATCCTCTATAGAGTAGGATAATCCACGTCTAGTGGCGAGATTATGAAGACCTAAAGTATATGCAAGTGCACTGGTTTACTTTTACAAGAGGGCAAATGCTCTTTAGGAATACACTTACTACAGTTTCCTGTGTACAGTAAATATCCTCCAATATTAATATCCTTATTTGTTTTCTCCAGTCATGGGACCTGGTGAAGCAGACACAGAATTATCTAAAGCTGCTAATTCATATTATCAACATTGACGGTAAGTAAAGATCTGTTGTAGATATAGATACTCTTTTTATGGGATATTGGTTTGAGACCAGGTTGGGAAGTTAGGAACAAGATGCAGAAAGACAATCTTTTGGCAATCAAAATAAATAAACCTAATCTTCTCTTATTCCCCCAACCCCTGGGCCATGTCATTTTATGGATTATTATGGGTTTAAAACTGGATGATTATAGACTTATCTTAGTAAATTATCAACCAATAAAAGGTTATAGGAGATATTAAAACTGTTATAGGTCTTGTCTTCGCTGAAGTACTGTATTTTAAAGCTGAAATAAAAACAAGAAATATGTCCTACTTGTTGTCTGATATTCTGAAAGCTGCTTTGTACCTTTGGGCACCATGGACAACTGTTGCCTTTTAGTTCTATGTGTAGTAATGAGCCTCATGGGGGTGGCAGGGACCAACAGGCATGGAATTTGTTGCAGATCGCATTGCATGTGAACAAAGAGTTTGGCATCAATTTCATTCTGGCTGTTTAGGAGGCAGACTGGCCAAGAGATTTTAAACTTTTAAACTATTTTTCTTCTTCTGCTTGAAATTCTCTTCTTGTTTCAAGTTTGTTGCCTTTATTAGCATCCTTCAAAAAGACTCGTTTGATGATCACATTTTTTTTACTTTTAACACTTTTGCCTGCTAACTGTTTTCCATCACCCGCAGATAAAAGTGGTTTGCTAGTGCACTGCATATCTGGCTGGGATCGGACGCCTCTGTTTGTTTCACTCCTGAGACTCTCACTTTGGGCAGTAAGTACTTGTCTCTGCCAGTCAATGACAGTCTTTCTACTGTCATTTTTCAGCTTTTTCAAGGTTAGGAGAGCTACAAGAGGTGTGCACAGACAATTAAGAATAATGTGGTTGAAATGAACTTCCGTTTAAGTTATAGTTTACCTTTGATTCATCTGCGGTATTAGCACATTAATTATTCCAGCTGTATCTTTGAAATATGGCACAAAACAACCTAAATCTTGGTCTCAGCAAAAATGCCCCCTCTATATTGGACTTCTGGAAATGCAGCTTTTTACTTAAACTACCAAATACCTGCTAACAAGAGTAAGCAGAACTGTGTGTTCCTGAATGTGCCATCATTTGGATAAAGAACTATTCCCTGTTTGCTTTGGATATCAATGCTTTGTAAAGCAGAGAATACTGCTCTAAAGATTATAGAGCAGTATTCATATGCATAACATGCAAACCTTTAAAACTACTTATTTGTTTCAGGATGGTGTGATCCATGCCACTTTGGAGCCAGCAGAAATACTGTACTTGACTATTGCCTATGATTGGTTCCTCTTTGGGTAGGTGTCTTACAGCTTTCTTTGGGGCTTGGCAGTTTTAAAGCATAACTGAGCTGGCAAAGTACTTTGCCATGAAGCTATGGCCTGCATGCTTTATTAAATGGTTTATGGACAAGGTATGGAATACTTGTCTAGTAAAAAAAGAAAAACGTGTACCATTTAGAGGGAATCAAATTTTTTACATACATGCTTTATCTTTACCATGTTCCACGCTTACAAGGTTTTGTCTAGAGTAGTAATTAGGTCAGTATGACACTCAAGACTGCTTCTGTGAGAAAACAAACATTCCTATTTGAATGATGTTGTCTGCCAAGTGGTGCTGTGTGCCCCAGGAAAAAAACTTTTTATTGTCATCTTAATGATGGAATACTAACTTTGAGAAAGATGGTGCCAGTGTAAAGCAGCTGGTGTAACCAAAGGAATATGTGTAGCATCATATATTTGTTGAATGAAACTCACACTATTAATGTTTCAAACCGTGTAAACACCATTAATTTAATTGTATTTTTTGTCTGCTCCCCAGTCACATGCTCCCAGATAGATTGAGCAAAGGAGAGGAGGTGAGTGGCCAAATATCATGGGAGAGGAAAATACATGTAGCTCATATTTCTTTGATTTTAAACGCATTCAGGAGACACAAAACTGAAGCTGCAGTGTCCCATAACCATGATTACTCTGACAAATAAAATACATATTTTTTATGGAGTCTTTTTACTGCATTCTTCCTTTAATAGATACATTTAGCAACTCTGTGTTTCTCGGAAAGCAGACCAGATTTGGTGACTTGTTCAAAAGATTAGTTTTAGTATAATGTCTTGTTTTGTTGGTTCAATCCATTTACACAAAAACTGTATAGTCAGTTTACTAGTGTCTTAAATGTATCTTGTTGCTGTTTTTTCAATAAAAATTATATATAAATATTTTAAATGACTACATCTGTATGCAAACAATACACAGCAAATGAAGTGGTAATACAGCTGCTGCATCTCATAATGTAATTAATACTGCTTTTTTTTTTTACTTTGTTTGCTAAAATAGTCTGCCTGTGCATGTTTTTTTCCTTCAATTTAGCCTATAATTTCAGATTTCCAAAATGCCTTTACTTTAAATTCTGCCACCAGAGGGCAACCTTTAACAGCTAAGCCTTTTAAAGAAGTGAATAATGACCCGCATCCTCCTGTCCACAGATATTCTTTTTCTGCTTCAATTTTTTGAAGCATGTCACCTCAGAGAAATTCTCGGCTGTGAAAAAACAGAGGTAAGGTTTCTTCACTCCCGGTTACGTGCAAATAATGTTTTAAGTGCAAATGATGCTGTTTACTGGTAAAAACATGATTACTCAACCATCTATGACTTGTATCTATTTATTGATTTATTTATTTTTGTTAAGCTCTTCAAACATGCTTTAAAAATATAACAGTTATTTGTCAAGGCACCTTCAGACACATTCTACCTTCTCACCATGTGGGGCTGTGTGGGTTACACAGCTCTGCTTTTGCTTCCACCTGCCATGGGACCATTTTATCAATTAAATGGAGGAAACGCCTCCAAAGAATGTGGTCCACTTGACCTTACAGCATATTTTTTTTAATTTATCAATTTCACTATTGATGCAATGTTGATATTTGAACTGTTGTTCCGTCTCCATGCTTTAAGTTCATGTTAATCACGTTACTCAAGCATGTATGCTGTGTACTGGCACGGGTATTCATCTAGGGAGTGCTTTGGGTAAACAAACAGCATTCCTTCTGCATAAAAAGTGCTATTAACAGGAGCTTTATATGCACTGAAAAAGAAAGAAAAAAAACATTGTACATTTTTATTTGTGTTGCTTTAAATGGCTTGATTCTCTGAGTAACTACTAAAGACATACCCGAGTCAACCAGAAAGCAAAAACGTCTTAATTGACTTCCTGCTAAATGTGTTAAAAATCAGGATATGCACATGATCACATTAAGAAGGGCTATCAAAATTTTTATTTTTTTACTTTGTTCCAATAATAATAATGCAATCCCAATACTGCTGCAACATGTTGCCACACATGCCAAAACATCTCAAGGCGCTTTTATGTTAGAAATAAAAAGATTTAGGGAAGTGTTTCAAAGATTGTAAGATTTATGTATTGCTTCATTTCTTCCTTGTGTATTTCAGGCGGAAAAACTCCCACTTCAGAGATACTGATTTCACAGTAGAAGATATCTGCCAGTTAAGTAAGTTTATTTCCTTGCTAGTTTAGTTAAGAGTAGTAATAACAAAAACTATTAAATGAAGCCATACCTGAGAGGGTTTATAGGTGGTTTAAGACCAGCTTGGAGAGTCAGCGCTGCTAGGTTTCTAATTTGTTCAAACTGCTGTTGATCCCTGAAGTGCAGGGTTTTATTGTTGTACACATACTGGGTAACAGGATCATCATCAGAGGTATGCATTTTAACTTAACTGCTACAAAATCAGTCCTGCTCCAGCTAATAAAATAAATAAGTTGCACATGCCCTACTTTTTCATGGAAGTATTTGAAGTGTAAGTTCTTTCATATGTAGCTTTAATAAGAGGTCTCGTATCTTACAATGATCAAACGTTATCTGGGATTATTCTTGTGAAAAAGACCAAAGAAAAAAGGGAATAAACTGTTTCACATTTCACAAGCTAGTGTTGTTGTTCAGTAAGTAACCCTGTAAGGCTGGGCTTTTATATGCAAAGACGCCATTTTTCCTCCTTGTATCTAATTTTACAGACTTTTGTATTAATAGGGTTCATAGAAACTCTTTGAGTGAAATAAATACTGACATTAATCTTCAACTTTGACCTAACATGGGTGCCACATTTGCTGTCCTATGACTTTTTTTTTGGTTTCTGGATGAGACTAAATTCTAGTCCTGTCAAGTTTGTTTTCACAGGTATCGTACAGTAGCAATTAACCATTTAAGGCAAGTCCATTTGTTACCGCTGCCACACTAAAACCTCATATCTCTGATACAGATTTTATATTATAACCACTGCAGGCTAAATTAACTTTTACTTTGATTTCCGAATGATGGAGACCACGTACTTGGAAGTAATATCATATTTGGTACACAGCTATATTCTAATTAGCAGCTTTGTTATCTCTTTGAAATATTTATTTATTTACATACTATCTAGTTGTTTCTTTCTTCGTATCTACCATAATTTATATCTTTCAAACTTTTACTTTTCAGCCTTTATTTCTCTGAGCTGTGCTTTACATTTTGTTCTGTTCATTGGTTTATAATTTTACATTCTTGACAGGAGTGAGAGCATTAACCCTTTGCGGTCCATTGTCGGACTGGGTCGGACAATTATTCCCACCAGGTCCTTTGTTGGACCCTGTCCGACATGATTTTAAAAACGCATAAAAGCATAAAAAGTCGGTTTTCAACGGAAAAAGCCGAAAAACCATTCAATGGCGAGTGGGAGCGAAAGGATCGAGACAAGCCGATAAAAAAAAAAAAAAAGCGTATCTCATGAATAGTCATACTAGCCCCCCTTCATCAGATGGGGTGGTCGTATGGAAACAAGCTGGGAGTACAGTATCAGCGCACAGAGACTATCACGGACATTTGCAGAGCTTTTTTGAGATGTTATAGCAATAAAATAATGACTTGGATTGCATTATTGAGGAGTTTGGTGATAAAACGAGTCATCAGGAGACGATTGATCGGTATGTACGACTATTATTATTATTATTTTTTATTTGGTAGCATATCTGAAAGCTATAGCAAACGAAAGGGTGGGGCTGGAGATCTCTAGTGAGTGCTTTGTTGATATGCAGGGCCATTTAAACCCGTTTGACTGTGGAAAAAAATACTTTTAAACAGCGCGTCTAAAATTAACTGCGCGTGTAAAAATTAATTAGACCTGGCGAGCCTGGCCTTAGAATTAATAAATGGACCGCAAAGGGTTAAGACATCTCTACTTAGCCATGAAATCCCTCCTCAACCCTCTAATGCAAGCCCTGTGTATAATTTAACAGGAGGTTGAAATAACTATACTAGATGTTTTTTGTAGAAATTGCTGCATATGTCTCCCTCAAGGCCAAAACTACATAAAACCCCTAATAAATGTTTTGAGTTTAATGTTCAAGTATTGTTTTGCCTTTTTATTTGCTTTCCCATGTATTAAAATATTCTGTGTGTGTGAGAGAGTTTATATGGCATACAATTTGCAGAATCCTAGTAAGATACAGAACTAATAGAATTTTGTAGATTTTACTGTTTTTGACTAAAAAGGAGAAAAACTAGCACTAGCTACTGTACATCAGGCACGTGGGCGGTAAGTGACGTGAGAGCTTCCCTTCACAGTCCTGAGTGCAGCTCAATCCTGACCCTGCCAATCTGATTTGGACCTCTCCTAAGCAGCGGCTGCCAATTGTGCCAAAACAAGTAGTGTTAACGTCAACACACATTTCCCATGTGACCTGAACCGATGTGAATGCTTAGTGAATTAGCCCACTGCACTGCCTATGCCTGTCCCCGTGAAAGTGTTTATTTTCCTTTCCTAAGCAGCTCTGAGCTATGTGCTGTTTGTGTTTTCAGAGCGGAAAGACCGGGGCAGCGCCACCAGCCTGAGTAGTGACTTCTCCCTGATCCAGGAAGACTCGCCAGCCGCAATGGGCAGCTTTAACTACGAAGGAGTGGAGCTGATATCAGCAGGGCCTCAGGCACAGGCTGCCTGGTGAGAAATTGTGATAACTGTTAAATCAATGTAAAAAAAAAAAAAAAAAATGCTTCCAGAAAAAGGATATATAATTGAATTGCCTCTACAAAACAAGCACTTTATTACTTTACTAATGTACTGTGGTTACCTTTTGTAAGTGTGCTTTTCTAGGTGGAATTTAAGCTTTTTAACGTGGAACTGCTCTTATAAAATGTCACTCTCAAACTCTTTTTTTGACTCCAGGAGGAAAGGAAGGACATCATCTCCACAGAATGTGTTGTGGAGTAAACACCACCCGCTAGAAGATAAGCCCCTGTATCCAGGAGTGGCAGAAGCCAAGTCCTCCAGCTCTTCCTCTTCGAACCAATCTGAAAACAACTTCATGAGGCCAGGGAGCAACCCATTGCCAGTGCCGGGGAGTAACCCGTTGGCTGTGCCAGGGGGAAGGTTGGTGGATCTCATAACTCTTACACACAAGACTGGGGGGGGAGGGGAGGTCCTACCTTTTGTATATTTTCGAATAATTCAGTGTCTGGTGTTTCTGTTTTGATTTTTTTTTTTTTTTAATGTAAATAAGGTTCTCATATGAATTAATTCCGACAAATGTGTATCAAACTCTCATTTGGTGCTTATGTGCATCCTTGTAAACTTCAGTTGATCAGAGATGCTTTATAAATTCAACTTCCATTCTATTGGAGAACGTGATAAGATGGCATGCAACAATCCAACCCAGCATCGGTGTGCGAGCTGGCCAGGTCAGGAATTCGTTGATGGGTAGGCTGGTCATATAAAGAAGTTGAGTGCTGGAAGTTAGGAAAGATTTCTGTCTTGGAATACATCGAACAGAATTGTTGGCAACATGAAAACCGTGAAAAAGCACCTTCTTTTTCCATCATCTCACCCCACATAATCTATTATACGGTTATTTGTATTAATTATTTATTTAAACAACAAAAAAGGTAAATTTACAATGACAACAACCAAACAAGACCAGAAATTAGCCCGCTAATTAAGGTAAAGCAAGAAAAAACAGAGACTATCTGAACGCAAATCTTCCGATTTTGTAATTACTAATAAATCAATAATTAGGTATCAAATCTGGGATAAAAACTCGATTAGGCGATTTTATAATTGTACTATTTATATGGTTTTATATAATTTTACATACGCACAGTTTAGCTATGGAATGCCTTTGTGAATATTGACTACATTTGTACAAGGTGTTTTAAGTGTGCTCTTCATCAGAATGCTGAACTTGTTTGCATTTCAGTTTTTGTACACTCCATAAATAACCAACGTCTTCCTTCCTTGAAGCCAGCTTATCACTTTATGAACAAGCCACAACTGCAGAATGTCTTTTGTATTTCAGTAAAAAAAAAAAAAAAATGTTTAACTAAAAATGCTGATAGAAATTATATTTTCATCTCGGTCCCCTGAGCAACTTAGAAAACATATTGGCGACCCATCAATGTTCCACGTTTGCGTGTGCACGTTGCAGCTCCTAGCCTGCCCTGCCCCTCTAGTAGCTGTAGACCCCAGGATGCTGTCTATGAGCCAGTGGCTAGCGCTCTGATCCCCCCCATTTCTGCTCTCTCTTTGCACTGCAGATCTGCCGGCGAGTATGCACGCTCCGGTTCTTCAGTCTCCACCAATTACGGCAGCTGGCAGATTGTGTCAGGCTGTGGCAGCATTAACGACCGGGGTAGCCTGACTACTGAATCTCCCCTACACTTCAGCTTTCAGGATGAGGGAGCCAACGGCAGGATGTAAGTCCCAGTTGCACGCTGCAAGCTGCTGGCATAATGCTGAGTGATCCTAATTGATCATTTTAGCTTGACCATATTTACGCAAAGTTAAATGCAGCTATTCCATTCCAAGTCCATAAAGGGGGTTAATAGTGAAAAGGCATTCATCACGGCCTGTTGGTAAAATAGCTGTCAATATTCAAACTGTAAAGAGGGACATTTTCTTTGATTGTGATTGGAAACAGTGTTTCCTATTCAATCCTATTATAATTAAAAAGCTATAATATGAAACATCCATGTTAAACCTCAAATCCTGTTCAGTTTTTTTCTATTCCGTTGACTATAAAATAACTACAGCCCCGTATTTTTCGCAAATACAAAATACCACAAAAATAAAATGAAATGCAACATTTAAAACGAAATGCAAATGTAAAATGAAAAATAATTAAAGCAAACCTAGAATTACATAATGTAAAATGAAAAATAATTAAAGCAAACCTAGAGTTACATTTTTAAATTGGGAGGTTTTATTCAAAAAATACTTTCAATAAATACTTACAGTCGTAGTTGTCAAGGCTCAGCTGAAGGGGAAACGGAAGCTCTGACTAGCACTTGCGCCAGTGTATGATTTGGAGAGAGTTGTTTGCAAATCCGTAAAAACAGTTTTGTTTTGGGAAAACACAACCAATTGATACCAGAGTGCCTTTTTTGTAATTAAAACTTAAGCAATTACCCAAGGGAAAACAAGGACATTACCATCAGGTAATGAGTTCACCAGGGTAGTTAATCCTCCTGGGGCATCTCAGTTGCTGAACCTGTGCAGTCATTACATGTGAGGTAGTTGTTGCTATTTCAAACTGCTTGAAATCACCAGATGTCTGCTTTACCCACCATAATATCAGAGTGGAAATCCGCTCAATCGAAATCACTCATGCGTGCAGGTAAATCATTTTGAAACTATACTAACCTTTCAGCTGCTAAACAAAAATTAAATATTTATGCACAGTGGTACAGAGATAATATAAATATAATATATCATTATTTTCTTGCACATCTGCTATAGAGCTCCTGTGTATAAAGATACAATTTGCTTAGTCATGGAATCGGAGGACGCCCACTGACCATTAGTTCTCCTGAGCTGTGGGGGTTGCTGCTGTGTGGGAACATAATTGGTCACACAGTTCTTTTATATAAAAAAAAAAAAAAAAAAAAAAAAGGCAAGCTAAAGCAGGCTATAATGAACAGACCGTGTTTTAAGCTCTGTATGTTTTGCCTATTAACTGTTGAATCTGTAAACCCTTATCTTGATGAAACTCCAATTTATCGAATGCTCCAGGGATTCTAGGTTGCCCAAACCTTTAAAAGCTATTTAGATAACAAATGAATATATAGACTAACTTGAGCTGAACAGCACCTGTTCCCTGCTGTTCTGATTAGAACCTGGTCACCTTTTAGCTGTCATCATTAGTGGTGGTTGAGCATACGTGTGCTATTATTCTGTAAAAGATTGGTTTGCCCTCCACATGCCCCCTTAGTAAACAAAACACATTTTCATCTTCCAAAGCTGCAGAATTGATTATTCAAAAAAGGACACAGGAATGCAGAAGTTGCATTTATCCATCATCATTTAAGAACAGAGTTCTTAAATGAGGGTTGATGTTTTGATCTAAATTGTTTTACAGGAGTTGATATCACAGAAGGCAAGCCTGTAGTGTTTTGGTTCTAGTCACATTTGTTTTTCTTCTAACATTTATGTTATGAGGATAGTTCAGAAACGTACGATTCAGGTTTTATTTCTGTACAGGATAGACACGTTTACAAAAGAAAAAAAAAATTGAAAAAGACACCACTTAATTAAGTTGCAATAAATTTAAGGAGTGAACCTTTTGCACTTTTAATTACAGAGATGTTCAGCAGCTCAGATGTCGAATTAGCACCAGTCCTGCCTCCTGATGTGTAATAAGGTTTAATGTTCCTTTGTCTTGGGTGTCTGACAGGGGCAATAGCAGTCTACAGCAATGAGCCTGGTCTGCCCTGTTCTTTTAAATTCAACTAGTGAGGCTGGGTGTTCATTACTGATATACAACATCAGTTGTATGTTTGGAAATGTGCCGCTACTTAAAAACTATTTCAGATGACAGATGACAACTTCATATTGGCAGTGTTGCACACAGGACAATCTGGTGAATGATGCAGTGCAGACATTGTAATGTAGGGGGTATCGCTGTCATGAAGGGAGCTCCGTCAGTAACAAACACATTTTATTTTTTGCATATTTAATCCGTGCTGATCAAAAAAGCCTTTTACTGTTTCAAAAATGGCCTCTCCTGTGGTGTTGGTTCCTAACAGTAGTAAACACAGAAATTCTTCCTTGGAAGTTTTGACTATCATAAAATCTAACAAACAGTGATAACTGGCCAGTGTCTGTTAAATCGCATGGTTCATCAATTTCAAGAGACATGTATTTAGTATTTTTTAAAATCAGAAACCAGTGTTGACAGTATGATCCTCGATGATAACCTCCGCTCTTCGCATTGCTGTGGAATCGGATAATGGAACTTGCTTCACACGGTTGAGGATGTCATCTTTGTTTTTCTCTCCGGCAAACAGCTCGTCCAGTATTTCTAACTTGCACTCCTTGATAAGTTCAGAATCCATTAAACGTTTTTTCTTTTTAGCTAGTACCCGCATTACACGGAGGGATGCCGCTGTTGCTTTTTCCTGTACCTGTGCCAGTGTTTGTGAGAATTGTATTTGAAGTCTGAAAGGAAGATTTCATACTTTCCGTTTTGTCAAGTCTTACTACACTGCCCAGAGAATAGGCCGCATTGAAATTACTGTGCTTGGTTTCAAAGTGATGCCTCACGTTGGCAACTTAACAGACTATGCTACAGTGGCTTGGCATAATAAGCACAACGGTTTTGCATTTAAATGCGTTGGCATAAAAAAGAAAATCAGCCGCCCAGTTTGGATTAAACAAACGTTTTTCACTGTTGACTTTACGACGCTTACAAAGTGGGTGGTGTTTAAGCTTGAGCTTCCAATGCTTGACAATACGCAAGCATAACATCCAATAAGAAACACACTGTAGCCTTCCACTATAATCAAGATTGTGTCATTTTTAGATTTAATATACCTAATTGAGTAATTCAGTTTTAAAAGGGGAACTGGCGGGCAGCTAGGGTGGTCTTCGCAGTCCACATTTAGCCTGTGGGCTGTCTCTTGAGTATCACTGCTTTTAAAGTCCATGTATTTCCTTTTATTGGCATTGGCGACAATATTCCCCTGTTGTTGTGCTGAACCAAGAACTGATTGTGTGTTTCCCAATAACAACTCCTCACTCCAGCATTAATCAGTGCAAAGATTGTGTGGTACTTTTTTATTATTTGTGGGGGATCAGTAGAGCATTAATACATATTTCTCTTGAGTCAAAAACAGATGAAAAATGTTATTGCTGTGCTGTATTTGTCCAGACTCCTTTGATGAAATATTTCACATTGGAAACTGCTGATTAAAGTGAAATGGGCATAGGTTGTATTGCAGCAGGGAGCCTTATATATCTATTTTCATAAGATTACTAGTCTGCTCAGTATATTAAGTAAAAATGTTATCCAATGCATCTTACAATCAATAAAATTCCACTCAAAACTGCAGAACGGTCTAGTAATATATAAAAGATAGCACCACTCAAAACAGCCGACCAGTAAACTAATGTGTGTGTGTTACCTATGCCCTTTTTTGTTTATTTTGCAGTATGACATTGAATAAGTGCTGAAATAGTTAATCTAATAAATACAAAATGTAAGCATGTTTTCTTGTGACCTATTGCGATATTGTTTAGACGATAACCAGTTATGGAAAGTGCAGACCACACTGTATTGATCCCATTCCCTTTCTCTTTCTCCAGGTGCCCACCAGTCCCGGAGCGGCAGGCCAGATTGGAGATGGTGCGGGAGGTGTTCCTTTCTGCCTACAGCGCCACTGTGGGTCTGAAATCGTCAGCCAGCCCCACTGGAGCCATCACCGGTCTTCTGGAGCAGTTTGCACGTGGAGTGGGACTGAGGGGAACCAACATGATAGTCTGACACACAGTGGTGTTTTCTGATACAAGGAAACAAAAGCAAGGGCAAGACTGATCACACACACAAAATGGTGCCAAACATGGCTTTTATTCTGCAGGGGCTACTGTAGTATTATTTTTGTTTTCTTTTCTTTTACTTTGGGAAACCTGCTAAAAGTAATGTTGCCCAATTTATACTTTGTATATTTTCAAGATCAGTGTTTGGTCTCTTCACTACCATGGGTTTTTAAAAGACAGGAAGAACAACGTTGCTTCCATTCAGTAGTTATCCTGGAGTTTGTTTGAAGAGACATTATGGGGGGTGTGTTTTAGTGATCTAAACAATGGCTTATCTAAATACTGCCACCCTTAAGCTTGTAAGCCAGTTTTAATGGGTCAGTACATCACACCTTTACAGACGTAAATGCCTACTTGCTGATGTAAGTTTGTTGTTGGTATGAAGTCTGTACACAGCAGAGGGGAATGTGTAGTACCGGTAAATCATTGGTTGCTCAATTGTAATTCACAGTACTAACTGTAGAGGTATAAGGCTTTAAGATCGAAAATTGTTCGCCTTATAAGTTGTTGATTTTAAAGTTCACTTGCCTTAAGTTGAGGGGTCCTACGCTGCTGCAGGCGGTGTTGTTTGGAAGAGATAAGCATTACATCTGTGGTTGTGGATCTCACAGCACATCTACGGTATAGAACTGAAAAAGTTAAAGAAACATGTCTGCTATTAAGTAATTAGCAAGTTTTATATGGTGACTTCTAAATTCACTGAGCAATTAGAATGTTAGGTTACTGTCCCTTGTGTTTGCTCAATTTAAAAACAATAAACTGTTGAATAAAAAAAAAAACCTCAAAGGCTGTAGCATTCCACAGCAGCACTGAATTTATCTGACAGCTTTGGGAAATTTATTTATTCTCAAAACCACTGTATCAAATGCCAAATATCAGTTCAAATAAAACCCCATGGGAGTGAAATGAAGAGCTAAATAGGTCTAAAACATACTAAACAATTTTATTGCAACTAAAATAGTTTGCTCACAAGAAAAAGTATCTCCTCGTCAAGTGGTCTTTCGGTGTAGACTGGGCAGAAAGTGGAATCTTGCATCGTCCCTGTACCTGATATGTGTGTAGCATGTGCTTTGTGTCATCGAATACTTCTCATCACTTGTACTGACATTTTTCTTTTTATGCTGTCCTGAGTGATGGTGCCAAACTATCGTGAATGCATTTTAATATAATCTAAAAAATAATACCATTAGTCATGACTGGTATGTGCTGAAAAAAGGTGTTTATTTGGTTAGGAAGCTCTGGTATGTCCCTACCTTTTCATAATTTATATATTCTCCCACATTCTATAATGCGAGTGCAGGGAGCTATTCCTTCACAGAACAAAACAGCTTTGCTTCACTTGCAACCCAAAGGAAAATGCAGTCAAATCCTAAAAAAGTAAGGATTTGGAGTGTTAACAGGCGAAGTATACAGACTTGTACTTTTAAATGTAGGTTAGTGAAGAGACATCAGTTTACAGACCACAAAATCTTGGCCATGGTTACCAGGGATTGCAATTTTTAGCTGTGTTTTGTAATTCTCTAGGAGTGAATATTGTTGCACCATCTGCT
This sequence comes from Acipenser oxyrinchus oxyrinchus, assembly GCA_030684275.1. NCBI lineage: Eukaryota > Metazoa > Chordata > Actinopteri > Acipenseriformes > Acipenseridae > Acipenser > Acipenser oxyrinchus. The sequence goes on from CM060270.1 coordinate 15,676,878, forward strand.
CCGTTTCATAGTGGCTTCTGTGGTCTCCTCTGTTTTTCTTCTCTGGTTTAGTGAGCATTATTTTTTTTTTTGAGACAGAGTTTGATATTAAAGTGTAAGTGGGAGGAAAATACAATTCGAATGAAAGTTAGTTACACATCATTTTTCCAGTTATTTGGAATTAGCCAGAAATGTTTTTAGTGGAGTAACCTTTATTTTATACAATTACTTTTTAAAAACAATATGAATTAAGTTTGTACTCCAGATAAGGGAAACAATGTAGTTAATTGCAAAGCATAGGAATTTAAATTAATTAATACACTTGTCAGTTACACGGGAAATGCATCCAGTAATTGACCTTACTAAAAATATTTTCAAATATAAGCTCTGGTAATATTCCTTTAAAAAACACAAACATAGTTTTTGTTTGTTTGTATGTATGTGTGTGTGTGATGTTAAACAGCCACAGGTGGTAGTTCCCTGATGATTTGCCCTGACCACATGCTTCAGGTGAAGAGTTTAAATTACAGCTTCTATGTACAGTAACTGTTAAAATAAATTAACACTTTGTCAAATTGAGAAGGAATGCATGTTTTTGTCTCAAGCCATTTGGATTTGCCATCTACTTTATAGGATCACACTTTTGAGTCTTGGGACTTAAAACAGGTCTTAAATCTAATATTGTTTATTTGAAAAAAAAAAAAAAAAAAGCCCATATACATGTAGAATTTGTGAGATGTTTTTTTTGCAGTACGAGATAAGTAATGTAATTTTGTGGGTTTCCAGTAAAAGGAGTTAAATTGGAATCCAGCCGCTCTCATAGTGCAATCCCTAGGTTTACTCTAAAGCTTTATAAGCAATCGCACCTTCAAAACAGGCAACTAGTCCAGAGTTTGTGCTGCTTTTTTACAATTCCATTTGATCTGCCAGAATCCACAGTCCATGCCCCTGGAGTTTTTACAGGAAGTAATTGCTATGCAGTGCAATGCAAGTACTGGTTCACAATACTTTTACAGTGAAGCCTCCACTTACCTGTTTTTCTTTACTTCATTTGATTTTGAATCTACCTCTGGGTGTCCTATTACTTAATTCTAAAGTTAGGTGAACAAAACTGTGAAGGCAGCTACCTGTGGTGAGTTTACTCTCACTATCATATTAAAGCCAGTGTAAAAACGATATAAGAGAAAAGTACATCTGTCTTCTAAGACTAGTCACTAGCAGCAGGCATTAGCAATCATCATCAAGACTTGTATAAGCCACATGGGTATCTGGTTCATAAGAAAAATAAACAGTGGAAAACCTGAATAGTTAATAGCAGTTGTCTTAAATTGTCCAATTTCACACTGCTTACAACATGAAAAATGTGAGTCCCAACTGCAACAAAATAAATGAATTTAAGCCCTATGTGTTGTTCATTTACATAGGTTCCTTTCCTCAAGATTTAATAATACAAAGTAGTTTTTCGCTAGTCTTGTGCTTTTCTGATGAAACAGCCTTTAATTCTTAATACAAATCGGATGCAGCATTGTGAAAGGGATCTCGTTATTTTGTAAATACATTTTGTTTACATTCTTTTCTATGTGTTTTCTGTGATTTATACAGGATTTTAATTATGTGTTCAGAGAAAAAAAAGGGAAAACCATTTACTAACCTTTCATATCGGGTCATTGTGAGTGAAGTTATGAATAATTTTGGCAACCTCATTTTTACTGTAGAGGCTGCAAACACTTTTACTCTTGTCTGAAGCTCTTCAGGAGTGGCTACAATCTGCCCTTATTTTTCATTGCATCTTGCCGCTGTTGTGTTCATTCATTTGATAACACCAAAGATTGACCTATGAGCAGTATTGAATCCGGATTCACCATTGACCTTACTTAAGGGTGTTATTTTTTTGTTTTATTTTTTCTCTAATTTTCAGTTTTGTTAATGTGTAGATGTTGTCATTACACATGCCTTACAGGGACAATGAACCTAAAGAGCCTGAGCAGGACCCTGGGCTGATCTATTCACCCACTTTTTTATGTAATCATCACCTTTTGTTTTGGCTGTAGGTGTGATGCAGCTCAAGATATTTTGGAGGCAATTTGGAACAATTACTTTAAAACGACTCAAACCAACAGAAAATGCTCAACAAAATTTTATTTGGCATGAAGTTGGGTACACAATTTTGAAGCTCTGCTTGTTTCCTGCAACCAACTTGCATAGGAGTGAACTGTGGCAGTTTTTAGTGAGCATTTGTGCATCTGATTACAACAAGGCTCTAATTTTGAGCTGTCAGCTGAACTTGTGTTAGGACAAATTGCTTAGGTTGTCAGGTGGTGGATGTATTGACAGTGCAGTTGCATTACATCAGTAACCCAGTTGTAGACCCAACAAATGAGCAATATTTACTGTCACACATGGCCAACTTCAATTATAATCTAAATTATTGAGCGTCAGGGTTAAGCTGAATTGAATTTACTTTATAACTGTAAGTATGTGCACACACCACCCTAAACTTCTTATGTATGTTTTCTGCCCCTATAAAAAATAGAAATAAAATTGGGAATTAATTTTCTTTTTTAAAATGTTTTGTTTTGCTATGATTGTTTATTACTGTAAACACACTGTCATGTTTAATCAAATACTACAGCTGCACACACATGGTTGTTTAAAAATTATATTTATGTATCTAACTGTCAAGAAAATGGCACATTTTCCTTGTACAGATACTGTATTTTTAATTAATTTTATTATAATGGTTACTGGAGAAGGTGGATTTGCAGATTGGGGGTAAAATAAAAGTACATAAAATTGTTTCTTGTCATTAATATTTTTTTATGGTGTCTGGTTTAACTAAGGGATAATGGCATTGCTGTGGCATGTTACAAGTTAATAATTCCCCAGCCAATAATGGAACTTCAGAGGCATTATTTGAACAAGGGATTATTACTTTACCAACAAGCACATTTCAGAAAATACATCACTATTGTACTAAAACTTTATTTACCTTTGTTTCAATTAAAAGTAGTGCACTGAAAGAGGATACCCTGTCTCCACCTCCCCAAATAAAAGAAAGCAAAGACTGATTATTCTTTAAAAAGTTAAATGAACTGTTATTATACTGTCCCAATATCCATAAAAAGTAAATTTTCTGAATAACAATGCATGTACAATAGATAAGTATTTAAAATCATATCTGTCATAAGGAGGTGATCGGTGCTTTATTTTGCTTTTAATCTACCCAAACACTCCAGCTAATCCCTTGAGATCACATAACTGCTTTGGAAGCAATGTTTTACGCCAGACCAGGAAAAAAGAAAAATATATGCTACCAAGTGCTACTTTTCTCCATGAGAAAAAATACTACTTGAATAATGCCAGAGGGCAGCATTGTATGTCTTACAGGTCTCTTAATGTTGCTGATTACAACAACCCCCACCCCTTCACGTCTCTTGAATACCATTATACAATTGAATGATGGTCATCATCCAATTGTACCTTATGACCTTATTTATGTTTGAATTATTCTTACACTGGCAGAAATTAATTTGCAATAATTAAGATCTGACATTTTGAATCATGGCAATTTCTATCTATGAGCAAACATGGCTGCCTCCAATCAGCATTGATATTTCAAGGCAATTAACTGTATATAAAATGAATAACGACCATTGTTTTCTCAATTATACATTGTGAAAACACATACGTTAGTCTAATTGTGAAATGCATTATGTTTGGAACATGTTGGCTATCTTACCTTGACATAACGGTGAGAAAATTAACAATCTTTTAGTGAGGGGGGGCGTCAAAGGACATTTTATTTCAGGAGTAACAACAGGAGTAACACATGGCACAATAAAAGATTGTGTCAAACATGATTTTGGTTTCATGTTGCTCTGTTCATTTCTGGTAGTGGAGATGTTATTTACTGTTTTTAGAGTGATGTCCTTATTCCTCAATTTCCCCATTTATCTTCATGTACTGCCCTTAATTATTTATACAGCTGAGAGTCTACCCTGCCAAGCGTGCTTCAATTTTACATATTCATCATATTGTGTTCCAAATAAAATCGCAGCCTCAGTGCCAGACTGACACATTCACATAGCCTTATGAGCTGAGAAGCATCATTTTGGCTTAATGATGTGATTCTTTAGAGCTATCTCTGCCTACATTATCTCGGGTCTCAGAATAAAGAATATAGAATTGCCTGCCAGGTACAGTTGTAAGGGCTGCAACATTGGAGCATTTAAGGAGCAATTAGAGATGATCCTAGGGGATGTTTGTTCAATTACCACTGCTTTTTTTAGGGCACTCTAATTGTGTTGTTTTATCATTTGAGATAAAAATTAAAGAACAATACAGCATTCCCCTACAAAATACTGGAAGTTTATTAAATTATAATAGAGAATTGGACAGAAGCTGTACACCATTGTTTCTGGACCACATGCCAGCCATGCAGTGCTCCATTTTTATAAGTTAACCCCTTTATCGCACATAATTAGTTATTGCCATTATACCATTTGTAGGCAGAACCAAAATAGCAAGTTTTCTTAACAATGGCTTCTACCTAAAGTGTTAATAGTAAGTTTATCTACCATAGCTACGAACAGTGCTTACTGTTTGTAACATTTACATGTGAAGCTTTTGTTGTTTTCCAGCTTGTATGTCTGCATTTGCAATAGTGGATGTGCTCAGATCGCCCAATTACTGGTATTTCACCTGTTTTTTTTCTCCCCAATTTAGAATGTAAAATGATGTTCCCTCATTGCAGCAACTCCCCATGACCGCTCAGAACCTGCCCTCCTCTGTTCTTGTTGCCCTTGTCTATCCTACCCTTGCCAATTGACAATTTGCAGGATATCTGCAGTGAATTTAGCATATTCACTCAGGCCTTGCTGAGACATTGGATGGTGTGCACCAAAGACTTTCAAGTCCCGAAGAAGGCTGAAAGATCAGGTGACTACATGCAATGGGACCTAGCCAACTGCCAGGATGTTCCTTATGTAAGTAATAAATTATTTTTTTTCTCCACCAAGCCTGAGGCTAATTATCCTAAACTTGTATTACTACCAGATTGAATTGACATCCCTCTAGCAATGTTTAATGATAGGTTGAGCAGCAGTATGAGGCTGGATGTGAGGAGGAGGTGAAGTGAACAATACGTCAAAGACTGCAGAGTGGTACAGCAGGTGTTCGCTTCTCTGACTTGGTAGTCACTGATTGCTTTAAAATAATAGAGGTACGGCACACTTTATTGACTTGCCTACTTCGTGACACATTGCTTTACATTTTCTTTTTAAAAACACTCCCAAAATCACCTGTAAAGCGGCAAAAACCATGGAAATAACTTTGTACAAAAACAACAATGAAAATGTCCTAATCAGGTTTCATTAGACGTGATTAAGGGTTCTCATCTAGAGGTACATATTAAACCAAGGGAACTTGTACTACTACAGAAGGTCTGTTGCCATGACTGACTAATGCTATATAAACACATACATTGAAAAAAAATCCCAAGCAGTGCATGCATAATCATACAGTACATATGCATGTTTGTTACAGTAATCAATTACTTTATTAATCCATTAAATTGAGTAACGTATATAATGCTGATAACATGCAAGTTCAATATGTAGTACATATTGATTTTTTAAATAAATGCTTTTGAATAACAGTATACCATTTTGAAGCCCCAATGCACATATCATCATGCATTATTAATAAAACGGCAACTTGAAGCATGTACACAATGGTAACATAACTTTGAAAAGTTAAGGAAATTGCCTTTTTAACCCCAATCTTGACCTACCAGTTTGGGCAGTAAATATTGCAGAACAATATCACACCCATTCAATCGACAACGGCAGCAAATGTTTACTAGAGATAGAGGGAACACTTCACTTGTGGGACATTGTATTAAAATCTGTACTAAGGCAATTGCATGGGCTGGGTCAGAGCACTTTTGTACAGTCCACTTTAAATGATGCTATAGAAAACATGGAGCCAGCAGACTTTAAAAGGTAGCAGTGTCATGAAATTGTTTTATGGAATGGGGAAGCAATAACAATGGAAAAACACATTGGATTATCTCAAGAGCACTGAACAACAGGTAAAGTCAGTGTACATATATATGAAGCAACTGACCCATTAAGTGACTTTTCTGAACAGGTCATTCCCAGAGCAGAACGTTTTTATAACCAGACCTTTTAGATTTTTATGTTGACATATTGTATAACCTCAGTCTGCCCCTTTTAAAACACTATATTAAGAAAGAGCCAGTAAAGTCTGCACAGTGGCAGTCAAAAAGATCTGATCCTCGTTTACTAGTACAAAAAGCAACCTGCCTTGTTTTGCTTGTCATATACCAATTAACTCCCACTCCTCCAGCTTCAGACAGTGACGTGATCTAATAATACTTTTATCCCATTGAAAAATGCTCTACAGATTCTGTAAGCGGAGTACTGAATGGACTGTTATTCAACAGATAAATTCAGTTGTTCTACATATAAGATCTAACTGTACGACAGACACTGTTCTTACTATTGATTGTGTGTGGGTATGGCGAACCTGCAATGTTCGAAACGAGTAAAGCAATTGCATTTGTATGTACACTGTAAAGACGGGTAGAACATTATTGGTTAGAAGCTAAACATTTTTACAGTTCTACATGTGTCAAACGGAGCGGGAGGTTGACCAGAGATACCATAAACATGTTATCTGTAGAAAGATAAGCTTGGAAACACTGTAGGACCACTTGTGCAAATGTGTTAATTCTAAGGTCAGATTTCTTAACCGGAGCCCATACAATATAATTTTATTTTATTATTTAACACATTTCATTGTGTTACAACAACATACTGAACACTGAAGTAGTCTAAAGATGCTTAAAATAAAGAGCAACTTTAAAGGTGGAACAATTTACATATTAAATAGTTATTATTTTGGCAAAATGCTCATCTTATAGACCCTTGCCCTTTATAGAAAGTTACCAGTAACGCTGTGTTACTGCGTTTTCCCTAATTTTAGAGATCGTGTGTATAGTCCAATATAACCGGATTCAAATTAGTGAAAAACAACCATATCAGGACATTCTCTTTTCTAAACTTTTAATTATTAATTGAATCAGACTACTACGCATAAGAGGCGTTCTTGGCTCTAGTGAGTCAAGAACTAGAGACTCAATGGCGTTGTAACTAAATGGCAAGTCACTCGATGTTGCCACAAAACTGTGCAGACATAGGAACCCACTACACAAATCCTGTCTATTGTGGTTGTATGTATTTTAAATGCAGTACGAGCAATACAATTATAATGTACGTGGTATTCAAACGTGTACAATACAAAACATTACCTTAAGTTTATGATTGATTCGCAGTTCTTTATAATAGTGTCGTTTTAACAACATAAAAAGCATCAAACACCTGCTGCTGCGTTGAACTTGATATCACATCTCGTGCTGCTTTATTTTCACTCGACTGCATAATAAATAAATAAATAAAATACAACGTGACAGAAACTTCGAAAGGCTCGTTTGCGGCTTGCCGTTTAGAGCTTGTTTTTTGGATTTCAGGACCTTGGATAGAGCATGAACGGATAAAAAACACCAAAGGGGTTGTTTCTGCATAACAAACGTTTGAAATCGACTGTGAAAACCCCGGTTAAAGGGGGACCTGCACAATATCGCCTATCCATTCTCAGAATGAGCGTGGCTGAGTCCATATAAGAGGAATAATTATCCCCAAGCATTTTTCTCCTGTCCTCTTATCCTGGCTCTTATGGCGCCAGCCTGAAGCGAGGACAGCAATTCTAAAAAGAAAGGTTGAGGTTTTATGATAATCTGCATTAGGAATACATTTCAGTTTTAATTAATTCCAGTCATAAGTGGCCTACTTTAAAATGTTCACACTTATTAAATGTAAATTCTGTTTGCCGGTGTTTACTTTTCTCTGTCCTTTTAATTCTCAGAAAACAGGGCTACTCTTTGGAACATTACAGCCATATTTAGAGACAGCGCTTGAGTGTTGGTGCTTACTTAATATGTAATTTTTTTATATTGAGAACATTTAAGTGCTTCTAAATACAGAACGTGTTTGTTTAGGTTGTTTAAATAAATAGGCTACGTTTTTATTCACAATGGGTTATATATCCAATTAAACAATATGATTCATATTTGAATTGTGCTACCGATAATGTCTCTATTTTAATCCCCTTGCTTTCACATTGAAGTGTATGGAATGGTTCTCTTAAAAACAAATAATACAAACTATTCTACGCACATTGCACAGCAACCCTATTTTATAATGGCGTATTATCAAATTGTCAGGCTCTAGAATAGAGCATTGACACTTTCGTTCTTATTTAATTCACGAGACCAACCAAAACATACTAGAATATCAGTGACTTGAAGAAAAAGTGCATCGACGTTGAATACTTTATCCTTCCCCGCCGAGTATATTTCACAGTCAGTACTGCCACCTGCAGCTTAAAGAGAGAGCGCGAGAGACAGTCCATCAGTCACAAGCGCTGTAGACTTAACATTTACTAGCAAGAAAAAAACAACGAAAAGCCACCGAGTTTCTCTTCTCATGGACCGGAATTGTCTTTTTTTTTAATTACACTACGGTGTGCATTCATGTTACCTCTTTGAAAGCGACTTTTACGAAACTATTTTTGTTTTAAAGAAACTACAATACCATTAAAAAAGAGTAGGTATATTACTAGTAAGATTTGGAGACTCTGAGAATGGCGTCAATTGGAGAGTTCGACCCTCTAACATCCAGCGTTCCTGCAACCAAAATTGAAATAACAGTCTCATGCAGGTAAGGGCAATTTAACACGTTCTGTTTTCATTCTGTTTTATCAAAAAAAAGAATGCAAATGCAAAACTATTGACGTAGGCTTTGATTTGCAAACCAACAGGGTTGAGTTTAAATTATAAATGTTTTATTTTAAAACCGGTTGCATTAAATGTGACGGTTGTCCCCGACTGCAAATTCGACGTGTAAACATTTCAAGTCAATAGGGGTTCTGTATATGTGCAAAGAACCACCTAAACCAACATTGTTTATAAAAAATAAAATTAAAATAAAAAAAAAAAAACAGTTAGATATTTAACTTTAGATTGGTCTGTGAATGTATTTGCTAAACGCAACACTATTAAGTTTGCTGTCTTCTACGATAAGTAGCTCTCCCAGAATACTCTACCTGGTAACCCACGATTGTAACTGATACTTATGGGAATATACAAAACAGTTGCTTATTATAATTAAACACTATATGTCGAAGTTGCATCCTACATACCGACGCTTGAGTTAAACCGCCTGCAGAACCCACTGAATCACTCACCTTGTTGGAAACCGTGTCAGCTTTTGCATTGCAATTAAGCATCTCTCAAAAAAAAGGGTTCCTGATTGAAATGCAGATTTGGTTAAATTCCGAAAGGTAGGAGGTAAATTGCAGCTGTTGTTTTAATAACTGTTGAAAATCAGTAGCTATTTGAAGGACGACGGGGAGATGTTATGGAGTACAATAATCGGCTGCCCCCCTTCACCCCGCTGGGTAAAATTACTGTTGTAAACTTTTTTTTTTTTTTTGGTCCAAAATTCTAAAATAAACTGTGCCGACGTAAGTCTCAAATTTAGCTGCACAACCAAATGCCTGGCGTACCTTCAAGCCTGCAGGGAGTCTGTAACATTTGCTGTTTGTTTAGTGTGGAATTGTAAATGAAATCCCTGGTTTGTACTATAGTTCTATAAAGCACCATTTTATTCGGAGCAGCAAAGGGTTCTTTTTACATTTGCAACCATCATGTCAAATACGAATTGGTCTTTATAGAACTTAAACAACATACGAGTTACAGTGAGAACCGTAAGGAACCATGCTATTCTATATTAAAATGCCAGTGAAGCCACATTGGGAAAGTACAGCATCATTCTTTGTAGTTAATGCCAGAGATGACTGAAAAGATAACAGAAGTTACACAAATTGTGTGCAGTTTTAGATACAGAAGCACCTGAAACACGGAGTCTTGCAACCATACTGTCACTCTAGTTGATGTAGCGGTGACGGGTTGATCTTGGCAAACATCTTTTTGTGGATACTACTGGGATTAAATTCAGGAATCTTACAATAAAGTGTGTCATACATATTGCAGGTGCGCCATTATTATTATTATTATTATTTTTTTTTTATCAAACCCTTTACAAAATTGAGGACCGCAATGCACCGTGAAAATTGTGGTAAAAGTTTCAAATACAAACCCCCCAATTTCCACATTGAAAGATTTTTTTACATTCAAGTGATACTTTTTTGTTTAGTGAACATTTGAAATGCAATTCCTTGTTTTGTTTAGGACCTGTAAAAGCATTGCATTTTTAACAGCAAAGGTTTCGATATATACGTCTGTACCCATTATATAAAACCCGACGTTGTTCAGTATCTGTAAATATGAATTGTTCTTTGTAGAACCTAAACAAAATATGTGAGACCATTCCTCATTTAAACCTTAAGAACAGTATCGTTTTAGATATGGAAGGACTTGGAAACTGAGTGCATACTATCACCCTGCAATCTACGTCTTTGACATGTGTTGTTTTGCCCAGCTGTAACGGAAGGAACAATGTTTAACAGGGGTTGCTCAGACCCCTGGCTACAGAGTCATTTAAATAGTGTACTTAATGGATGGTAGTTCAGAAACCCAGGACTGGGTGCAGAGCTAGCGTGAATTTCTAACCCTGTTACATAATAGAAGGCAGGAATTCCATTTCCAAGACAAAGCTATTGTTCAAGTGAGGGACAGTCCACCTACACTAAAGTGTGTGCTACATAACACAGGTACCTCTACTTTTTCAACCAATCCCTGTACGTAGAAATACGTGATACATGGGGACACCTAATGATTTTTATTGTTGCTGACACAGTGCAAATAACGTTACAAATTTGAAATGAATTACAAACAGCACAATGTCTTTTATTGTTCGGGGCAAATCAATTAAGGAGACTGTTGTCAAAATTGTTTATTAATTAATTTTGCTGAACTACTACAGCATATCATGCAGGATTTGATTTTACATTATATGAACATGATTGAGCTTTGGAATTATATTACCAAGATATTAGATCAGTCTGAACCGATTCTCAGAAATACAGGATCAATATATCCACACAAGGGTACTGTCTGAATAATCGTCAAGTGTCCTATCCGTAGCCAAACTGTTTGATAAGCCATTCAGGTGGATGATTGATCCTGCTGCAGGCATGCATTAATCAGCTGCTACTGAGAGAATGTGTCTCTCTTCACCCTCAGAAAGGTCTTGTCATTTGTAATCAGCATTCTTACCGAGAGACTTATCAAACATGGTGTTTGGGAATGTTACAGCTCATTAGACAGATAAAACACTGAACTCCCCACGAAGACATAAATACAGCTCAGTGTATAGAGAGGGTGGGCTTCCATAAAACAAATGTGAAGATGATAACATTCATGTAACGTATGAAGCCGTAGCTTAACTAACATTTTAATATGCAATACTGTACATTATCTGTTGCCACTTTGTACAAAAACATGTTTACATTTGCATTTACAAAAAAAAACCCCAAAAAAACAAAAGCCACTCTGAAAAAAACAGAAAGATTTTACAAAGCCTTGTAGTTCCTTTAATTAAAATTCTTCTGTTGCCTAGCAAAACTGAGAACTGCAATATACTGCAAACTTGCTTAATTGCAAAACCCAGTTCTCTCTTTATTACAATTCAGGCAAGGCCTTCCTTTGTTTCCTTCTAATATCCAGCCTTAGTGTGTCTATTAGACAATCACTGTCTGTACACTTTGCAGCTAGATTGTATCAGACTGTCATACTCACTCTAGTTCTTATAGTGGTGATTGGCTGATCTTAGCAAACAGCTTGTTGTTGATACTAACTCATTTTAGGAAGTTAGCAGCTTGAGAACCACTGATCCAGAAGTCATGTCTGTGAAGTGCTGTGAGGTGCATGTACATGATAAACAATTCAGTACTTAAATACACAAAGAGGAAGAAATTAGATATTGTTGTTTTAATGCCATACATATGTGCAGGGGTTGGAATAAATATTAGAAACACCTGCCATAACACTGTCAATAGGGTGATTTCATGTGACAAGTCTGCAAGTATTTCCACCTGCCACAGAGCACCTATTAGCCCTCTGTGAAATGTGGTCAGATGTACTGTCCAGCACATTGAAACTTAAACATTCTTTGAAGGAAATGTTGACTTTTATATAGCTTGGACATGACAAGTCTTCAAGGTGTTTCAATTGCTCAGGTGATTATATGTGATTGCTGCACCTAAAAGTTATGATGTGCAACAGGAAGATGCAACTTTTATATATTGCAGAATATACAGCTATGGTCAAAAGTTTTGCGTCACCTAGAATTTTAGGATTGAGAAATAGTACTGTATGTGAGCATAATTTAGATCTTTTATTTAAAATCACGTAATCAAATAAACTAAAAAATGATATCGCAAAAGTCTACTGGAAGCTATATGAAAAACCACAAAGCAGTATGTAATTAAATATGTTATCATAACATTATTCAGCAGGTTTCATTCGACTTTATAAAGCAAAATGAGTTCATTCTATGATGATGTAGAGAAAATAAAATGGATAAAAATATTATTCAAGTCAAATATACTGTATGTTTATTTGTATAGCTCAGAAAAAAATAGCTTTAAATGGATGGGGTTATAGGCTCCAGGCTGTAGCAAGATCAAACTGAGCAAACGGCACAGCACTCCTCTCCATTTTTATAAATGCCTGCGCGCACACCCTTGCAGTTATGTATTTGGAATCTATGTTTTTATCACCCCGTTCCTCTAGAGTCAGTCGACGTGGCACTATATTCTCTGCCCAGCAACAGCGTTTAGGAAACATTCTTGTAAATCCCTTATCAGTGCATTCTCCCATAGCCCCCCTTCTCCACAAGAGGTACTCTTGCAAGCCTGAACTAAAGTAACCCGCTCAGATTCTCAGATTCTCTCTTGTAGACAACAGCATTTAAAGAATAATTCGTTCTAATATATAAACTACTACAAAATTCCTACAATGATGCAAAACCTTTGGCCATAGCTGTAGCTCCCGTCTCTGATTTATGTGTGATGTCGTATCTGTTACATTTATTCTGTAATATTTTAAAACTGCATCTCCATGGTTACAGTCATAATAGTTTCATTTCTTGAGTTGACCACATTCTCGGAGGTGTTTTCCTCAGCAAATTCTGTGGAGGTATTTCCTCCTCATGAACAACATACTGTTGGTGTTGTGACCATGCAAAGCAATAGCTGTGTAACTAATGACACACATGGGGAGAACATGTCTGAAGCAAAAGCCAATTTTTATGGCTGTTGACCTGTTTGTTCTCCACGTGAGGGATGACCTTGACAAATAATGTGTCATTTTAAAGCTTGCTTGCTTTCCAACAAAAATAAAAGAATTCCTTGATGCAAGTCATTGAGGGATCAAGCAGCCTCCCTTGGCCCACTTGAGCTGGAACTACCTGATAGACAGCCGACTACAAATCTCCTGGTAGAAACTGAATAAGGATGGGGCTTTACCTTTCTCAGGGCCAAAGGTCTCAAATACAGTTGCATTCGACAGAATGGGAGCATCCTGTCCCTTAAGACTTAAAAACAAAAATCTTAAGCAAAGTATCTGAACCTAACAAGAAGCAAATACAGGCTACGTTCAGTAGTATATAACTGTTAAGGAATAAGAAATAGCCAATCTAGAATAAGGAATCTAGCCAGTCCATTATACAGTTCAACAATCTCTTATAATGGTGAAGCAGGACCTTGCATTTGCTTTTAATGTCATATAGTTTTTGTATTGGAAACACTGGAAAGGACAGCACAAGTAGTGGCTATGTGAGCTTCCACATGTTGATCCCTTGTTTCAGATTCCAACCCGAACTTCCCTGAAGGAATTAGAGGCAGCAATCACTGATGAATGGTCATGTACTAAACGTTGCTACACATCAAGTGCCTTTTAATCAAGCCCAGTTTCAGTGATACTGTATGATCAACATGGACTTGATAATTCTGAAGTTGGGATCTGATGTTTGCTGAACAGTTTAATTAATAAAATATACTGTTTGTTAACATGTTTGTAAGCTAGCTTTTAAAAGTTAGGTATTTAATATGTGATATGAGCGTGTGTTTCTGGAAAAATCCCTGAAGTTCCAGTCTTCATGGATCACTGGCATACTGTCTTCTTCACTGCAAATAACACACAAGACTATATGAGAATGTGATGTACATACATCCCTAGACCGATACCACTTTATAATGTAGCGATAATATTTTGATTATTAAAACTAATTTATTTCAATGTAGAGTACATGATATGTTTATGTAGCTATATAAAAAGGTAAGAGATGAGTATGTCACAGAATGCCACAGGCAGAGAAAGCCATTTCTTTTTATTTCATTCACCACACAAATATTAGGTGCTTCATACAGTAAATAATATTTACGAGTTATATTTAGTTTCTATTCATATATTACACGTTTCTAAATAGCAATTAAGGCTGTTTTGTTTTTCTTTTGCTTTTATAAACTTAAAAAGTGCCCCTTTTAAATATAGCATGACCCAGTTTTATGACTGGTTTTTCTATTTTACATACATTCTACATCTGCAGATTTTTACAAGTGGTATGGAATGGGTCTGTTGATCTGGCTACAAATAGCAATGACAATGATGGATAAGTTTCAGAGTAATGCAAATGAAGACTAACTAACCTATGGGGTTTAGACAAGAGAGAGCATGACAGGTTTGCAGTCTGTGCTAAAAATGACCTGATTTGGTAACCAGCACTTTATTAAATTGATGTGAAACCATGGCAACGTGTAGACTGTAGTAATAATGTGTCATTTTCCAGCTCTGAAGATATATATTTTTTTGCTTTTGAAAAATAACCATTTTAACATAATTTGGGTTTGAGATTATAAGCACTGTTCAGAAATACCTTTCCATGGCTCTTGTGTGTGTGTGTAATGTCTGACCAACAGAGCTGTTTGATATACACCTTGCTTTCG
This sequence comes from Acipenser oxyrinchus oxyrinchus, assembly GCA_030684275.1. Classification (NCBI taxonomy): domain Eukaryota; kingdom Metazoa; phylum Chordata; class Actinopteri; order Acipenseriformes; family Acipenseridae; genus Acipenser; species Acipenser oxyrinchus. Next base: position 15,691,908 of record CM060270.1, read on the forward strand.
CTCATGCTAATTAACGATTGATTAATCTATTTACTTTTTAAATAAATGAAGGTCATTTATCAGGATGCATTACTAGCACTTAACCATTGCAAATAGTGGCATCTGTGATTGGATGTTAACATAATTTACAAAAATAAAATTCACTGAATTAGTTTATGTAATTGAATTTATTCATTTATTGTGTTGCTTATCAGGATAATGCCTCTTTTTACAAAAGACTTCTTTGTTGGTACAACACCTCACAACATCAAACATGCAGAAAGATCACATTACCATCCCACATATTGTAGTTGGTGTAATCTGTCTTGCAGGTCCCTCACATGAGTGATTTAATCTGTTATGAAAAAAATATCCTTGGCATGTATCCTGTAACATCATTCATCAGGAGTTAATTAGCATGTGTAAAAGCAAATATACGGTCCATGCTATTCCATTGCTTGTTCCAGAGGATACTGAAATTGAACAGTGATGCCCTATCAAAATATAAGTAAGGAAGCTGACTGGTGATTATAGTTAAAGATTGATTTGTCAGTCTATTTAAAAACACTCAATCATGCCATTATTAGTGTTATGGAGACTTTACAACACACTTATCATAAAATATCACAAACAGCCTTTTAAAATCCCCCAGATCGAACTACTTTCTATTGACAAGTTATTTAAACACTCAGATTGTATAGTATATCTTTATAAGATGCTGTACTGGCACTGTACCAGCTAAGTGGCTGTGCCTGTTGGCATCGTAAATGTATTTATTTTTTATACTGCTACCTGCTGCTTGATTAGAGATGGAAGGTTGCATAGATGAGGCTTTGATGACCACTAGAGGTTGGCGTGATTGCTGAATTCAATTGCACACTTTTTTTTTTGTGTGTTTGAGCAAATTAAGAAAGATTACATTAGCAATGCATTGTAAGGTGTAGGTGTATGCAATTACAAAACCCACAACAGACTGGAGTGGAGGATTAGTGTTATGAAACTGAGAATCCAGAATTATTGCCAGTGACTGGATGCATTGATTTCACAAGGTATATCAATATGACACATATTCCCTAGCAATATATACAGGTCTGGCATAAAAAAGGCTTGGTCTGTATCCAAACACGTTGTGATTTATCTAGCCGATACAGAGTGCTGACACTGGCAAAGAGCAAGCCACGGAGCATGCAATAATGCACAAAGGAGGCCCTGTTGAGGCTCATATCACATGGGTTAATAAACTATGAGCCACTTGCTATCTTTGAGGCACTGGATCATTCATTCATGTATTGTGTCATTCAGCTTATTAACCATGTGATATGCATGACCCCTATGGGATTTTTTTATATATATCATTATGTTCCCTGTGGCCTATTCTGTGCCAGTCCCATAATTCATGTCTTCTAGCTTCTGTTCCACCCGAGCTAATTGGTCTAATTATTTGATTAATTTGACAAATTTAACACTTCTCTCCAGGCCTTAAAATGTTGTGCATTTTTTAAAATCACCAACTCTGAAAGACTTTAAAAAATATTAAATGTGTCCAATTGAACAAATAATTAGATCAATGATGTTAATTGAGAGCTTTGTTGGAATGAAAACCAGAAGATCCTGCGGCCCTTCAGGACTGGAGTTTGATATCCTGCTCTTGAGAGTTTCTGCAAGTTACTGTGACAGCCCTGTTTATATAACGTATTGCATGTACTATGAAAATATATTCTGTTTACAGGTTAATCAAACTACTACATTACTACAACTGCTGCAATTCGTTTGTCATTGCACCTGGAGAGACATTAAAACATAAAGTGGAGGAATGTTCAAATTAGAGTTGGTTTCCTATTTTAAAGACAGCAGTACAATATTTACAACAGTGTCAATGTGTCATTTAAATATTAACATAAACCTGACTGATTTGAATATATAGATCTGACAGACAAGACTTTCAATAGTTGAAATGGGCTCCATGTCAAAATCTCAGTTGAAATAGGACATGCTAAACAATGTCATACAGACAAAGATCAGTAAGCAAGAGTCAAGAGATTATTTTCCATTCAATTAACATGATATTTTTCTAGCCAGTCGTTGGACCCCAAAGAGGCCTTTTTGTCACAGAAACCATGTCTACTTTGGTACTACTCTTGAGTTGAAACAGAAATATTTTCCACTGTGTTGAGTAGACAATGGACTTACACATTTTCCACTATATTGCAATAAAAGTAAGGCCTTAATTCAAATTCTTAGTGTTTGCGTCCACTCTGCTAACCCTTCTCTGTGGTCTATAACTGGGATACTCTAACAGATGGCTCTACATGACTCATTGAGCTGCACAATTCGGCTCTTTTAACACTAGAACAAACAGAAAATCTAGAAGGACCTATCTATGTTATAGTTGCCAGTAGTGTGATTGAAGCACCATTATCATTTCTGTATAATTTTCTACTACAACTACTAACATTGCCTCTTCTGAAAATGAATTATTTAAAAAAAAGGACTAGAAAAATAAACATTCAGCTCCTTTGATTTCACATGAACCACAGGCAGCTCTCTTGCACTGAGTGTACATGTTAGTTGTCTTATTCCCACTGCTAGAGATCACTAGAGGAAATGCCACCATCATCTGAATCATTGTCTTGATGTTTTTCAGCTTTTCCAAAACGTGCATTGCAGTAAGACCCCTTTTTCTAGTTGCCATCCTTCACTCCAAATAAATAATTTAAAAACTGCATTCAAAAGGCAAATGCCATTTTCAAATACCATTCAAAAGCAAGAATACTATGAGGGGTCAAAATGAGCCCTTGGTCCTTCTAAGTAGGTGTGTGTTTGTTACTTCCTAAAAATATAGATAAAGTGCTTTGAGTGTAATCTCATATACTGATTATAAGCTAAAAATATACCAGTGTGGGAGAATTTAATATCAAATTTTGTGGATTTCATGATTTTTTTTTTAAATGGGGTCAGAATTACCCCTTGGTTGTTCTAGTGTTAAAGCATCTATTTTAAGATCTTTAGTTTGAAAAGTCTGTGAAATCTGTAGTCTTTGGTAGAAGTAAGTGCTGTCAAAATTCATGTTTTTTTATACATGAATAATGTTTAAGGAGTAGAAAACTACTGCTTACTATTTAGCTTGTTAAACTTGTTCGTTGGTGATGTTTTTGGATACCTGGTAATCAGTATGGCCAGACAATAAGGTTGAATACATGTAGTTTATAGTATTTGAAGCATTGTTCTGGATATGCTATATACAGTGCTGTTGTTTATTTTCAGAAAGGAGAGCTTCATTTTAAATCTCTGTATGCAATCTGATTGGCACTTTTTCATTAAATGTTAAATAAAGCAATGCTTTCAATAACACTGGCCCTTTTCAAAGCAGTGTGCTCTGTTTCCGAGTTTCAAAAACACACTATGCATCTTTGCATGATGCCTAATCCTTCACCAAGGTCTTTCTAATTGCATCACCGAAGAGGAATTGCTAATGTAATCAGCTTTCTATACTCATGCAAACAACAGGCATGGAATTGAATTCAGAATTCATCACAACCTGCCCAGGCCATTTTAGAACTCTGCTTAAAAGAGACTGAATTCTCAAAAGAATACGCAGTGACACTGCTTCAAAACTTGAAAGTTCCTTGTCTTTTTTTAATAAGAATATTTCTGCTGTCAAGTACTGTTAAAAATCCCAGTTTTTGCATTCATAATTAATTATGTTTGTCAAACCAGCTGGCAAACATTTTGGTTAAGTTAACATACCTTCCTCAAGGGTGTACAAGCAGTGGAGGATTTTGCTGTCTCTTGTGATACAGTATATCCACACACTCTGTGACTTATCTGTCTGACACAGAGTATGGAATATGGTACTGGCACAGAACAGCCCATAGGTAACACAATATGATGCAATACATTTTCTTTAAATAACTGGCCATAGAGGGGGCTTTGTTGAAGCCCATGCGTGCATATTGCATGGTGAGTTAACAGTGAAATACAAAATAAAGGCCTCATAACACTAAAATGTCATTTAAAAGGTTAAGCTTGCTTAAAATGTAATTTTAAAATATTGTTCCACCTTTACTCTTTTTTTATGACGTTGGCAATCATTCTGAGTGGTTTTGAGTTCTGTTGCTCCAAAATTTTCATCAATTTTCTCTTTTTCAGAATTTACCTGTCAATATCTGTGCCAGGAGAATCCTTGTATACTTTATTGAGTCTAAAGAAACCAGATAATTTAGTGAGCTTTAAACTCTGCTGGCCCCTATAGAAAAAGTATGTTGAAGGCGAGACCAGCACAGTTTGAAAGGTCACTGCTTTAGAATCAGGAAGTACGCAGAAGGAGCTGGCAACTAGGATTCTAGAGGAAATCCAATATTGGAGCAATAGAACTAATAAGTAAAATGATATTTGAAACTACTTACTCTTTCACATATTATTTCATATTATACAACAACAGGGCACAGCTCTCCCATTGTTTTCTATCAAGGTCAGCCGTTCTGTTATAGCTCAATAATGTAACTGCAAACAATTCATTTATGACACCTGTTCTAAGACCATTGCTTACTGAAACGCTTCAAACTCTCCAGCCCTTATCTCCAGCCCTGACTACAAGCAAATAACTTTAAAAAGGTTGTAGCGTAATAGTAGTAATGACATTGCATTCACATAATTCCTCAGGAGTTCCATTATTACCTGCTAATGCGCCACAGCAATGCCATTATCCCTTAATATAAAACCATATTTCTATGCACCATAACACACTAGACAACTGACTACTCAAGGCTCATGCCACACAGCCCAGATGGGTTGTCTGAATACAAATATCAGACAAGTAGACTGTATTGTATTGTGTTGTGTTGTATTGTATTCCACCTGTGGTGACTGATTCCTTTTTTCTCTCTTGCACTTGTTTCTATAGGAACCTGCTGGATATGGACACCTTCTCCAAGTCTGATCCTGGTATGTGACACATGCTTGAAATACTTTTGTATATGAAACATTTTCACAAAGTTGATTGCTAAGGTGCATGCTGGAGCTGTAACTACAGCTCTTGTTAAATGTGGGCTACAATCACAAAGGCCCTCAAATCTTGGGTTGGTGACCTCACTCTCTTTAAAGCCTCATTGAGACCAAAGGTTATAGGGATTGGCAACTTTGTTACCTTTGGTAGTTTGAGAATCTTGTTGCTCGTCAAATAGTGTCTACCATGTTTCATTACTCTGCAGTGAATGGCCTTTCATTCAAAGAATCACAAAGTGTCCAATTTACTTTCTCATCGCCTTGAGTAGTCGGAATATATTTAAACGATAGTAACAGGGTGTATGAAGTGTATGAGGAGGAAAATGGAAAACATTGTCTTCAAGTACACAAGAAAAATGTGGCTCTGAGTTAAGCCTGGGACACACATGAGCGGAGCGGGGCATGGTGAGAGGTGGTACCGCAAAATTGGTGAACACATGAAACAGTGTATGCAGCGGCGGTTTACAAAGTAAATACAGCCAAACTGGCCACAAATTATGGACTGGAGTTCCAGCAATGATGAGACGGAACAGGAAGAATTTAAAACTCAATTTTATGCTGTTATTTACGGACCAGGAAAGAAACGGGAGGAATTGTACTGTGCAACATGAATAGTGAGCTTATTTAAAGAATACAAAATTTAAAGTTTCATGTATTGCTTCACTCTGTGTTTGAGTTTTCTTAGTTACATTTTTAATAAACGGCAATGAAAGGGGTGTTAATTTAGTAGGGCAACGCTTCATTATGCTTTAAAAAAAATTCCCTTATGTTTCTGAAAGCTTTGTTTTCCCCCTTAACTTGCTGTTCTTACATAATTAAATATCAAGAACTGTATTACCCCTAACAGGCACCAAATAAAACCAGGCCAAAATGTTTTGAATGTAATTTGGGATTAACATGTCTTCTTGTTACTTATGTGTGTGATGAAGTAGTATAAGATATTAATCAGACAAATCATGTTGATGGATATTCTGAAGTTTTCATCCAGGTATGATGTATCATACAATCCCAAACCACCCATCTGATTGGTTAGAGCTAGAGTTGCTGAGGGAAAATGTCGACAGTATTTTGTCGTCAATGTGATTTCAGTTTCATAAAAATAAATGGTGAGGAATATGCACTGCAAAATGCTGCTTTTTCCACGCAATACCGCACCACTCATGTGTGTCCCAGGCTTTAGACTTATTAGTCATTGGGAATAAATTAGTCATTCAATGACAGGTTGCTCTGCTGTGCTGTCAGTGGAAGCCTTTGTAATGGCCTGTGACAGTATATACAAAGTAATGTAGATTGCAGGATACATTGATTTGAAACCCTAGTGAAATGTCAATCTGAAATTGAAAATATCAAATCTGAAATTGATATATTTTAAATATTGAAATATATAAATATCATTGGAGAGATAAAGTTAGAAGTTCCAAAAGTTGCTGAGAAATTGAGTGACAAGCAATAGGTGCGTCTCATATGAGTCATGTGATTATCTGATTCTTCCAAATTTCGTATTTTGATACTGTATAGTGAGTAGCCCTGTATTTCAGTACTGGTTGTCTGGGGGATTTGACAATCCAATTTCATTATAAAAAGGCCAGTAGCCCTTTCAGTTGCAGAGACAGGCACTTAAGGAAGTATGAGACCTGAGAAAATCACGAGTGACATGAAAATAGATAGATAGTGTCAAGCTGGCTCGTTTTTGACCGGATCACAGACGTTAATTTCCAGTATCAGTAATTGAATTGTTAATTCTAGCAATTTTATCTTATGTATGTTGAAATTACTTGTCATAGAAGACTCTAATCCAACGTGCTGTACATTTCTTGATTGAATTTATGTTGATTGAGCTGTAAGCTTGCTTGATGCATGTACAGCGATCTCCATTCACGGTGCACTGTAATGCAATTAGGTTTAACTGTATTAGACATGCTGATGCTTGGCATGTTAAGATTGTTTATTATTTAATAGACCAAACTCATCCAGTTAAATAGAAGTACATGAGCACTAAAAGCCTTCTATAAGTAAAATTATCTTGAAGGCAGGTGGCACAGTGATGGTATTACCTTTAAAACTGGTCAAATCTGTGACAGTAAGTGGAGGTGACTATTAGTTCACCTATAACCTGGAACAATTAAGAATAGAACACAGAAACGTGGATACAACAACTATACCCATTTTGCTGTGGAACTTAAACTATAAGTTTTATATTGATTATAATGGTTTTTATTAACAATATATCTGCGAGGCTTGTGTGATATCATTATGATATGTGATGCGAAATACAGTATACAGCACAATATAGCATAAACACTGCAATGTGCATGTTAACAGCTGTCGTATGTTTTTATTATTACAATGTGTTGCAGTACAGAACACTCTATTAAAAGCTCATTTTACTGTTAATATTCCTGAAAGTCCTGTACTGAGTGGGAATGGTAACACAGAGGCACTACAGTCTGCAGTGGTGACATTGTCATATTTTCACATCACAATTTTATCACAATGGCATGAACCAACATGCTGTAATAATCCACTTCAGTACCATATCAGTACTAGTGTAAAATATGTGTAACATCCAAATATACCATGTTGGCATTTGCTGGAGGTTTGCTAATAGTTTTGTTAAGGTTTCTTTAGGTTAATACACTGGTGGTATAATGGTATTCCAATGTTTTTTAAATTGTTCTCTAAGGGTTGTGGTACATTTGTCCTTTTACTACTAAGGTATTAAGGACATTTTCCATTAAGGAAACTACAGAGTTCAGGTCATTCCCTGAATATATTCAGGTTTACTGCAAATTGTTCAGCCTTCATTTTTATACCACCTAATGGAAACGATCCGCATGCTCACTTAAGTGTGTGGGATCCGATTTATTGGAGGCTTTGCAGCCGTCAGTATTCATAAACTCTACAGTCTGTCTGCGGCGTGTTGCAAGACACTGCATCTGGTTTCCTTAAAGAAAGTGGCTTTTTTATTGTTCAGGCAGAGCAGGGAGCACACAGTAAAGAAGAATGCCATTGCATGTGCAAGCCTATCTCCTCAACACCGGGTTGTTGTTTAGATATTAACGCTAACATTTTCTCATTGGTCCAGCGCAAACCTGGGTGATGCTAATTCCACGTCATTTAGACTGCTTACAAGAACGCCATTATCAACCTTGAAACATAAAGGAAAATCGACAGTAATGCATCTCAAAAAATGGGCTTATATGTGCAATGCTCCAAACAGTTTTAACAGACGTTTAGGCCTATGCATATTTAACGATGAACTGCCTGGCCTTAAGATCGGTAAACTTTACCTTTTCTCGGCGCTCTTTTTTAAATTTCTCTACCGTGAATAATAGTTTTCATGAGAAAAAAATGACATACTAAGATAGTAACAGACTGAAAGAAAAAACTTGGTTGTTCTTTGTCAAAACCAATCAGTGGCACTTGAAAAAGGGTAGAGAGATCCAATTCATTACACACTGTAATGAGTGTGCACTGCATTTGAAGCCTACTGTGTAAGGGAATATAGCTTTAAGTACTGTAGGCTGTTATGTTAGTTCTGAATTTACCCCCTATTGTGTGCTTGCAATAAGCATCTACTGCACTGAAAGCAACAAGCTCCATTTGTGAGCAGACAGATGTGACTTTATATCACTGAACTCATTACAGTTCCTCAGACACAAAGGGACATCCAGAAGCCTAAAATCAAAATGTTAAATATACATTTAGAATAGCAGGTGGGCTGCAGGAGAATACAAGGTTATGCATTATTTGCATTAAGGTTAGGATCATTATAAATCATGGAAGCACTACTGGAGTCACCAGATGCAATTTATTACCAAAAGTACATCAAAATGGCCCCATGTGTTGTTGTTTGCTACAGTAATGCAATATCTTTTGTTCAAACAGCCTTTTCAATTTTAAAACATAAAAGAAATTGCTAATCACTGTTAGTGTCTAGCCTTTACTATCTGCTTTGGCTATGTCTTCACAAGGGTTATATCAAAGGGTATTTATTTTTTTCTAGGAAATGTACTGATTGTTCTAAGGGTGTTCACAGATCAAGTCAAAATGACTTGATGGGGAGGAATTTTCACATTTTTAATGTAACGTTTCTTAAAGACAGAATAGCTGCATTTGTGTAAAAGTAACTGATAATCCTGAAAACTAACTAGAGCATAAAGGTAACAAAAACTACCACCATCAATAAATTAAAACATTTTAAAAATAATGTGTTGAGCCAGTGCTTGCAAAGGGACTCAAACTAAACTAATGCAACATTTCAACTGCAATCAAAAGCTGTCTTTAACTCCTAGAAATCGGTGTTCTGTGATGCTGCCTTAATGTTTCTTGACCCTGGTGGGTGAGGTTAAAAGCTCTACAACCACAACTTCCTACAAGCCTCTTGCATAGCTTGCTTGCCATCCTGTGACATGGGCATATTTTACATTCGTTTGAAAATGCATATGCATTATACACAGAAGCAGTGAATCCATTTTACACACTCAAGCTGTCTTGGTGCTGGGGAGTCTGGGGGAGTACGATCAGAGAGGCGGTTAGATCTTTCCAAAATGGACATAAAGAATGCAAAGAACCCCCCTTGCGTTATTAAAATGATTTTTATAATACAATAGAATTTGAAGTAATTCCTGCTTTGATTGTGAATATTTTGCATGGACTGTGACACAGTTACGGTGTAGTGCAAATGCATATTTTACACTAAATGATTAACCTTTTTATTGCTTACCCCCTGGGGTTGCATTGATGGATGCCCACTCTGTTGAAAGTTGCAGCCCCATGTTGCATCACAGTTGTCATAAACATAGTTGGCTTTCCTGGTTAAAAATAAGAATAAAATGTTAAGGGTTATTCACAAGGCTTCAGACACAGTGTGCATTTCAGCAACACCACGAAAGAGGGTCACTGCAGAGTTCAACATTATTGACTAGATATTTCTTTTTCATAATCTATGTTTTTTTTTCAGCTTCTTCATTGTAAAACTTGGACACCAAGCAGCTTCTGACTGTTACATAGGTCACACATCCAAGGGGGTGTGCTAGGAAATAATCAGAATGGCAAGAATATTGCCTATTAAATTGCCTACCAGACCAAAACATAACGCGAGTTACAACTGCTGATTTAAAGTAGTCTTAAATTGGATTTTTCTTTTTCTTTTAATTGGAAAGCTGCAGGAACCCTCAAGTTGTCTATAGTTGTGTCACCTTACAGCTGCTCACACTTTACTAAACCTAAAATACTGTATCTATCCCTTTAGAAAAACACCTCAGAGTGTTTTAGAGAAGAATTGAAGAAAGAACAAGTGTACCAAAAGCAGAAATGATTATAGGTGACGTTGGACTTGTTTTATACATTGGTGTATTGGTTTGGTGATTTAGAGCAAGTAGCAGGGTTCTGAAAAATATAGCGTTACACGTCCCCAGGTGTTGATACAACTGTTTAAATAACGTACCTGTCATTTTTATTTTCATTGTTAGCATCCTGACAACGTTTTACACTTATAAAGTCTGTTTAAAGCTCTTTTCAAAATGGCCGCTCTAGTGCACTGATAGTGTAAGGATTATTGCCCACATTGTCAAACAGATAACACAGCAATAACGATCCATGATGTGGTACAGAACAGAAAAGTCAGAGCACTTTTTTTTTTAAATTGCTCTTCCTGCAGTGATTTAGAGGACAGATCTCAACCCCAGTGCACTAGAGCGGCCATTTGAACAGACTTTAAAGTTATAAGTGTAAAAAGTTGTCAGGATGTTAACAATGAGAATAAAAATTACAGGTACGTTATTTAAACAGTTGTAGCAACACGTGGGGGCGTGTAATATTATATTTTTCAGAAACCCCGCTACTTACTCTTTAAGGGTGTCATAAAAACCATCAACATTCGTGGCTGCTGTGGTACAACAAAATGTCTATTTTTCTTTGATTTCTACATTCCATAAAGTCAACTCTTGGCTCCACCGACTCTGTATAATACAACAAATGAGAAATCCCACTTAATTTTTTTTTTTTTTGCATAAATCTCAGTGTCTAATGAAAAAACGGGCCATAAAAAAGTAAACAGACCTACTTTTCTCTGTTTCATCATAAAATGTTCAATTTACAGCGGACAGCCATCTTCTGGCTTTGAAACTACCTACAATAAAACAGAGGTTGATGAACAAAACAGCATTACCAGTAGTAAGACAACATAAGCACACAGGCAGCATGAGAATGTTTTACTTTTACAATTGTAGAAAAAAGAATATTACTAC